>OY744515.1:212626454-212681454 GCA_963556195.1 Sepiola atlantica | reverse complement strand
AGTACTTAATCTTTACAAATTAGCATTTTGTCTAATATCACAGCGTGCTGATTTTCCCATTTCTGTGCTAAAAGCATTTTTAATATTAATTTTTATTTTTATTCCCGTTCTTTTCATATTCAACCACTATTTTGGAACGGTTTCACTATGAAAGATCTGTATAATTTCTCTGTGATTGTTGACCATAATATTTTACTCAGCATTATATATATATATATATATATATATATATATATATATATATATATATATATATATATATATATATATATATATATATATATATATATATATAATTGATGACACGTCCGATTAAGGGCGAATAGATGCAATCCGCTGCATATTTTTAAACCGCTCATGGAGCGAAAATTAATAAACGCACCGGTAAACACACCGGTGCCCTATCACTAGTAAAAGCAATACCAGAAAAACACACACATATATATATATATATATATATATATATATATATATATATATATACTAGACTAGAAAATGCAGACACATGTGTATTAAGATTATAAAATATAAAACTGAAAAGTAGAGAACAAGTGGAATTAACTCATAAAATATTGAGGCTGGAATTGAGATTTAAGAATATTAATACACATGCGTCCGCATTTTTCAGTTTAGTTCACTTTTTAAGGCATTGCCGTTTGAGAATGTACAATGTATTTTTTATTATAATTTAAAAAAGGAACAAATAATAACACCCCGAAGCATCAGTTATCAGATTCACCTTGAGTTACCTATACTTTGGGTTGGTTGAAATATTAGTCACAATTGCTAATTGAGTTGAACCAATAATCATTATGACAGCACAATTTAAATTTTACAAATACATTTCTTAACAAATCTCTTAATGAAGCTTGCTATTTAAAATAACTAGTAATATAAGTAATAGTACATAATCAGAATATAGTCCTTTAAAATAGTTTCGTTTTCTGTACTGCCCATAGCGACAAAACCACAATTGACTATACTTTAGTAATAAATTTAGAGATTACGTTTAAAAATGAAGTTATTTGGAAATAATAAATAGAAAAACAAGAAAAATATATTTACTTATATAATTCATTAAAAACATATTTTTAGAATATTATCAAAAAAGACATCAGTCTTTTCTGGACAACCTTACTACATAATTCAGTACTGCCCACAGAGACAAAGTCACAAATGGCAATAGTCTATTAATTAATTTACAGTTTTACTTAAATAAGTGAAGTTATTGAAAATAAATGTTACACCGGCCGTTCTTACACAGGAGAAACTACACCGGTTGTCACTATAAATAGTGCGAGTCACCAGAGACATAGAAGAAAAAGCACAGTCTTGTAACTGTCTAGCCAAGAGCTAGTCACTTTCTTACTTTGTTAATACACTTGTTTAACCAACCCTCGACTTGACTTCCTTTATTTATTATTTACTGTGGAACAACTTCACAACAATAAATTAACAAACAAAATAAATAATGACGTTACTTAGAACTCATACCTCCACTTTTAACCCTCTTAAATCTTCCAAAGTGTTCTTATTATTATTTAATTCTTCATTTAATGGTTCTCTTGTTCTTTTAAATAAAATGTAATTTTTCTTTTCAATTATTAGAGATTAAATTATTAATAAGTAAAGAATTTTCATAAAATAATATTTCTTTTATTTAAACATCACATTTTCTAATAAAAAAATATAATTTTACTTATTAGTTACATTTAATAATTTCAGGTGTTTTTCTTTTTTTAAATACTAATTTCAAATTCTAATTGAAATTAAATGATTTTCAAAAAAATTCGAAATTTTCAGAATTTTAATTTTTAGATTAAAGTACAATAAGATAAAAACATGTTGAATATTTTAAATTCAAATATTAATAAACTCAGAAAAACTGATTTTCAGAATAAGTTTCAGAATAATAAGAATAAATTTAAATTTCTTAGTTTCAAATAAGTTCAAATAATTTATAATTATTTTAGAATGAATTAAGATATCATAACTCAATTTATTTTAAACTCATTTTCATTATATCTATTTAATTGTTTAAGATAAAATTGGATTATGTTCGAAAGGTAAAAGCCTAAACTTAATCTAAAAAAAACTATTTTTACGTGTCGAAAAGCTTTTAGAATCATAAATACTCTCACTATGGCTAAAAAAACACAAAAACTCAGCAAAATTTGAAATTTCAAGAAATCTTTTTTGATAATATTTTGAAATATATATAATTTTTTGAATATATATAATTTTTCTGGGACTATTTCAAAGGTCTTTAGACACTGATCAAAAATAATTACGTACATTTTACTAAAAATTAAATAATTATCCAAAAAATGTCCGTGCGATCAAACTAATATCCGAGCGATCAGAATATCAACAATTAGTTTGCCGACAGAAAACTATGTATGAAATATCATAATCTCTGTAATATTTCATTTTATTAATTTCATATTTTATATATATGGTATGGATTTGTAATAGAACATTATTAGAAAACACTCTGTCGGGTGGGTTTCTACTAATGTTCCCTAATTTATTTATAGTTTTATTAGAATAAATGTAAACAGTTAATCTATTTTAATTAAAAATATGCTTTTACAGTTTTAATTGGTCTCAATAGGATCTTTTACCACTATCTGATTTTAAAATGATATTAAAATTCTTTAAATATCGAAGAATATGTTTTAATTAATACAAAATAGAAAGGTTAAAACTAAAAAAATATAAACTTTAATTGTGATAATAACATTTTATTTTTTTCCAAAGTGTAACTGGAAATTGAATGATTGTCTGTAAGTAAAACTTCGATGACGTCGCATAGTGGATAGTGTGTGGCGGTGAACATCCCGTATGTTTAATTGTTTATTATACTTTTGCCCTACCATAAATTTGAAATTAATTCTTAAGAAAATTTAGATCACATTTTTAAATATTTTTTTCGGAATGTTCTTGTTTTTCAATTTTTCCAATTTTGTTTTGTTTTAAAAATTAAAAAAAAATCAATTTCTTACGCTGATGAGTACACATTCATGCGTCAACGACAAGTCAATTATCATCTTGAACTCATTAAAAACACATTTTTCAACTTAAATATATAACGACATCGTGTAGCACGTGATGTCCCAAAATCAACAAAAACATTTTCGCGCATGTTAAAGAACCATAAATATTATAAAATATATATTTTGGGGGGGTACCCCCTTTATACAACTATATCGCATTCAAACATTTATTTCTAAATATTATTTTGGGAGTTATTTTAATACATCGAGATTCGATAAGAATTTTAAAGCAAATTCAAATGACTTTCTATTTGACAGTTTAAATAATTCCAAAGTAATGGTTTTATTATTTCAGTTGAAGGAAAAACAGTTGAAGGAAAAAGTAAAAAGACTTCTCAAAAATCAATATCGATAAGTCGAACGGAACGTTAATATTTTTTTTAATCCGACAATATAACTGTATATGTTATATACATCATAGATGTCAGATTTTGACAACTAAGCAGCTTACTTGTTTATACATTTATATTTTTTTACTTATCCGCTTTAAAATGAAATCTAAAAATAAATTTAAAAAATTCAACATTTGCGTCATTCATTAAAAGTATTCTGATAAACCTATTAGAATTCTTCTAAA
This sequence comes from Sepiola atlantica, assembly GCA_963556195.1. Classification (NCBI taxonomy): domain Eukaryota; kingdom Metazoa; phylum Mollusca; class Cephalopoda; order Sepiida; family Sepiolidae; genus Sepiola; species Sepiola atlantica. Next base: position 212,677,821 of record OY744515.1, on the reverse strand, counting down.
TTAAACACGTCCAGCGTTACTAATTGCTTCGCTGATGTCAATTATTAATTATGAAGCAACTCGTCAACATCAACAAATAAAATAAAACAAAGAATATAACGGCTAGATTGTAATTGGATTGAAATTCTTTAATTTAAATTTAACACAGGTTTAGTCTAAGAGCGTTAAGATGCTTTCAATGACAAAAATAAATATTATTTTAAAATATCTCTATTTACCAACAGTATATTTCTACAAATAAATCACAAAATATAAGAATTAATGTGTAGTAGCATTAATTTACTACCTGTTCTTTTCCGACAGTATGTTGAGTTGCCCCTATATGAATAACATGGCATTTTTGTTGTAATATCCTTGAAAACCCAGCAACAATAAAATGTAATGTTTAGATAAAACGATTATACGTAAGCTGCCAGAAAACTGAATTCGGGAAATCCTAAATACACTTAAAGAGAGAAATTAAAAGCGACAACTCAAAGTATTTCTCAGATGCACTAAAATTTAGAAGATTAAGTATAAAGCTCTCATGATACAAACATCATAGTGTACACACAAACGTATATCATCCAAGCTTACATCGATGCACATTTGTCTGGAAAACATTTTTATCTTATTTTAATAATACGCAATACCATTGTTAAAGAAATGCACAGAAAAGAGAAGTGTAACAGTTCAATCGTATTGTTGATCTTATATGTAAAGTAAAGTAAGATTTCGTTTGTTTTTATCGATCACGCTGAAATCGTTGAAATCAGCCAATGTACTAATCTAAAAAGTGTGAAAAAGTATTTTTCCTATTCATACGTTATGATAAATCGATTTTAACTCTAATACGTTTAGCAGGAAAATCCCCCCAACGAAAATGAGATGTACTACTTTGAAACGTTTTGGTGAGTCATTATCAGTAAATCTGGCTAAAGTATACGACGAAAGCGTTATTTTATACTTTACACGCCTAAATTATTATTAATTATTTACTTTTTGTTGTGTTTTCTTTAATCGGTCATTGCACATATATTGTTAATACGTATATATATATATATATAGGGTGGGCAAAAATAAGGGTCCTATTTTTAAAAATTCATAACTTTTTTATTTATTGATTTTTTTGTTGATTTTTTTTAGAATAAGTAAAGGACCCCTTCCGAAGCAAGCATGAGCCGTATTAGCCCTAAGGAACGTACCCTCATTTAGAAAACATTATTTTTGCTTAAAAAACTCAAAACAGTGTAAAAAACAATACTTTAGTTTTTGTAAGTTTTAAGAAGTGTTTTTCGGCTAAAATTTGTTTTGTTTATTTCAAAAAATCTCGGAAGGGTCAGTCTACACACACATAAAGTTTGGTGAGTTTAACTTTTATTTTGTGAAAATTATTCAAATTCAAGTTATTCAAATTTAAAGATAGGACCCTTATTTTGGCCCACCCTGTATATATATATATATATATATATATATATATATATATATATATATATATATATATATATATATATATATATATATATATATATATATATATACCGGAATACCACTTAAGTTTTACACTAAAAACACGAGATATAATGTATCTTGATATAATGGCGGATGCTTTTTTATTTTTTCGCTAGGAAACAAAAGGTGCAGAATTCAATTTCAGCCTGAGACAATTTTTATTTAGTTCAGTGAACAGTTTCTAAATTCCCTCCATAAAATTGTAAAAAAAAATCCGTTGCACGTCTCTATTACTTCTAACTGGCTAGAATGTGGGTACTCATTTTATGTCAAATGTCTTTTCATATGAAAATAGTCCTCTACTTTAAAGTCTAAAATATATGTTTTCAATTTTCAATTATTTATTTGCATATATTTTATCGCGCTGTTTATATGTAATCGCTAAAAAAAAGGTAATGTGATTTTTGTAGGGCTTAACTACGATTGATGCCGAACAAAAACTTTACCCTAAATTGTTTGTGACCTATCTCCGAGCGTTATTTTTCTAGAAATTAATTGATGTCTGTAATAGTAATGATTACCCGAATAACAATGAAAATCATAGAAAATTAAAATTAAAACACGATTTTTTCTTTTATGTTTAGTTGGTTCAGATCTTTAAAATCGGGATAAAGTGTCGTATCTGATCTGAACTACACTTACTCTGTTCTGTCTTCGGTCAGTGAGTGTAAAATCTTTCTCGCGTGAAGCAAATCTTTTTGTACAAATTCAGTACTTCTTTTGGTGAAAACTTTGTTTTCCCCACACAAAAAAGCGACGTTGGTCTACACCTGCTTCCGTTCAGAAGCCATTCAATCGGCAAACTGTATCATGTTATTTGTTGAATTGCAAAACCAAGAAATATAAAAAGAAATGGAAAGTTAAAACTCGAAAAAAAAGAAATAAAAAGAAAAGTTATGAAAACATGCTTATATATTTGTAAACAACATAGTTCTTAAAAAGCAACGTCAGTTCGCTTCTTGTAACTTATCTGCGTTAATGTAAAACATGTAATGGAAAAATGCTAGCGAATACTATGCGTCATAAAAACTGGAATCCGGAATAACTTACTGATGAGCTTTATTATACTTTTCGTTGCTTAATGTTACAAATGGGGATAAAATATTTACTCTTAATATACTACACGAATGTAGCATATTCCATTATTAATAAACGGGTGATATGGGTATGAAAATTGGAGTGTAATATTGAAACTGGAAGGCGTATAAAACTAATAAATAAAGTAAATGAGTGCAGTTACAAGAGATTGGACAAATTAGGATTGATTACTTTGTTGGAGCAAGAATGAGAGGTGATATGATTGATACTTTCAAGATAATATATGGCATTTCTAACTAGGGTGGGTTTCTTTTAGTATTTCTATTAGATTTGGAAGGTTATTATCAAGGCAGTTTTCAGAAAGTAGATCTGTTAACCAGTTAAGTTTTTTTTGCTCACTGAGTAATATGTTTTTAGAATAAGTTGCCAGATCGGATTAAGAACAGCAATAGTGTGGATCAGTTTAACATGAGGTTGGATGAATTCAGAGAAAGTGGTAGGGGGAGAAATTGAGGGGGCACTTTTGGGAGTTATCAAATTAAATTATTTAACGGAATTTGATCTGGATATCGATACTGTACTAAGAGTTGTTTTTTTAACAGTTGAATTGAGAAGATAGTTAAAGGGGAGATGCCCAATGACGCATAACAAACAAATAAAAATAATTATTATTATTATTATTTTTGATACTACACTCTGTATGTTCTTTCCACTGCCAGTCTGGATTTATATTTCTTAACAAGGAATACTCTGGACATTTTTGGTTCACTTCCAACGGATTTTTTTTTTAAATTAGAGTAAAGTGTCGTATCTGTTCTGACACTACACTTCGTCTGTTCTGTTCCCGGCCAATGACCGAAAAATCTATCTAGACTGGAGCATCTTTTTGTAAAAATAAAGTTCCATTTTGGGAGAGATGTGTTTTCCCCACACTAAAATGTTTGCGTGTGTCTAAACCTGCTCTCGTCAGGAAGCAATTACTTCGGACATCTGTTATGTTATTTATTCTTTTTTCAAAAGCAGAAAAAACATCTCTATCTGTTCTGTTCTCGGTCAGTGAAGAAAAAATCCTTCTAAACTGAGGCAATGTATATCATGAAGCCAATTCAAAACAAATTTTTTTAAATGCGTTATTGTTTGAACGTCAAAATGTACTTATGTGTGAAGGCATAAAGCATATGTCGGCATTTGCAAGCGGTCACGTGTTCGTTAATTTCTATCCGGCTAAACCGGAATATTTAAAAAACGTATAAACAGCAGGCATTCAGAAGAGCCGAACGAATGAAGGGAGTGATCGTTATTTGGATTTGATATCTAGTGTATTATGTAGACAAAAGTGAAAAGTAAGAAGAAAATAATTTCTGTACTTTAATCGGAAGCGTCTCTATTAAGACATTTGCTCGGTTAATATGAGAAGAATTGTAGTAGATATCAGTATGAAAGTGAAAATGGTTGCGACCTTCTTGTTGACAAGTTTATTTGAGTAAAACAGATAACCGAGAGGAAATTTCAGAAATCGTAAAATACGAAAAGAAGGCATATTTTCTTGAAACACACCTGAGTGATTCGTCTATGTGTCTGCTGTCACCGATTAGCTTAATAATCTTTTGTTTAAAAACTATAATAGCCAAACCGACTTAACTTTATTATATAGATATGATTTTAAAATAATCAAAATCTTTTTAAAAAATCATGTATATATATATATATATATATATATATATATATATATATATATATATATATATATATATATATATACTTAGCTCTATCAATATATAATGTAATATTTAGTTTTTAGAGTCTCAAAAAATTGATGATAAACATGTGTATTTAAGTTCTTCTAATTAATTAAAATTTGAATGTATATATATTTATATATTTTGAATATCTTGCATTCTTTAAATAATATATATATGTATATATATATATATATTTAAATAATATATATATGTATATATATATATGTATATATATACAATTATTTATGACAATATATGTATTAGCATATACTATCAGTGCCTTTTTATTTTGCAGTCTCTTTAAAAGATCCAGCTCAATGATTGTCAATCAGTAACAACAGAGCATATATAAAGCAGGTTCATTTTATATTCAAATAACCATGTTTTTATTTATTTATTTATTTATTTATTTTACATTTCAAAAAAACATAACATTTCTGTGAGATGTATTTTTTTCAAGACATTTTAATCCAAGAACTTTTTCTTCTTTGTGGATTTTTCGGATGATTTTGTAGTGTTGCAGAGACGATATTGGCATAAAATGTTGTTTTGCTCACGGCAAATGAAACGGACTGTAAAAATACATCTCACAGTAATGTTATGCTTTTTGGAAATGTAAAAAAATAAATAAATAAAAATAAAAACATGGTCATTAGAATATAAAATAAACCTGACTTATATATATATATATATATATATATATATATATATAAATATACATATATATATATATATATATATATATATATATATATATATATATATATATATATATATATATGCTTCTTTAATATGAATTACTTACTACAGGAAACACCGACGTCTTTGCCTGAGGAGATCGTAGTTTTAATGGTTACCGATCGAAATATCGCCATGGCAGTGTCGCTTTTGTACGTGTTTGTATAAATAAAAATATTAATATATATATATATATATATATATATATATATATATATATATATATATATATATATATATATATATATATATATATATGAGAATGGTAGTTTGCTTGAAGCATTGCTGGGTATAGTAGTAGTCAGTTTTTGAAAGACTGTGGGCAATGCAAATTCCGGGTAAGATGCAAGTTGTAAGGAACAAAAACAATAACAATAAATCGAATACGAAATATGACTTACTATTTATTTTTCCTTTTTTCTAAAATCTTACATAACAGCAAGAGTGTTTTTAGCTGTTCGTGTGATGTCCGGGTGGTTAAATATCATTATTTAATATTTCGGGAAAATAGACTTCCCTTTGTCAAAAATAATTAAACCAGAAGAAAATTTTTTTCTCCGACTGTGCCGAGAATCCTACAAAACAAAATGTGCATCTTACCCGGAATTTGCATTGCCCACAGCCTTTCAAAAACTTACTACTATAAATATATAGATCGATAGATAGATAGATAGATAGATAGATAGATAGATAGATAGATAGATACATAGATATGTGTGTGTTTTGGTGTGCGTGAGGGTGTGGCTGTATGTACGCGAGAACGTGTGTTGTTGACAAGGGTGTATTTTAGTTACTATCTTCATTAAACAATACATTACGTAATGCAACTTGACATCTTATACAATGGCATGTATAATTTCCTCACTTCAATTCTATCCTTGAGTTTTAATATAGCGAACATGATTATAAGATGTTGATTAAAACACCAATATATATGCGTGTAAATCTGCATAATGTATGTATTTTTGTGCGCATATAGTGTGAAGACAGAAGGATGTAAATGATATATTTCCTCCCAATAATCTGACTTCTGTATTGTGTAATAAATAATCTCATTTCACATTGCCTAAGGTTATCCATTGCAAACAACCGTTCCATTTCAATACTTATTCTGTCAAGAAAGTAAAATGATATATCCTAGTAAAACTACGGTTAACGTAACTTACTGGAATATCACCCATAATCTAACTGTATATATTTTAATTTATTTAGATTTATTTGCATATATTTTAAAGAATAATCATATATTCGTAAATGACGAAGCCTATGGCAGAATAACGAGGAATATGTAAAGAATGGGAAAGGGAAAACTTCTATAAGTAAATATCGTTTATTTAATATAATAAAAAAGTCAGTTTCTTGCTTCCGTAGAAAATCAATATTTTATTCTGCCAAGGCAGTAAATTACAGCAAATTTCGCTATGTTCTTTGACAAATAAACATTGAATTTAAATCAATTTGAGTACTTATATTTGCTGATACTAAGGGAAGAGGCTTGTCATGCATTTATTATTTTATCGGATCCAGCTCCATTGCTGGTGATGCTTATGAAATATAAATTAATTCTGAATTAAGACGGAGAATGATAAGAGAATAGTATACCGTTTTAATTGCAAATGAATATCACAACAAAAACAACAGTATAAGGAATAGGCACTCAAATAGTCTTCGGACCTAACAGCAGAGTTCATCTGATGGGAAAAGATGGTTGGGAATATAAATTACAATATTTTCCCCTTCAAGTTTTATGAGAAGGAGTAAATTGTATCCTATTCTGTAATACAATCTTTGTATTTTCGGGAGTTTTTTTCTTAATTTCTTTTTTAATTTTTTAACTTATTTTATTTGCTCTAATTTTCACTTTTTTACTGAATAGTGTCCTAAAAAGTAACATAATTCATGTATTTATTAGGAAATTCTTATATCCTGCAAGATCATCGTAGTTGCCCAGTCAAAACTTTGCTCTCAACTGTTTCTTCACAAGGATTGTTTGCTTCTCGGTTCAGAAAGTTTCGTAATTTCTTTATTACTTTAAGGGCTTTCTGGACGACTAAATAGTTGCATGAAAGCATCAACTGAACTCATAGTAGTATATCAATTGATTGATTAGAGAGACAATTATCATATGTTGACGGGAGTTTTGATTCCAGAAAATAGCTTTACATGTAAAGATTAGTTTTCAGTTAAGTAGAAGGTGTAATTTGAGGGTAATAGTTACTCCACATGGTATAATTTCTGACGTATACTTCGACTGGCTTTGTCGATAGAGGAATTGAAGTACCAGAAGTAGATATACGGCTGGAATTGAATATATCAGATGGAGTCACATGCGTAGCAGTTAAGAGCAACGGTCAAATAGAATGTAGGATATTTCCCCGACAAGTGTGATTCAAATTGCAAGAATGCCTTTCATAATTTTCTATTTAGTTTCTTAATTCATTCATTGTCTTCAGTGTAATATCTGTTCGTTTTAGAAGAAGCAAGGCCTTTTTGCATAGATAGTTAGTGGTTTCCTCTGATAAAAAGTCAGTTGATCTATGTGTGTGAATCATATTGGCCATGCCAAATATCGTAAATAGTTGGGTCAGACATTGAGTGATAGTTTTGCCTGCTGTATCTTTACATGGGCATGTAAAGGGAAAACATGGGTATTCATCGATTATCATAAGTAGGTGTGTTTTACTATTTATTTACGCAACTAGTTGTTCTTTGAAATCTATGTTAAATTGCTGGAAGGTAAGTTGTGGATTAATGAGAGTCTTCTTGTTACCAATAACACATTTAAGTTTGAAATACTGAGAAGACGAAAACGAATTAATTATGCCTTTTATTTTGTTAAGTAAAAAAAGAAAAGTTTTTTTCCCTGATGAAACGAAATAGTCGTGCAATATAAAAATGGCATAAGTTAAAGTGATAGTTACGAATATATTGCAAAGAATGAGTGAGTGCAGCTATTCGGGAAAACGTATCAGCAACAGTATTTTCTTTGCCAAACTGGTAAGCCTTAACTCAACTAAAATGATGACAGTTTAATGTATGAACAAAATATTTTATTGTTATTTTATTTTTCTGGTTTTATCAAACAATGCTAATATTCCTTAAGCATTGTAATTACAGTTAATTGCTTGCCAAGTAGGGAACTGGCGCCACTTTCGTAGAGTTTCGAAAATGGCAGCTGCATGATGCTTCTCACTGAGACATAGTCTTTAGAATAGAACGCAACAGAACATTTATGTTGGTTAAGATAAGCTGATATACAGTCGTTTCTAGCATATGTTTCTACAAATTCTTTTTCAACATGAACAGTTACCAGGGTAGCATCTTTCAAATCATTTGAAAGGGGATAATGGAACTTAATCGTTGCGTTGTGTCCTAGTATTTTGTCTGAGAAGTTCTGGAGAAAATTGCTGTAATAATAAAACGTTCTATTAACTCGCGTCTGTGATTTCAGATTTACTGGAGTTGGCATTTCCAGAAGAGGTTAGCGCCAATCGCAATTTGGTTGTTTTGAACAGTGTACCCAAGTTAATGAAACAACGCTTTTATTCTTATTAAGCGCGATGATGTTCTGTTCAGCTACCTCATAAAATCTTTGAAGATTTTGGTGTCATGCTTTTTTCGTTTTTTCCACAGATGGTAACGTTATCTACATAGGCAAAGGTATCTTATTATTTTTTCCTGTCGACAATGCTGCCAATGTTTCTTTGAAACGCGCTTACCCCATCCGTAATGAAGAATAACAGGCGTGTAAACTGGTTCAATTTACCATCTACCTCGAAGGATGTAAAGTTACGATCCTCGTTACAAATAGAGATTTGCTGATGAGCTGATTTAAGATTAACGGTATGTAAATATTATACAGGGTTATTTCTACCACCATTTTAGATATATTTGGCATAGTTCCGGTAATCTCTGGATACTGTCGCTGTAATTGATAACCTTTTTTTTGTTGTTTTCATTCGATCTTACTAAAACGTTCTTGCCAAGATGATATTGAAGGCTATATGATATTTTCCTCCAACAATTTTGCAGTCTCTATTCTAATGAATTTATTATCAGCGTATGTGTGGCCACGTGACTTTGTGCTGGTAGGAATTTTGTTCGTACAAAGATGAGAAAATAATGAAGAAGGAGAAACGTTTACGGATGGCAATAGATTATTTTTGGTGACTGCTCCGATAATAAGTTCGTCCTCCGGTCCATAACAATGACAAGAGAATAGACTCACGAAAACACCTGGAAATGGCTAAGAAAAAGACACTTTAACAGAGGAACGGAATCGCTGCTGACAGCTACATTGACAAATGTGATTATAACTAACTCCATAGAAAGCTAAAAATAGATCAATCCAACAGAAAAAAAGTGTAACTGTAGACTACGTGGACAAAGAAACGAAACAGCAAAGCACCTAATTGTTAAACACAGAAAACAAACCCCAAAAGATTACAAGAACCTAGGAACTATGCAAACGAATGCGTTTTAAACACGCAGACAAATGTTATAGACAAAACCCGGAGACAGTACTGGAAAATGAAACTGACAAAATCCTCTGTGACATAGAGTTACAAACAGATAACTTATACAAGCAAAGAGACCGGACGTCAAAAAAGTTTACAAGAAAGAAAAAATGCCAAAAGTGTAGATGTTGCTGTCCCAGAAGACTACATAGTAAAGATAAAGAGAACTGAAAAGAATGTCAGACGTAAAAAAGTCAATATAATAACAATAATTGTAGAACCATGCTTAACAACACCGAAAAAAACATGGAAAAAGAAGTAGGAGAACTTTAAATCAAAGGGAAGGCTGAGATATTACATCAGGCAGCTATGATGAAAACAGCTGAAATCTTAAGGCAAATCCTCGAATGCAAAAACAACTCATATAAATTACACACACTCACGAGCCACATGGAAGTTGCAACATAAATATTACAAAAACATGACAGGAACACCACGTGAACCCAAGCGAACTGAAACTGCAAGAAATCAAAATAAACTGTTCTTTTCCTATAAAGGAAGGCACCAGCATCGGCTGAGATACATAAAATAGTTTTGAAGGGTCAGAGAGAATGGAAAGACCGAGTAAAAGGAGCACTGACTAGAACTCCACTAAAAGAGTGCGGAAAGTACTGTGACCTTGTGGGAGCTTTTTACCACGTAAATACCAGAAAAAAAACGAATTGGTGTTGCCAGCGAGTAATAAATGACAAGCAGTTTTTGCGATAACGTCAAGTCATTTGAAATGGTTGTTGAAGAATTGCAGAGAAATGGAAATCTAGGAAGATTTGTTGTCACTCAGACTATATGGAACACTGCCGATTATTTGACCTAATTACAATAATAATAATAATAATAATAATAATAATAATAATAATAATAATAATAATAATAATCTGGGACATGGATATACAAACAGATAAACTCATACAAGTAAGGGGACCTGATGTTATTAAAATAGACAAGAAGGAAAAATCTTGCAAAATTGTAGACTTCGCCGTTCCAGCAGACACAGAGTGAAAATCAAAGACACGGAAAAACGAAGCCAATACAAAGAACTAGCCAGAGAATTGAAAGGCATATAGAGCATGAAAAAGTCTGTATAATACCAATAATCGTAGGAGTACTAGGAATAATAATTAAAAAAACTGGAGAAAAGACTGGTAGGGATTGAAATCAAAGGGGCCATCGTGTTATATAATGGGACGCATGTGATGATGGACGTACAGAGAGATCGCTTAACTTGCGCGATTTGTAACGGAGTCATCTCGTGCAATTTTGGTACGATGTTTTCTCACGATTCGCGGTGACAGTTGATGAGACCTCGGATCGAGGGTTGAGTCGCACATTTGCGTTGATCACAAGATTTCGTGACGTCACAGTTTTTCCGGTGAGAAAACTGCAGTGAGATTTCAATTCTTGACGGAAAGCCGACTAGTCAAGTCGCCTTAGCCATGTAGCGATTAAATAAGATAGGGGAATTCAGATCCCAAAAAATGAGAGCCAGACGATGTCCCCCTCCCCCTTCCCTTGCTAGTGATTAAGTAATTAGTTAATCAACTAGCGTAAGCTTCTGTCTCTCTGTTTCAACGAACTTGTTTCGGTGTCGACAAGCTAATAAATGAAAATAAATGGCTCGGAACTAAAAGAGAAGGCTTGTTATATTTTGTTATGTGTAGATTGATTTCAGTTACAGAGAGAAACCGCCGGCACGAAATTGTGACAACGACAAAGCGGCTGCAACGAGTGGTGGCGGCGACGGGTCAGCTGCTAACAATAGCAGCTAGGGTGCAGACATTTAAAGCAGAAAGAGAAGAGACAGCAAGAAGAAAGGGAAATATAATTCCCGAATTGGGTTTACTGCTGTGTCAGCCGAAAGGGAGAGATTCAAGCCGGGATCGCCTGGCAAGACAACTCGACGTCGCTCGGATCGAGAAACGACATATCGTCCCGTTAGCAAGCAATGCCGTTCGCTGGATCAACAAAGGAGCTGTTTTACTACGCCAGATTCCGACATGCAAACGTATTATAAACCAAATATTCAACAATCGGAAACATACAAAGGACGGCAATGATCAAAAAAGCTGTAATCTTAAGGAAAATCCTTGAATGTGAAAACCAGCTCGCATAAGCTACCAAGGGTAACCAGTCACCCAGTCACATGAAATTTACAACAGGAAGAAAACAAAAGCAGACGAAGAACACCACATCACAAACCAAGAAACAGAAACTGCAAGAAACATCACTTCATAATCTCACCCCTAATAAAGTACACCACACAAAAATGAACCAATGAACAGAAATTACAAGTAACACCATAATCTCTCCGTCTTCCCTTCTCTTCCATCCCCCCAAAATATATATATATATAATATGGTATAGTATAATATAATATAATATAATATAATATAATATAGTATGATATAATATAAAAAAAAATTTAATAGTGCCGGCCTAAGCCGACACCAAACAAAATATTTGTAGAGGGTCAAGGAGGATGAGAAAACCGAGGAGGAACAGCACAAACCAGACCTCCATCGGAAGAGTGCGGAGAATGCTGGCACTGTGGGGAGGCTTATTGCCACCCAAATCTCAGATAAGACTAATGGTCCTTACCAGCGAGAAATCAATGGTAAGAGGTTGTTGCGGTCCCGCAAGGTTATTTGCGGTAGTTATCAAAAGGAGATGAAGAATACTGGAAATCTGGGGAGGCTTGTTGTCACTCAGTCTCCGGAAAATATCACTCGTTGTTGTCGGTGAGCAATCACTGACGATGATTTGTGTGAGAACTCTTAGTGATTACAAATGATAATGATAATAATAATAATAATAATAATAATAATAATAATAATAATAATAATAATAATAATAATAATAATAATAATAATAATAATAATAATAACAATAATAATAATAATAATAATAATAATAATAATAATAATAATAATAATAATAATAAGAGCATGTATAATCTAACATAAACAAAACTCAGGTAAACTGTAAATATAAGTGATGAGACCCAAGATAATAAACGATACATCACATGATAAGCGAATACAACAAACTGGCACAAAAAGAATACCAAAACAAATACAATTTCGCAGAATGGCATTCTACTTGGAACTATACATATGGCTGTATTTTTAATATGCAAAGAATTGGAAAACACACCATATATATATATATATATATATATATATATATATATATATATATATATATATATATATATATATATATATATATATAGTTGTGAGAAGGGGAAAAACATAAAATTATAAGGCATGGAAGTACAGACAAATAAACGCATCCAAGTATGCAGACCTGACGTGATAATTGTCAACAAGAAGGAAAAACCTCACAGGATGAAGATCAATGAAGCAAAAAAACGTAGCAAATGCATGGGTTAAATATTGGACAAGTATAATCTTTTTTTAGAATAACAAAAATAGTTCGAAATTAATAGAAACAGATGTTAAGTCGCATGGCTGAAAGATAGGGCGGGTGAGAAAAGTCATCAGTTCGATTGGAAGCTGGAGATGCGAACGCGTTGTTTTGGGGAATGTAATGATAACATATAATTAAACAGTAATTATCGTTCTCTTTCCGTCTCTTTCTTGTGCGCCTCAGTGGTCCGGGTTTGGAACGTCAACAAGGCGAATGAAACTATTCTTATCTGCAACCGTTGGTCTATACTTGGTCCTTTTTCGGGCATAGACTATCGTGTTTGCTTAGTCGAACAGCATCACGCAGTGACGAGCGGATAAGGTGTGTGTATGAAATTCCATGTATGACATAAGGTTGGACCGTAACACATAGAACTTACCAAAGAGCTGAAAAGAATATGGCAGATAAATTTGTTAATGTTGTACCAATAATTGCATAAGGTAGAGTTCTGAAAAAAACTGAAAAACATAAGGAACATTTGAATCAAAGAGAAAATTGAGACGATACAAGAAACGAGATTGATGAAAACAGACACAATATTTAGGAAAATCCTCGAGTCCGTAAGAAAAGCCACCAGCGAACGTCGAAAAAAGGACTAAAAATATGGAAAGAACATTACACGAGTCAAAGGGAACTGAAACTACAAGAAATCGCATAATCCCAGATTCCCGCAAATACATACACACATATGGTTCCATTACCACTCAAAATTTAGAAAAAAAGCACTTGTCATTAACAATGAGAAATAACTGATAATGACTTGTTTGAAGTAACTAAGTAAATAATAATAATAATAATAATAATAATAATAATTATTATTATTATTATTATTATAATAATAATAATAATAATAATAATAATAATAATAATAATAATAATAATAATAATAATAACCCACCCGCATAAGCTACAAAGGGTAGCCAGTCACAAGGAATTTACAACAGAGAGAAAACAAAACCACACGAAGAACACCACAACACGAACCAATGACCAGAAACTGCAAGAAACATCACTTCATAATCTCCCCCCCCCAATAAATTATACCGACCTCAGCTAACACCACACAAAAATGAAGCAAGGAACAGAAATTACAAGAAATACTACAAGCTCCCCTTTCCCTCGCCACTCAACCCACCCAAAAATTTCTTTTTTTAAAATGGTGCCGACCTAGGCTGACAGCAGACAAAATATTTGTAAAGGGTCAAGGAGGATGAGAAAACGACAGATGGACAGCACCAACCAGATCTCCATTGGAAAAGTGCGGAGAATGCTGGGACCTAGGGGAGGCTTATTGCCATCCAAATCTCAGAGAAGACCAATTGTCCTTACCAGCGAGAAATAAATGGTAAGAGGCTGTTGCGATACCGCAAAGTTATTTGCGGTGGTTATCGAAAAGAGGTGAAGAACACTGGAAATCTGAGGAGGTTTGTTATTGTCGGTGAGCAATCACTAATGATGATCTGTGTGAGAACTTCCAATGAGTTCAAATAATAATAATAATAATAATAATAATAATAATAATAATAATAATAATAATAATAATAATAATAATTTCTATAAATGGCTGTGCATTCTGGAAACAGAAGCAGTGCAATCAACGAATATTAAAAAGATGGTACAAAGAGCACACCTGAGTAGAACAATAAAGCTAACGGTTTGACCATGACGCCGTTATGGAACATTCATAAATGCTGCTAACGTGTATACTTGTGAATAAAACGAAGTTTTAAAAAAAAAGTAAACAACATTAAAATGAAAAAAAGAAGGAAGATACGTGGCCCAATTAAAGTTTAGAAAAAGTTTTTTTAAAAAAACGTTACTTTATATAAAACTGCTGAAAAAGGCCAGTAGATGTGATCATATTTTGTGACAATTTTACAATTTTCATTGCATATCATCTAAACATACGGGCGTTTTTATGTTGCAGCGGGGTCAGTCAAATAAGAATTTTCTTCGTAATAGTCTTCATTCTACCTTCGGAACGGAAAAAAAGTGAAGAAGCGGAAGAAATATCGACACGATTCGTTGCACGCGGACTGCGTGTAATTATGATGCACAGGTCGCGTGATACCCATTGAGGTCGGTTGATTTCCTTCTTCCTGAACATAGGAATCATTGGTCACAGTCGTAAAAGTGAGTCACATCGTCAGTAAATAACAGAGGAACAGACATTGAACCCCATTTGGTTAAAGTCCTATGTATTTTTAAAATGTACGTAAAAGACCGAGGATTTTGCGTAATAGTAAACATGAAAATGACTACGAAAATGACATTTGACAAAGTAACTGAATCGCAACTAACAGCCACATAAATCAACGCTATCAGTATAGGCAACATAAAAGCCAAGTCCCAGTTAAATAGCAAATGCAGACTTGGAGGAGAAGAGGCGAAACCGTAAACCACATTATTAGTGAATGTAGGTAACTACTCCAAAATGAATATAAAAATAAACATCTTTATTTGAAAGGGGTTATCTGAGAACTATGGATCAATTCAAGTTTAGAACTCTCGTAAAATTGACACAAATTACACTTCCCAAAATCAAAGCATCATTTGAAAGAAAGGGCGTACCAACTCGTGAGAAATGCACAAAGGTAAACACATACAAGCAAAGAGGGGTTACATTCTAATAAATAACAAGAAGGCAAAAACGTAGCAGTAGTACTTTTGACCCCCAAACAGATGACAGATTGAAGCTGAAAGAGACGAGATACTAAGTAAATACAGCGAAAATTCCAGATAACTTATGGCATAGAAATTTGAAGACACCTACCAATAATAGTAGTGTCACTAAGACCAGATTCGAAACATATTATGAAAAGCCAATAAGAGATTATAGTCGAAAAATAAATTGAAAATAGTTTGCTTTGTTTACGGCCTCATTTGTTAGATATTTAAAGTGCAGACATAGGGTTTATAGGCTACACATTTCCGAGAAAGGTGCTGCTGTTTATTTGATGTTTATATAGAGAGCGTCATGTAACGATAGAAAAGTATAAATAATAAGAATGAACGCCAATTTTAGCATATACTCAATAATTATGTGAGTTCAACAACTGTTTGTTTCATAATGATTTTTGTGTTTTGTATTTTTTGTTATGCACCTTGCATTCACCAAAGCCTAAAATTATTCATAAACGGCGTTCAGTCTTTATTTCACTGATAAGTAAAGTGTTTTGCTTAAATGTGTATTACCATTAACCGAACGAAAACTGTGGAACCAAATTTTAACAGGAACCTGTAAAATCTGGTGAAGAATGATATGATACGAAATCCTCAGTATAATAGGACCGAGATTTATCTCAATATCTATTGAAATCCACTTCAGAAAATAGAATAATTAAACTCAAATTCATGTCACGAAGTCAATGGTTCTCTTGTTTCTATAGACTGCGCACCATAGTGCATTAATCGGAATGCGTTTTATTGTCCAATAATACAATCGCATAAAGTACACTTTCGACATAACAAAAGGTGTTCAATTTCTAGGGTTTTCAATGATCATCATTCCACAAAGAAAGATCGAAATAAATCGAAAAGTAATATGTATTATGATAATTTATGAAGATACATTTTTAACGGGTGAAATTTGCTTTTTTTAGTCCTTTTACATTTATTCACTCAAAACAAATCCTATTGAAACTGATACGTAAGGGGCTACTATGATTAAGGGCTAGATTTAAAGGCAGCGCCATAAGAGGGGAGTTATAAAGCAAGATGCGTGTTAGCATTACTGTAGAATTTCAGCATGCTGGTACAGACAAGGGGTCAGAAGAGAATTCTAATAGTAAGCAGTATTAAGAAAAGAAGCTATTAGAGTAGAACGTTTTCCGTCATCTTGAGATTTTTACAGTGAAGTGGTGGGATTTTGCTGCTAGTCGGTGTGGTCGGGTGTATTTATGTTAGAATGGTATATGTACGGTAAGTTTATCGGAGTACATTCCGTGAAAGTTTGTGAAACAAACACAAAAATGCAACGTTACTACGATCGGACAGAGGAAGGATCTTGGTAGACAGTGTGGGATGTATTACTTTAGAGACTCTTTCTGCACACTGGATTTTCTTTTTCTTTGTAAGATTACTTCAGCTTAACCCGTTTAATGATAGACATTTTTAGAATCAAAATCATGCAAGAGTTTTTTATTAAAATAAAAATAATGCAACTAGACATAAAGTTTAATATATTGATTTTAATGTTTGTATAGAAATATAAAATGTGTGCAAACCTATTCTGTCTGGGAAATTAATTTACCCATCCTGAGACAAGTATTATTGTAGTTTTTATATATATATATATATATATATATATATATATATATATATATATATATATATGTTATAAAGAATGGAAAATTGTTCCGGTCCAGCGTAATGGAAATTGAAAAAGGAAAACAAAAAAATATTATTTATGTATTCATCAACGCTTTGTCTTTATTATAAGACTTCCTCAAGATAGTTGTCTGAAGAAAAAACAAAAATACAAGTAACAGATGTTTGAAACACGCGGTGCGAGATATATATATATATATATATATATATATATATATATATATATATATATATATATATATATATATATATATATATATATATATATATATATATATATACTGTAGCTCTTTGTTTATATTGCAGCAGGCTGGCGGTTTTTCTGTTATTAATAAGAGAGTTTTTTAACCATTTTCATATATTTCTTTAAATATTTTATATCAGGGTCTGAAATCCAGTTTTATAATATCCACTAATCACTATATATATATGTATATATATAACATTTTTTCAAACATTATTTTATGTATTTTTTTTATTTTTATTTGCTGATACTAAAGTTTTCGTTGATAATATCAGTAAAGAAGTGATTTATTTAATCTGCAGTATTGCGTTATTCTTCGTTTATACCCAGTCCCTCAGACTAAATAACTGTTTTGTTTTGTGATATTATTCGCGAAACATTTGCATCAGCAGAAAATTTATGATCGTACAATACATGAATATGTACATATATAACTATAAAACCTGATTGTTTCTAGAAATGAGTTCCAAATATTTTATATCCGCCAAACTTAAAAATGTATTACTTTACAAAGTCTACAATATTTATTATACTTTATTTTCCAATGTTCAAATATTTGTATATAATCTAACATTGCCTCCCGCATTTATATTTTAATGTTAACACTATTAATATTCCATGATAAATGCCAGTATACTGAAATCATATGCCCTTAATAGGGTTAAGATGAAAATTCATATACACTAAATGTACAAAAGTAAGGAAATTCCCAAATGTTTACACTTTTATTGTCATTAAAGGTATGCGAGCACAACAGGGCTATGTATTTTACTTGTAGCAATTTTTCTTCAGCGCACCTCACACACTTCATCCACTCATGCGTAGATATTTATACTGTAGTGATGTGATAATGAAATGGTTTGGTTGATATGTAGTCATACCCTTAATGACAATAAGAGTGTAAACATTTGGGAATTTCCTTGCTTTTGTACATTTAGTGTATATGAATTTTCATCTTAACCCTATTAAGGGCATATGATTTCAGTATACTGGAATTTATCATGGAATGTCACTACTTTTGTAAAGGCTATGCCTCAAGACAATGGTAATTTTTAAGGTTTTTTTGAATTTTCTGGAAAACTAAGGTATATGGTAAACTGAAATTAAATTGCCATCAAGTAGACCCTAGAACCTCTATCTCTGCCAAAAATCAGCAGAATCCATCGAATAGTTGATGAGATACAGGGCTGCACACACTACGTACGTACGTACGTACGTACACACGGATAACACAAATCACTCCTGACCTTTCTGGATCTCTGGGTTGCCTTGACTAATGATGCTGAAATTCTACACACTTATAGAACATATCAAATGAAAATTGTGTGCAAAGTTTTAACTAATTTGGTTTATTGGTTTTTGAGTTATGACTGATCAAAGAAATGAGATTTCTAGCATAGGTCGTTTTTGAAGTCTATTAAGGGATAGAGCGCTATCGCGCCTCCCTTGATTAACAGGATTACACTAGTCTAATCGTCCCTTTAATTATCGCAGAAAAATTCCGCGGACTAAATAAGTGTATGTATTCGATGAATAGTTTCGAAAGAAATTACATGATTAATTTTAAAGGTATCTGCATAAACGTTTCTAAAATTATTGTTTATCGTATAATTGTATTTTTGAAAATAAAATCTTTACCATGTATTTTAAAATAACTTGTTATTAAAAAAAAGGGTTCTGCAAATCATATTCCAAAAATCTCACCTAATCTCTATATCAACCATATATTTGCCTTTAAAATGTAGCACATTTGAAATATAATTTGCAGGCAAGATATATATAGATTTTATAATCACTGATATAAATAGTTTTGTTTAATGTATTAAGTTTATTTTAATTTGCCATATACATTCTTCTGAGAAATGCATCGGTGTTTAATACATTGTTCGTAATTTTAGTCTATTATATATGCGTTCGTATTGGTCTTGAAGGATAATGATGAAAGAAATAGAAATATTAGATGTAGTAATCATTGATGTTAAAGACATAACATCTGTTGACTTATACAATATTGTTTAGTTAATAGGATATAAATAGCAAACACAGTATAACTTATATTTTAGGTAAGTTATTAACACGTAAACGAACTCAGATATTCTATGTAAAAATAACTACAAAGGACAGAAATGTAGTAAATAGTGCGTATATATAAAAGATGATGATGCAAAATTACGACTGTATATTACAGAATATAAATGTATTAGAAGTTGTGTATAAAATAAATAAGGATTTAAAGATATTTGTGGGTATTTGCAGTTTACTATATATACACGTTATTACAAAATATCATGTCGTATCATGACATGAGATAAGCTTAAGATGTTTTCATGTTAATATAGTTAGGATCGATAGAAAAACGTTCACATTTATATATATATATATATATATATATATATATATATATATATATATATATATTATAAAATGAAGTAATAAAATAAGGTGTCAATCAAATTTATTAGACTTCAAAGTTCAAGGAAAGTATCTTAAAGTCCTTAGCTCATCAGTTTTCAAAGATAATTCTTCTCTTCAGAGGACCATTACCGCAGTTATACCACTACAGGTAATAAAGTTAAACTTTGAAAATATATAAAAATATATACAAAAATACATAAACATATATAACATCAAATATATCAACCCAAAAAACATACTTTTTTGTTAAATCTATATAATCCATCCAAGTAATACAATTTGAAAAACATAACCAGGACAGACATCCAGAGGGTTCACTGAAGATTAATCCAGGTGATGAGTACCAGTCCAAATACGAGAAATTAAAAGAACTGACAAATTTATCCAGTCGCGAAATGCGTCAACAATCGATGAAGTTATATATATATATATATATATATATATATATATATATATATACTATTTAGGTCTTCTACGGTAAGCCCCCGAGTAAATAAGTACCGAAAGAAAAAATAAATATTTAAAAGAAAAACAGCGAACTTTCTCCGAGAAGGGATTGCAGCTTCTTCCAAAATAAAATATGGCTGAAGTGATCAGAACGATTTATTTTTTAATATAAACAATATTATGTGAAATGTATTGTCGTCTTGAAATTATAGCTACACGAATTGCAGCTTCAATATTCTCCTAAAAATTATCGAGTGTCCAATCAATACCAGTACATTTTTATTATAATTATTGCTTGTTCACTTGTCATGCAACTAAATTTAATTTTTCTTGGGGTAATGTACAATTTAATTAAAGTTGTAGGCTAATGTAATCATGTTCATAATAAATTTGGGACTCGGTTCTTATATTCGCTGATATTAATTAGATTGGCGTAAACATTAAATCACGTTTCTATTTTATTATACGGATTGAAATTATGTTGTTAATAGAATATATGCAAGCGGTATGCCTTATTGTCTAAAATATTAAATTGAAAATCTGAGAGAAAATACAATTATATGTCAGTTTTCCAATAGTCGTCTGTAGAAATTAAATTTAGAAGTTTGACAATACTATAGTTTTTTTCTAAAAATAGTCCTAAATAGTTTGACCCAATTCATTAAATGCATGGTTTTTGGAAGAATAAAAATGACTAAACATTTAACGTAACAGAAATTATGAGTCAGTTGTGATATAGTATACATTTGTTTAAAACTCCAATGTGCTGTATCAACGTTACTTTTTTCCATATAGTATGAAACATTTCCGAAGTTATGACATAAAACATTGAAACTCAAAAACTATTTATCTGATCAGATGAGATTTTTGAATGATGGTTATTGTTACCAAAGAGCAGCATATCAATATATAAACGTTTGATGAATCGGAAGTTGATATTTTGTCACGGTTATATAAGATGCGGAAATTTCTTGGTCGCAATATGGGGCATGTAGCGAGTACAGACGAGAAATGGAACCGTATTTATCGCCAAATGTGTGACTTTCACATTTTGCACGACCTTGATGTTGGCATTTTACTTAGATATATCAACATGAAATCAGTTCTAAGTAGAGACCATGCCTGATATTTTTAACACCTAGGGACGATTAGTCCAGTTATGTGGAGGCTATGCTGTACATAGGCAAACCAACATTTAAGTTTTTAAATATATTTTTAAAATGTAATAGTTCAGTAGCCCCTTTCGTTTACAGTGGCGTCCTTCCTTGTTTGGGGTGAATCATGTAAACAAAAAAAAAATAGTTAAAAACCTTGAAATATATATTTCGAGTACCCTCAAACAAAATAAAACGATATATTTGATAAAGATTTAAATCTAATCGATACACAATTCTCTCGTGTAGCCACATAAATGTAATTAGATAAAAAGTAACAAAATTAATTGAAATACAATAACCCGCACATGATCTTATATAAAAACCACTACCTAAATCTTATGGAGATAACAAGCCTATAATGACAAACCCACTCCTTGGTCAGTAATTTTCCCTGGAAAGGATTACCTCCACTTCAATTAAATGTTAAGCCTGACCTCAACGCTTTACCCTTACCGTTAAAACGCGCCCCTTAAAGTAATAAACCACAAGATAATAATGCGTGTATACGCAATATCAGCACACCTTCTCCTTAGCATAAATATATAAATACATAAATATAACATATACATCTTTTAATAACATTAATAAAACCAAATACTATATAAATCAATACATTCGACCGCACCCGAATTTGAGCCACACGCCAGTCTTTAAATAAATTACACTCTGCACTAAATACAAATATACAATAAAATCAGATAAACATGCAATATCTGCCATAAGCAATTAAGTCGTATTTAAATAATAGCAAGTTACAATTAAGGTCCATACGTCTATATAGACAGCCCCGTAAACTCCAAAAAGAGAAAACATTTGACGATGAAAGCGGTTATCATTACCGCCTGTTCCATTTTTCGATCTGTCTTCGGAGACGCTGATGATTTGAAATGAGTTTTAATGGCATTTCTCAACAGTTAAGGCCTACCCGTATAAAGGAAACGATTGTACATCTCTGGAATCTGGAATGTATAGGTTTTAAATAAATAATTTTTATTTTAGCTCTCACATTATTACGAGCGAGCACTTTATTGATTTCTTTTAAACACTCTAACAACATATATGTGTGTGTATGTGTGTGTGTATGTGTGTGTGTGTCGGATGTCTTGATGTTAACACTTACCGCTTTCAGTGTAAATTCAACTTAATTTCTCAGTTATCACGTGATAACCTCCCATTGCCTAAGGGATTGAGCGAACGCTTACAAATTCAAGGTGTCTCTGTGAACCTGGTTCGTGCCCTGCGACTGTTTGAGATTGTCATTTCCAGGCGCTGATGAGAGCTGAAAGCTCGAAACAACGTCGTACGTAGATAAACTATTAAAATATAATTCAATATTATTAGAAGCCCTTTTTAGTAAAATTGAAGTCGAGCACTGTTGGAGAGATTCAAAATAGACATTCACTTGAAGCTTCAATGCAACACTCCGACTCTGTCATTGAGTTCTATCGTATGTCTTGATGTTTACACTTGCCGCTTTCAGTCTAAATATAACTTAATTTCTCCGTTATCACGTGACAACCTCCCATGACCTAAGGGATTGAGCGAACGCTTTCAGATTCAAGGTGACTCTGGGAAGCAGGTTCGTGCCCTGTAACCATCGGAGATTATCATTTCCATGCGCTGATGATATCCGAAAGCTCGAAACGACGTCGTACGTAGGTAAAATATTAAAATATCTATTTTTAATATATCATATTTATAGACTTGATATTGGAAAACATCCCGAATGATTATTTGACAAACTTCTTTGAAATGTACGAGTAAAAATTGTATCCAACATTGCCTAGATTTTTAAATTTGTTTTTTAATAAACGTAAGGTAGACCTTTGAAATGGAATCTTAAAGCCGCATAGGTTCGCATGTTGGAACGCAGATCATACATAACGATAGTATACAATTTTTTTAGTGGGCTTTCAGATCAACGCGTGACTAAATTGGAAACTCGATAGGAAAATGAATTTGAAATCTTAAAAGCACATTTACGACGAACACTAAAGTTTTAGTGTTTTGTGTTCGACTTGTACTGTGAGATATTGCTTTATTTTCACCCTGTGCAACTTTCACGTGGTGCTTCCTTCGAGTGTCTGGCTAGAATAAAATCAGAGACATGAATGTTAACAGATGTTTATTCATAAATATTTAAGGAAAACCTTTTCAATGATACGTTTTCAGTAAATACACACATTATACATAAATAATACATACCGAATTGCCCGTTTTGTAATGAAACAGATTGTATACGCTTTGAGAGTTCATATAATATGGGTTGTGCTGTATAATTGAACATACCGATTATCACAGAGGCGTCATATTATACTAGCAATAGTGAAAACGAACATTCATGGAAGTAAAACATTTCGTGGAGCTTTTTTAACATTTTAGTTAAATCATATATATATATATATATATATATATATATATATATATACTACCTGAAGTACACGTCACTCAAACCTCTTTCTTCTGTACGTAAATTCAAATGATTGTTTTACTTTAAATTGCAATAAAATAATAAAACAACAATGATGATGATACATATCGGCTAGAAAAAAAAGGAAGGTTATAGCAAAAAATGAATTTTAACCCTGAGAGATAGCATACATCTGAACTGAAGGCGGACATTTTATCCATAGGGTCAAACGAAAAAATGTTGTCTTTTTAACATACTAGGCTGACTGTATAAACGAGGTTCGCGCCCACGGACCGTCATTTATTATTACTTCCTACACTAGTGAGAAAAAAAGCTTAAAACGCCGGCGTATGTAGGTAATAATAATTTTATAATTATTTATAAATATTGTTATAAAAAAAACCTTTATGAAACTAAAATTAGATTCACCTAGCCTTAAACTAAGTTCCGAAAAAAAAAAGTTCGTTGAACACTTTAGGCTATCTGCTATCTACTGTCCGTTTTCTCAAAACACAAATAGAAGTTAATTTCCCCTTAATCACATAGTAATTTCGATGGCCTTGGGGATAGAGCGATTTTCATCAATTGATGTATAATACCTATTATTAAAACTTCGTAAGAAAACTGAGGTATCTTAATTTTCATGATAACTTTCACTATCCTTGTACTCTTTTGTATATGTAATAGACTGTGCCAATCCCTCGACATAAACGACAAAAAAAACTGTGCCGTGCACGACATTTGCATAGCGTCAACGTGAATTGATAAAAAGAAAGGATTTGAGCATGATAATAAAATGAACTGGAAAGCGGCGGAAACGACGGTTGATTATTAAACGATTGTCCTGGGTTTTTCGTTTTGTTTTGTGTGTTGCTTTCTTACAAGCTATATCGGTGTCATGATTGGAGACAAGATTCATTTGAAGCTTCGGTATCGAAGTTTAGTTGTTCAGTGAAAACAGACGGAAGCAGTCATCAGGTGTAAGGATTTGGCCTCCCAGCCAGATTTACTCCTTTTAGAATGACATCAAACTCCACGGGGTTTATGTGTCGTGTGTCCGGTTCTGGTCGCATCCAACACGCATCGTCCATCACAGTCCCATGTGATTCGAGCAGGACACCTGTGGTCAAAGAACTCGCGTAAACCAACACGTTAAGATTCTCGCCACTGACGCACCATTTACCTTTGCATGGGTCGGCCTGACTCACTTTATAAACAGTCTCGGTGAGCATACGTCTTAATGGGACATCCTCGGTTTGATCGTCCCATCCGTCTCTCTCCGCGCTTGCTGTTTGCTTGATGACACGAATCGCTACTAGCAGCCAGCAACACACTGGGTGATGCCGAATACCTTTCTTCTAATAATAGGTTCTAGGATGTCCTGCAGCTCATTCCCACGTTTCCAAATTAGGGCAACATTTACTCCGCAGACAATTAAGCCAAGTACTCAAGGCTCATCCTTCGGTCGCTCTCAAGTTTTGCTGACCAGTCCAAAGCGCGACAAATGTTCAGCAACACTGGTTGCAGATGCAACACTTTTCCACATACACATCATCGATGTAAGTCGAGGCCGCCTTCCTGATGTTTTGCCCTGTGATAAGACTGCGTTCACAATGGCTCTCATTGTTTGCGGAGCCACATTCAGACCAAATCCCAACCTCGTTAAAAAGTACTTTCTACCTTGGAAAACAACGGTCTGGTAGGTTACTCACAAAGAAGATAAGCAGATTGGAGATCAAGTAACGATACATTTAACCCACGCCGTATTCATTCCTTCAGTTTGCTGGCGCAAACATCAGCGTGTACAATATATGCACCCATATAAAGGTTTAGTTCCCGGTAGTGTATTACAAGGCGCACTTTTGATTTATTCTGCTGGACGACAACTATCAATGTAAGAACCCCTCTCGGCGACCCAGCTTTATTTCGTCATAAGAAGCAAACCAGACGTCTTGATCCATCTCTGTACTTATTCCGCAAATAATTTCCTGACTGTTGCCGGCATTGAATACTCAATGAGACAGTTTCTTGTCGGAAACCTTGCCTTCCGCCCATTTTGACGTCGCAGTTCATTCATTTTGTAGTTTGTCAAACTCCGCTCGAAAATCAGGTTATTCAATGATAAGGGCTGGCACAGCCGCACAAACAGTGGATGGAAGACAAGAACTGTGTCGAAAGTGCCGAGGTCCCAAACGGTGTGTGTAGAGAGAGTGCCCCGCCATGTAAGAGATGTTCACCCGTATCTTCAGATGGTGAGCAATTCCTAAAAGAGTGGAAGTGAAGCGTCAAGCAATGGCGAATTGTGTGTGCCGGTGATGAATGACGAGGTCGGTAGCTCGCTCGATAATTGTCTTAATCAGTTGAGCGACAATGACGACAGCGACAGTGACGTCGACAATTGCACAGATAAACATGTCTCGGTAGAACAACTTGAAGAAGTGATTGAATTTGTTCTGTTACGTTTCAAAAGAAGCAACGAACGAAGGAGGCTGCCTCGCAGCTGCTCCGTGTGTGATGATGAGAACAGGAGGAGTGTAATGGACTGTGCAAATTCCCCTGACCCGACATAAACGACAGAAATAGCCTGTGCCGTGCATGAAATTTGCATAGAGTTCAGGTAACTTCATAAAAACAAACGATTTGAAAATGAAAAAAATGAAAAGGAAACCTGCAGGAACGACGGTCGATTGTAAGACGATTGTCCCGGAGTTTTTGTTTTGTTTTGTGCATTGCTTTCTTACATCATACAACAAAATAAACAAAATATATCTCATCTTATGTCTTTCACACGTGTTTTAAAGGTCATAATGATGATATTCCGAATGAATATATATATATATATATATATATGTATATATATATATATGTATATATATGTATATATATGTATATATATATATACATATATATATATATGTATATATATGTATGTATATATATATGGATGTATATATATATATGTATATATATATATATATATGTATGTGTATATATATATATATATATATATATATATATATATATATATATATATATATTCCATTATCAGGCTGCCAAGCGTCGAAAGAATAATAAAAACATATATGTATATATCACTAAGTCGGATAAGAGTGTCGGCGTAGTTATTCTATATACAAGGGACTACATTCATAAAATGTCGGACATTTAAAGTGGCAAAACTAAATTTAAACACTTTGAGTACTGAAATAAAACTTCAAAAACGTTTACTTCAACTCCACGGAAAGACATTTCTGAGTTAGGATATATACGACAAGATCCGCCCTGTGGGTTCTCAACGACCCAGAATGTATGGACTTCTAAAGATCCATAAGGAGGAAGTTCCTTTGAGGCTCATCCTCTCCATGATTGGTTCCTCTCAGCATGAGCTTGTTAAATGGCTGGCATATATTCTTACTCCAGTCCTAGAAAAGCTTTCAATCAATTGTATCACTGATTCTTATCGTTTCGCGTCATTCATGCGCGAACTGGACTGCAATTTTAAAACAAACATTCTGTGTGCCTTTGACGTCACCAGTTTATTTACAAATGTAACCCGAAACGAGACCTTTCAAATATGTGCCGATATTTATTCTCGTAGCACATTAACCCCTCCCGCTTTCCCAGAGAACATTTTGGGGGGGAACTTATGGGCTTGGACACCAAGTCTGACAGTTTCAGTTTTAGTAACGAAATGTATCAACAGGTCGATGGGATGACGATGGGCAGTCCTTTGGATGCTATATTTGCAAATATTTTATTAGGTTTCCAGGAATCCTTCCTTTTTAATCAGGTCGCTAACGCTTTTGTTACTGGCGTTATGTAGATGATATGTTTGCCATTTTTAAGTCCCGGTGCGAGGCAAATGATTGTTTCCTGAAATTAAATACGTTGAACTCAGCACTAAAGTTCACTATTGAGAAAGAGAAAAATAACTCTTTACCCTTTTTGGATGTTCTAGTTGAAAGGACGGGGCATAATTTTACCACTACTATATACAGGAAAACGACGTTTACGGGCCTGTATATTAGCTGGGTTTCTTTTACCCCTATGTCCAGAATAATCAGTATGATGAAGACCCTGGTCCACCGTGTTCTCATGATTTGCACTGAAAGCAAACTTGCGGTTGAAATAACAAATATCACTGATATCCTTACTAATAATGGTCTTCCCGAGTGCATTATTTCGAAGTACATTCACCAAAAAATGGCAAAGTTTTATACTAGCGCATATTTTGGTCCACCAAAATGTCCGGTATATTTGAAGTTTACCTTCATTGGCGCTATCAGCCAAGGTTTTTCCGACAAAATTTCATCTGTGAAAGCTTGCTGCTTTTATGCAGTACGGCCCCCTGTGGTGTTTAGAACCAGAAGTGGTTTCCCTTCCGTTCACAAAGACCTACTTCCCACACTTCAAAAACGTTTAGTGATTTATAAATTTAAATGTCAGTGCGAGGCTGACTATGTGGGTCGTACTCTGTAGCGAGTGGATGTAAGAGTGGCACAAAATGCGTGTTTTCGTAAGTCACGATTGGGGAAAACAAATTTATCAACGGACGAATCCGGGTGCTTACAGAGGACATCCGGGCGTTTACGGAGCACATCTGGGCGATCTGAAATTCACGAGTCGTCTATTGGTCTACACTTACACGACAATGAAGTGTGTGGTGATGCTTATTCTGACGGTTGCTTCCGCCCCAAACACCATCTTAATGTGTTGGAGGCGGTTTGTATAAATATACGGAAACCTTCGCTTTGTAAGTAGAAAAGACTGTCGCATAAGTTCGATGTGTTTAAAGAGCTCTAAAAAAGAAAGAAATGCCTAAATTTTTATTTCCCGTTGTCATAATTCCTGCTTCTGTATTATTATACTTTTGCAGAAATTGTTTCTTCATCTATCATCGTAATTCGGACTATTTTTATTGGTCCCTTTGGTTCTTCTACGCCCAGGATTTTTCTCTCATTCGTTAGGAGTAACTTACCGCTATCTAATAAGTCATGTTAATCTTATCCCGCCGACGTAGACTTTTGAAAATAGGTCGGCCGAAAGGTACCTCGAGTTATGATTTTAGTCGTATAGTTATTCTTACTATTATTTTTTTTTTTCATAATTTTAGGTTCTAGCCTCATTTGGGTTATTTACTTAAGCATAGCAAAGACTAAGAAAAACATTTTTTTCTCTTTTCGTTTTTCCCTCTTTAGTTTGTGGCAGTGTCCCATCGATTTATTATGACTCCTTCATTACTTTTCAAAACAATATATATATATATATATATATATATTTAACCTGTTTCCGTTTGTCATTTTTCTCACACACACACACACACACACACACACACATATATATATATATATATATATATATATATACATATACTCGTGAAATATTCGTCCTAAGCTAGGTATAAGCAATAAATATAACATTATTTTAAAATGTTAATGATTTTTTCTTTCTTTGGGGATTATAGTACAGTTTCGGTGGAACCACCCTAAATGTTAAATTTCAAAAATAAATAAATAATTACGATACTCATTTTTTTGCATAGAATACACATTTCATAATTGATTATGATCAATTTATTAGTTTAGAATTTTTCCAAGCACATATGTATTTTTGACACTCGTTCTCGCGCACTTGTTCTTTGTAAAAATACATTACTAAATATAACACAATATTTTATGTACAACAATCATTTTCTCTGTTATATTTTTAATCTAACTTATATTGAAAGTTGGGGGTCGAGTTCGAGTTCGAGTTTTAGTGGCTACATTCCCTTAATAGTAAAGTTTAAAAAAACATAATGTGCCTCTGTTACTCATCGGGTTGTCGAGAATATATATTCCCAAATTCATAATTATCGGTCCATAAAAAATTATCCGTTTATTAGTGTATGAGATTACCCTGTACATTGATATACATAACATATACACATACGTAACTTTATATATATATATATATATATATATATATATATATATATATATATATATATATATATAAACTGCAGCAAGGCATGTAAAAAAACAGTTAGAAGATATAACATCTATATACCGTCTACATGTTGGTCCACGGCGACGTTGAACATAGATGTTGCCAGCATATTTACAACATGCTCTGGTTGGCTGTTTTAGGGAGCATGAATATGGATAGGAATACTGCTTCCTTTGTGTCGAAACGAAAACAACGATGGTAGATCTTCTGCAGGATTAAGTGTTGAGGTAAGAAAAACTCCTCGAAAGGGAGATTAACATTCCTATTGATGATTCTGTACGCACGAATTATTTCCCCTCAAACCCTTCGCTATAGTGAGAACAGATTAAATATTTGGAGCAGTTCTTCTGAGTATGTTTCGGCTCTGATATTGGATTCTAGTAAACACGGTTATCTACCCAACGGGCAATTAATATTTTATCAGGCATAGATATATTCCTATTATTGTTGCCAGTGATGTCGAAATAGACTCTTGTTTTTGCCCCGGTCAAGCAGGGACCATTATCCGGTGGTCACTTATCGTGTATAGAAGGAACTGAAGTCTCCCAGCAAAATCCTTGTCTATTTTAACGATCGATACTATATCGCATGTTAATTCAAAAATCTAATGAAATAAAAAGGCGGATATTGTTACACATGTGCATATGTGTTTGCATAAGTTTTATATAGGGTTATTCATAGAATGTGGTCCTGTTTCCAATTTTTTTAGATTAATTGAATATTTTTATATATAGTTGTTTTTAGCATATGGCATATTTAATGGTATTAATGTAATAAGCTGATAGGTTATATCATCTTGTGTAATGCAGGCCTATTTCTATTATTTTCACATGTTTTCCGTTAAGCTCAATTAGCTCTCAAAATTCAATGGGGTAACACTTGATTATCTCATGCGATGCATATCCAAATGTACATTAAAGGTTCGTGTACTCTTCTCAAATTTTGATTTAGTAAAGCAGTAAAGAATAATAATGTTCCTCTTCACAACTGACCACTTGACTATGTTATAATTCATATTTTGTGGTATTTGCTGGGTCTTACCGTAATTCAAAACAACCATTCATCTGATCTGTTAGAGTATCAATCTTGGTGTTTTACTTGAGGTAGAATCACTAGCAGATAGTGCACGATTGCTTATATGGGTCAGTGTATAGGTATGTTTTCAAGATCTTTTTTGGTTTCGAATGCTATGCTATTTTGAATATATAGTCAGGCTTTACGTGTAGGGTGAAGTATGCTTATGTCTGGGTCTCCTGTCAAACCCTTTAACGAGTCCTAAGACACCAGAGGTCGGTGTTTAGAAGGAATTCAAACTCTCACTATATGTAATATATATATATATATATATATATATATATATATATATATATATATATATATATATATATATATACAGAGTGTGTGTAACCCATTAATTGCTATTTTAACATATGTGTGTGTATCTTCAATATTAAACTAAAACATATGCAAATATGTATATCCAGTGATATATATCTATATAAAATTGATTAGAAATCAACAGTAACGTTTCTCACTTTTCTCAATAGCTTAAATTAAATATCTGTTTTATACACCGTGTTTTCCGGCATTCAATTATCGATTTCTTTGTGAACGTAACCTTGAATGTATTTAGCGCAATATTATTCCAACTATTTGTACATTTATAAATGATGGAATAGTTTTGTTATATATATATATATATATATATATATATATATATATATATATATATATATATATATATATATATATATATATATATATAATAAAAGATGTCCTTTGGTTACCAGCACGGCTAATATACGTCGAAGAGCTTTCTTTTTATGTCGAACATTTTGTGTCAATATTAAAAAAAGTAGATTTTATTGTGAAAAAAATATGTTCTCATTTTCCTAGATCTTATTATCCGAAGCCAGCTGTAAAATGATTATTAATCAATCTTTTTCAATCTGTCCAGTTTTACTGCTTCCGAACTTATATAGAATCATTTTAAGGAGTTGAACTAAAGATATGATTTTAGTAAATTGCTTTCTTGTCGTGGTTGAAGGAATTACATGTTACCATCCATTTTGCAACCCATTCCACTACAGACTGGAGGTCAATATCTAAGGATTCAGCCATTACTCGGATACGTGCGCGTCCGTTTTTCCTACATAACGAGAGTAGGGTGTGGTGTTGTTAGCAAATATACCCATCTCAGACATAATGTCATCAGGGAGAGCGTTTATGAAAATCAGGAACAATAATTGTTCGAGGATCGATCCCTGGGATACACCAAAATGTATGACATGTTGTTTGGATGAACGACTATCGAGGATAACCTGTATCTTTTGGGGGGTAGGAACGATCTAATTATATTAAATATTCGTTCAGTAAGTCAGTAATGTCATATGAATTAATTTTTATGAGAAGCCTTTTATGCCAGACCTGGGCAAAGGCTTTGGATAGATCAAGCACTACCTCCCTACCTTCACCTACTTTGACCAGGGTATGGTATATGCGTTCAGAGATGACCGTTAGAATATCTAGAGTAGACAGTGCTTGCTAAAATCCATTCTTATGGTCAGAAAGAAAATAGCATTAACAAGGTGTCGGACCATCGCTAGATTGATTAAAGATTGAAAGATTTTAACGAGGACCGGGGGTAGACTGATGGGGCGATAATTGTGAGCGTCAGTTCTATCTCCAAAATTCTTGAGGAGGCAATTATCCAGCTATTAGGGAAGAAAAATTCGGCGAGGCATTTGTTGTAGAGTTTGGAGATACTGGGCCACTTCAGCAGAGCATTTCTATTACTATTTCTGTGGAGGTGTCAAGGTTTTTTATGATGTCCCTGACATGAGATTGGGTAATGAAAAGGTCAGCAAGTTGGGCATCATTCCGCAATGAGAATTGACGGAAGGTGTGGTTTGCTGAGTTCCAAGTGAAGTTTAAGGTGAAACACTGGACAAGCAAGTAGTTCAGCGTTATCAGTTGACGTGCAAACGACATCATTGTAATTTGATGGTGGGAGAGTTGTTGATTGTCCATTGTTCACAACACTATTGAAGATGTTTCAGAAGTCGCGAGTTTGGAAGGAAATAACCGAATGCATTCATGAGTCAGCTAGGGAGCACGTTAGCGTCAAGACTAAATAGCTTTACAGATTCTGTGACGAAGAATGAAAGATGAGAGCAACATAAACGAACAGTATCTCTCTTATTTTCGTAACGAATCCCACGAAACAGATAACAAAGTAACTGAGAATTCTCTTTCAGTGTCCTCTTAATATACTCCGACCTCATCTATGCTAGGCTCACAAAGGCGGTACACAATTATATACCCTGGGGAAACTAGTGCTGCTTAGATATTCCCTTTACAATATTTTCGTAAGTGGTGTAAACGCTACAGAGTTAGTATTCAATTGATTTTATTATGCAATTATTTTTGGACAGGTTGTATTTTTTGACAATTTTATTTCATTTAATTATTTTATTCGTATTATTTTCTCTGCAAACGCTTTATTGCTATAAAAAACATTATTATATGTGTGTTGTCTAAGCAGTTCCTTTTTAAGTATATTTTCACTAAGGTATGCATTATCTGAAACACGTGTTAGGTTTTAAAAGATATTTTCATGTTGAATATTGGTTATTAATAATATTTTAGATTCATCATTTGCTTAGTTTTATTAGTGGGGAATATTTATTTCTATTTTGATAGTTCAACTACAATTTTTATTTTTGTCATCTTTTGCATATTGTTTCATTAAAATGCGAATGAAACAAAAATAGGTGTATTTTTACTTTTCAATTTAATTCAATAGCGTTGATTCTAACGCCAGCGTGGGAAATATATGAAATTTGATTTGTATACTGACTCGCATGGTCGTATAAAATAAGATTCATATTATTAATATCAAAATAGCGCATTCGTAATTATTCCTCGAGACACATTTTCAATACCCTTATGTTCACTGTGGCAGAACGTTGATCCATTGTAAAGTCAAAACCAAGTAGAGAATAACCTCTTACCTTCCCTACAACCCCTTTCTCACAGAATAGGCGTTGCTTGTCTCTCTCTACTCAATCTATATTTCAGCGGAAGGTTCTCGACTAAGCCCCAGTTATTCCTTGTAAAACATTCAAAGCAAAAACTCTTGCCACTACAAAAAAAACAAGATTTCCACATCAACCCCGTGTGCCTAATTCAGGTAAAATTTCCATGGACTGAACCTGTTTGCAAGGGTTTTCCGTTCATGGAACACATTGCTTCGGGACTGCTTCCCTGGTGATTACTTATTGGTTGTCCTTAAATTCAATTTCAACTAGTACATGTCATGAATCATACTTAAAGTAATCAAACGCAGTTCATGCGGTTAATCAATGTTTGTACTCCCATAGTGTTCGTAATCTTTCTGGCTGGCATTAATTCCTTTCTCATTATATTTTATCATCAAGTGCCCATGGCCTTCATAAGCGGTTACCTTACTAGTAAAAAAATTTTAAAATCGAAATAAAACAAACATTCATTATTTAACAAAACAATTTCAGATACTATTTAAATTTGCAGTTATAGTAATTTAGGACTATTAAGGTTTCAGGACAGAACTTCATTTCTAAGTTTGAAACAACCAATCACTCGGTAGATGGACCACTTAAATCATTCCATTTTATTTTATTGTAAAACGTTTTCAGTTTGACTCTTATTACATCATTTTCTTTATCTATTATTTTCCACTCTGCAGGTGTAACAATCTCTCTCTTCCCCGGTTGTCTGGAGCAAATGCTGTGTCTTCCTCGGTCGCCTCCTCACCTGGTCGTTCCCCCTTCTATCTC
This sequence comes from Sepiola atlantica, assembly GCA_963556195.1. NCBI lineage: Eukaryota > Metazoa > Mollusca > Cephalopoda > Sepiida > Sepiolidae > Sepiola > Sepiola atlantica. Next base: position 212,643,062 of record OY744515.1, on the reverse strand, counting down.
GCCCCACTGTCTTCCTGCTCGCATCGTTATCCCCGCTCCCACAACCCCTCGCTCAGCCCCCTTCCCTCACCTTTACGTTACCCGGGGCAAAAGTAAGTACTAACTCTGTCTTCCCGATTGTCGATGTATATTTAGGTCACCCTTTTGCAGACATACAAACATACACACATTTTACACAGACAACTGCCCTTTATTTAATTTATATTTGTAAATGTTGAGAAACAACATCAGTTTGTTATTTTTAGTCATGAAGTTACTTATGAATATATTATTCTTTTAAAAATGTAAGAAATTCCTCTTGTTAAGTTATGAAATTAAAACAAGTTTCAATAGTAAACATAATTTACATGAAAATGATGGGTGGTTCATTTCTATAACATTTCATTTTTTATGTTATTTCATTTTGATATGGAGGATATCCGCCTTATTTTCCCGTATGTTATTAATGGTTTAAAAAAATTTAATGAAAAAACTGGAGAAGAAAATATTCGTTTTAATAAATATAAATAAAGTTAAAATTAAAAGAATACCCTTTCTCTCCAAAATAAAGAAAACTGATATAATAATTATATAAAACTGTAGTAATACTGAGTGTCCGATCTGGACTTTTAGGAATTATTTTGATACAGTTCTATTTCGCCTGTATTAAGTTTATTTAAAAACATATTAGATTATAGACACTATTGCAATTCAGAAGGAATTATTTCCATTAGAATTGCTTTTTATATTCTATCAGACACCCCGATTAATGTTTTATTTTAGATATATTGCACATCATATCTTTAAATTTTACTTCTTGTTTTCAATAAATCCTGGCAATACCAGATAAATCTGCTTGTATGTATATGATACAAGTTGCCGTCGATCAGGTTGGATGAAATTTTTATTATTAAATACAGAACCCCAGACACAATGTGATTATATTGAATGGTCCACTTTGGAAAACATAACTCTCTCGTTTAAAACGATTTTCTCTCAGTAGTAATAGAGTATTTACTACGAGTTATAGATTTATCTGGTTGCAAGTATCATTTCCGGAGGGTTTATTCATCTAGACTAGCTTCGTCTAGTATTTCGTGATAATTATCATTCCCTATGAATACGTTATTTGATACTTAACGTTTACTTTTCCTCGAGTTTATATATAACGTAATACGAATATATTGAAAATAACTTCAAAAATAATACACATTTCTGCTCAACGTGTACATTAAATAATAATATTAATATATTAAAACAAGCACTGAATAATGTATACTCAATCGATGTATTTATCCAAAGATTTAAATAAAAATAGTGTCCATCTTAGAATATATTGAAAGGAAATCTGAAAGGAAGAACTTTAATGAATAATATTACATAAAATGTATGTAAGAAATCAAAATGATTGCTAAATCATTGAACAAGTATCTTTTTAAATTTTATTGCATGATCTGAATATTTGAGGCTTCATCAATAGTAGTTTGAATATTGTTTTTTAGTTCACTCGATTTATCATCCCTGAGTTTTAGCAGTACATTTATAGGCTTTGTGTGTGTATGGACGCCATATATCGCGTAATGCTACTCATTATTTTACATTCGAAATAAAATATAATTTAAAAATACTATTTAAGAATATATAAATTGCATTGGTATATTTTTTAATTTATTAACAATGTTTTAACACATATATAATCAACTATAGACGCTCATTAGCAGTGTTGGTACAGTACCATGTTATGTCAATTCCCCGTGTTACCTTGCTGTTACCGCTTTGTAGCTAGTACGAAGAAGAATGATTGCGTAGGTTAAGATTGAAATTGAAATACCAAGGTACTGTACAAAAAGTACTTCAGTAGCACGTCATCCTCATCATCATCATCATCAGCAGCAGCAGCAGCAGCAGCATCTAGTCGTGGTTTGGTTACGTCACATCCTGACTCTCGCGTCATCTCGCTCTATCCTCCATCACACCTGGTATGTCTTCATATGTGCATTGTGAGTCTTCTGTTAGTTGTTTGGTGTAGGTTCTGTGTGGTCTACCTACTGAGCCACATCCGCGTTTTGGCATTCACAGAGAAACATCGCTGATGATTTCATCCTAAACCCTCTCGGAATGTCCAGCAAATCTGATTCTTCTCTCTCTCTGATAAAGGCTGAAATCTGAGGGAGATGTCCATAGAGTTGCTCCTTCATGGGGTACTATCTTCAGGAGATTTAAGAGCAGATCTTGGCATACTGGTGTATACACTATCAGTTTCTCCAATCTTTTTGTCAACTTCTAAGTGCTACTTCGATATACGAGTGCCGATGCAACAATGGATTCAAAGAAGTAAAGTTTCAACTTGGTAGGACGACTTGACTCCAAGATTGGCCAGGTTGCTGATTCGCACCTTCAGTTCACATTCACACTCTGTGGAATTTATCTTCGAAACTTTACTACCAATATAGGTAAACTCCTCGACATTTTACCATGTTGGTTCATGGGAATTTGGTCTGTTCTGCTTGTGTTGAGAAAAAGCCTAATGCGATTTGCCGTTTCTTCAAGACAGTGTAGTAGGACTTCTGCGTGTCTAGTCGTGTCAGCAAAAATTACAATGTCATAAGCATAGCATGTGTCTCTGTGTTTCTCTGTTGGATCCCGTTTGCTTCTTGCAGGAACCAATGTCAAGCGATTTTCTTTTAACTTGTCAACTGATATACGGGGGATGTAGTCAAAGAAAGGGAGCTATAGTAGCACCCTGAAGAACACCCGTAGTGACTTTTAAAAATTCGGTCTCTCCATCAGGCGATCGTACCAAAGACTGAGTTCTGCTGTAAAAGATTATTATTGCATCAACAATTTCATCTGGAATACCATCTGCCTAAAGAATTTTCTTCATCTTCCCTCTGTGAATTGAATCGAAAGCTTACGAGAAATCCACGAACAAGACAGCCTTCAGATTTCTTTTTCGTACGCCCTCTATAATCCTCCGAACTTTTACAATGTGCGCAGATATAGATCTATTTTTCCTAAAAGCATTTTAATTTCGTTTAAAGAACTTCTTAATTTCAGGTCGGATTCGGTTCAACAAAATAGCATTGTATGTTTTTACAGAAATGGCTGTAAGAGTTATTACTAGGTAGTGTAAGGCAATACCCAGTTCTCATTTTAGGGGGGAATGGGAGTACGCACCCTTTTGTCCATTTATCTATGCACCGTTGATGATATACAGCGTTACAGAATGTTATTGAATTTCCCTGTTTTCCAAAATTTCGTCACATCCAGCTGTTTTACGATTTTTTTAATGTTCGTAGAACTGTTTCAAGCTCATCTATGGTAAAGTTTCCGATTTTTATTTTGAGTTGTCTATCGATAAAGTTTTCTATCGTCAGGGCATTGACTGTTTGCACTTTTCCCAGAAGATTGATGAAGTTATTATTCCATAGTGTAATTCTTTCTTTCTCAATTGAGGCATTAAGCTTCGATTTTGTCGAGCTTTTTCTTCCGCTCACTTCATTTACCGGTTTCTATGCAACTGCCGATTGTCTAGATAATCTTCCTTTGGACAAATGCCTCTTCATCCTTTTGATAGGTGTTCATAAGGTATTTAGAGGCTTTTGATAATTAAAATTGATTGATTCCAGTTGGATTGCCCTTTTTCAATTTGGGAGCCTCTTTTCTGAAACTGCAGCTGTTTCCAAGGGTACTCTCCATTTTCTATTCAACTTCAATGGGATGCGTTTCTCTCTGGTTTCTTTGTGAGCAATGACAAGTTGCTCAAATTAATCGTTTGCAGAGGTTGCTATTTCTTGAAGTGCACTGAATCTATTACTCAGTGTGATGGCATATTGGTTGCAGATATTTAGGTCTGACAATCTTGACTATTCGTATCTTTTAAGGGATCTTTCACCTTTTAGTTTTTTTATTAGACTAAAGCGAACTTTAGCAGATACTATCCTATGTTCTGAAGAGGCAGTGTCAAACGTATCATATGCTACACAGTTGATGGCACTATTCGCCCATTTTTGTTCATTAATAAGCAGCGCCAGACATAATCACGGGTTGCTTTCTGGCAAAGCATAGCACCCGCAAGCCATCCCACTAGGGTTACGGTCAAGCCAAGAGGAGCAGCTTCGTGGATGTGTGCTCCCAGCAGGTAAACTCGCAAAGTTAAGTCAATGGTGAAGCCCATTAGTTCAACAAATCACTACTGAGTTGTCTATAGGTGTGGCGTGTGTAGACAAACAGCTATCAAAAGATCTATTATGACTCATTCACAAATTAAACGCTCAAACCGCATCGCCCGTTGCGCGAGTCAACAAGGGGCGCTAACTGCTGAGGTTCCGACTCAGACCACAGTGTTAAAAAAGCCAAGTACAGAGTCTGAAACAGCGAGACATAATCCAGAACGTTTACTACAGTGTGAAATGTATACTAAAATGGTATCTTTTAATGTAGGCACACTTAGCTCAATCAATCAACTTCCAGAGTTGACTGCCTCTTCTGTAGAGCACAACATTGACTTGGTTTGCATCCAGGAACATCGCCTTTAGCACGATGAACTCGACCTAAAGCATCTTGACGCAGGAAACGAGTTGGTTTTCTATCTGCCTCTGTAAGGAGCACGTATAAACTAGTAAATATAGGTAAATATTTCCGACTGCCCAGTTCATTATGACTGAAGATGTATATATATCGTAACACGGGTAAAAAATGGAACACGATTTGTATGTGCATATGAGAATTAATGTACATTAAATAAATAAGACATGGAAATCAGACAAATTAAAGGTATTAAAAATAAAAACAACATATTTGTTTCTTTTACGCCTATGTAAATAAGCAGGTTAATAGAGAGGCTTACTAACATCGATTTCAAGACAGAATGCTTCGCGTAACCACAAGTAAGATTCTAAATCTACCTGACCGGAGATTGGAATACTGGACGTAAACGTTTCGAATAATTGACTAGGTTTCCTCTCATTTTTGGCATGTAAATCTGTCTGAGAGCAACAAACGATCTGTGACTTGTTGGCTTGCTCGAGGTAAAAAGGTTGAGCCAACTTCCAACCGCTGGTTCGTTGGCAGCGAATTAACACAATCACGCCGAACAAAAGCCTATCTGTCTGAAAGGAAATAACGCGCGCAGGCCGTAATAAGAGAAGCGAGCCAGTTCCGTTGATCCAAAGCAATGTGGAACGCTCAATAAGTCCTAATTATCTGTTTGTTAAATGAATTGTCATAGGTTCAATGGGCAACCGATCTGACGGCAAATTTCCCAACCAGATCGAACCACGATTCTAAACTTAGGCGCAAATAAGACACGTTCACTGCATGAGTACTGATGTCCTAACAATTATTAGAAGGGTGTCTGCGTAGCCTAATGGATATCGTTGCAGACTATTTAATTGCTGAGTTAAAATCCGTTATTATATATTAGTAGAAGAATACCCGTACCAGTATGGGTAAAAGAAATTCTTCGAACAGAACAGTTTAGCATCACTTTTATGTCCAGTGACGGAGATAAAATCAAGATATAATGATACTAAACTGTATGTCGAGAATGCTTATTCTAATTTGGATCAAAATCTATAACATCATTTTTTTCTCAAATTAATGGCTTAAGCTTAAGGTCTTACATATACTCTCTCCTAAAAGTAAATCTAATGTCTCGTATGTAACAATCAAACGAAATACATGTTTGTTATCGAATAATTGTCTTTTTGTGTATGCATTTTGTATATTTCTTTTTACCATTGTGTGTAAGTGTGTACTTTTTCTCTTCTTTTGTCTATCTGTTGCTTTCTCATACCTGTTTTCACATTTTCACATACGCGTATTCCTTTAAATTCGTCCATGAATGAAACTATTTCTCTATATAAATATTTAATTTTACTTGTCGTCTTTCTCTTCGTCGCCTTTTAAATACACATGCATATACACATAAATAAATATCTCTTTATATATATATATATATATATATATATATATATATATATATATATATATATATATTATATATATGTGTGTGTGTGTGTTTGTATGTTTGTGTGTACATTCAAAAGTACTTACATCTTCTTTCTCTTCTGTTTGCAATTGTATATCTAACTGTTTACGCTCTTTTTCTCTATTTCTCTCTGCTTCGCCGCTTGTGGCGGTAAGGAGTGATCCTTGCCGCCGCTCCGCGTTTTTTTTTTCGATCTATTTTCTCTTTTCTTCTTTATTGTTGTGTTACTCAAACCCCTTCTTTCGGGTGTTTTCTGTTCTTCTTCACTTGAACCAGACACATCAAGTTGTGTATGGTACTTTTTTTTAAAATTATTTTCGAAAATCATTTCCCTTGTTGCGAGATCTGAGCACGAGAACCAAATAAACGTCTATTGTATATACCTCCACGCGTCTATTGTATATACCCCCACCGAAGGGAGGTCTAATATCTCATAAGTCATAATCACAATTTTTTTTAAAGCAATGCACAAATAAGAATAACACAATTAAACCTTGTGTTAACTACCCCTCTCGTGACTGAAGCATTTCATCTACGATCGTATCCACGGTGGTTTGCATTCTCGCCTGGAAACAACGAATAAAATTAAGATATACTTAATTTCATTAGATAGCCGATTTATTTAGGTTGTTACGTCGCGTTCTCTTCTTCTTGTAGCGGTGGATTGACATTTCGGGCCACAGACATCAATCTATTGGATAATTTATTAATCGATTCTTAACATTCCTTTACACGTGCTGTTCGTTCAACGCTTTCCAACGACCTCTCCATCTTCTTCGCTCCTTCTCTCTCCAAGCCATGTGACGTCACGCCCGAGTCAAGCTACAGCTGATTTAGGTGACATCTGCACACACCGTTTTCCTGTGTACGCGATAACATTGGCTTGGGAATACAAATGATCAGATGTATACGTGCAAAGTACCCTTTTCTATTTAACTTAGAGGCTTTAAGAAAACAAAATATTCAGATAGTCTTGCTTTATTGGTTTCTAGTTGAGTGGATCAGATTCAATGTAAATCTGATATATTGGAATTTTCAAATGGCAGATTGTCCCTATATTATGCCCCGTAAATTGTCATTAGCATACGCATAAGAAGCTGAAAGTAGGGGAATATTTGTTTAAATTACTACCACGTGGCATCCTAGAACATACTCAGTTTTAAAAAGCGTTCGAAGATGGAGAAACGTGTGTTCTGTTTCTACTTAGTTGACGTGTTATTATAGGTCGTTGTTGGATTGGCAACTGAATATAGTTCCACTCAACCAAGTGGTGATAAGGCCATCGACCTGATCACCGCACTACGTGATAATTACTGCGCTGCAGAGGTATCACGTGATATGAAAATTAGGCGCCAAATTTGTTCTTTAAAAATTGTATCTTCAGTCCGAGAATAAAAGTTGTGCAATACGCACGTATTATTGTTACCCCATTCTATTCTTGTCTTTTCTTCTATGTCTTCGTGACTCATCGTCTACCACGATGTTACGATCTACCCCTCAAAGCTTAACAGTCGTATTTTTATTAGCGAATGTTAGTAGTGGTATTTGGCTTTCATGACTCTATTCCTCATGACTTACTAATAACATAAGACATATTTTCCAATCCTTTGTGTATTTGCCAGTTGCTCAGAAGGCAACTGAATTAAGATGCGGTTTCCTCATAATTGTGTTGCATTAACACGGGCTTAATGATATGCTGCATATTTTCTGCAAGAAAGAAATTTATCCTCTAATTCTCACCAGGTCTAAAGACTCTCACTTCAAAGAGTAAACATTGTCTACACTGGAATTATTATCTATCTTTTGAGGTCTTTAAATATATTGCTATTATGTACCTTTTCTAATTCATATTTCAAAGAATTTATTGTTGCTATTGATGCTTTAGCATGGTTGCTCTCAGATAAAATCAAGATAAAAACTATTTTTGCAAAGAACAGTTTCAAGGATTATTGAAAAGGTTAACGAGATATTGAGACCAAGTTCATCGTCGGAAATCTTTTAAAGTATCAACCTACGGATGCAGATCCCTGTGACTGTTTACTGGAGGCATCTCGATTAGCAAATTAAACAGACATTTCAAATTCCTTTAACTTTCTAAATAATTCGGGCAGTACATTTTATGCTCGCCATTGCCCGCTACCAATCACAATTAAGGATTTGTCTCAAGTGACTCAAATTAACCAATCAATCGCAACTATTTCAAATTGAAGAAATATCGTCTGCTTTGAATATTTTAGTAGTGTTATGTTTAGACGGCAGTTGTGTCTTCGGGGATTGCCAAGAACCACGCTGACAATTAATATAAAATGGTTGTAAAAGTTATTTCTCTTTTACTGACCAAGGACAGAAAATATAACGTATAGTATGAGAACATATACTAAATTTATCATTAATTCTATTTTGAAAAGTGAAAATGAAAATAAAATAAGCAAAAAAGTATATACTATTGTAAAATCGCCAAATAGTTGAATCGAGGGCAAAGTTAAACAAACGGTCGGTTTTTTATGTGTGGAAATCAATCACCCTCAAAAAATGTACTCTGGGTTGTGACAAAAATAAAAATTGCCTCAATTTAGACAGATTTCTCTTTCACTGACAGAGGACAGAAAAAATACAGTATAGTATAAGAACAAATAGTATATTTAACGTTAATTCTATTTTGTAAAGTAAAACAAATAACCGAAAAGAAAAAATATTCTAAAATTGGCAAGTATTCAGAACAGACGTAAAAAACACCGATTTTCATTTTTTAAATATTCAAAACAATATTTTAATTTTAAATGGCTGCCATTGATTGGTTAATTTAAGTTACGTGAGACAAATTATTGATTGTTATTGACAGCGGGCAGTAACGGTATTAAAACGTGCTGCCGAATAATTCATTCTTTTTTTACGCTATGACAATTGTTTTACGCTATGACATTTATTTAAAAAATGAAGTTAATTATTTTTATAATTATTAATTAGTAATCTGAAAAAAGCAAAAAACAATACTCTTTGTTATATTTCTAATCCATCTCATATCATATAAATATAAGATTGTGTCCGTCTGTTCGTTAGTCACATTCTTTTAAACGTAATAATTATATTGCAGAATTATTCTCATTTCGAAATATCAGAGATCTTTACAACTTTTAGACATTGAGAATATTGCATTAATCATAAATAAAACATTCTCAACTATGACCGGAAATCGAAACCGAAACCTTGAGATCTTTAGTCTGGGGTGCTATCACCTCTACCTCTCTGGGCTTTTTTTTATATAAATAGAGCTTAAAACCTTACCTTAACAAAATAATCATAGCTTTTGCGTTACGTCATAGATTAACGATTTACATCATCTGTTAAAACATGAATTAAAACATAAGCGATAATACTAAATAAAAAAATTAATAAGTAAACATTATCAATAGAGTTGGACATTGTTCAATCGTTCGAAATAACTTATTTTGCTTTAACTACTTATTGTATGCAGTTGTTTCGCAATTATAAAATCCTCCCAGCCTAGCAGAAATATGCGACCGAAGGGAGCATGTATTTTCTAGAATGAATATATATATATATATGTATACCTGCTCTATCCTGGATATTGAGCTGTATACTCTTCATATAGGTTTTACCTCTCCTAAAAGTTCGCTTTTAGTACACCTCTTTATATATATATATATATATATATATATATATATATATATATATATATATATATATATATATCAGGTTGGAAAGAAAGTAATTTCGTATTTTTTACTTCATCATTTTGCAGCCTCCTAAGTTGTATACAGTTCTAGATTTCTTGGTGATTTGGTGTCTTAATCTCTTGCTTTGCCTTTCAGCTTAGTAATCAGTTGGAAAATATTAAGTTTACCGCTGTCAGCCGTCAAAAACTGGATATTAGTGAGGAGCATCTGAGAACTTGCATGATCTATGAATTCAAAAAAGGAAACTCAGCTGCAGAAGCTACAAGGAATATTGGAACTGTCTATGGGATAAATGTTCTGAATGATCGAAAATGTCAATGGTGGTTTGCAAAATTTTCTTCTTGAGACTGTAACCTGTCAGATCAGCGACGATTGGGAAGGCCAAAATCAATTAATAAAGACGCCATTAAAGACGCTGTGGAGGCCAATTCAAAGTTAACCAGCAGAGAATTATCTCAACAATTCAATACAACCAATAGCACAATTATTTCATGCCTTCATGAGTTAGGAAAAGTTTAAAAACTAGAACTCTGGGTTCCCAACGATTGGATCGACGCTCAACGAAATGTGTGTGTGTTTGTTCAATAGGACAGCGGATTACCAGTTAAAAGGGATATCATGAAATGAAAGCCAAATACTAATAAATATTCGCCAAGTATTATTTTACTAATCTTATTAATAAATTGAAATACATATACGAAAAATAATATATAGAATTTACGGGGGAAGGCAATGATACAAGACACATTATCCTCTTTATTTGTATTCATAAAATGTTTCAGATTTGCGTTCGATGGGTGCTTGACTGCTGGTGCATACTAAAATTAAGATGCACATATGCACACGTATAGATAAATCTAGACAACCAAACGCACACGAAAATAGAAATGTTCGAAACAGTGTGTAACCTGTGATATATTCGTGTTTGCATATGTGGTTGTATATGTTGATATCTCTGTCCGGGGTGTGCATCGCTTGGCCTAGTACTATGTTCGGTATTCACCCTAGGCGGGTTTAGCCGGCTTCCTTGAAAGGGCGATGTTTCTCGGCAATATTAAAATGACCAACAGTCCTCAGTCGCATGTAAATCCCCGTCAAGGAAGATCACATCATTAATTTCTGCAGAGACGTGTTGGGTTCTCTCCCATACATCGCATGGTATTACAAATTACTACCCGTCTCGTACTGCTCACGCTAGATGTCACTTAACCTCCGTGATCTATCGAGAACCGGTGTGTCAACGTCGTGATAATGCCGTATGTTTTGCATAGCATGTGAGCCTAAACCTGGATGAAGATTACAATTACTTTTCTGGTCGAGGATCAAGGGTATTTACACATGAACCCCGTCAATGTTATTTAATTACACTTGTCCGTGAATCTTAATCAACGTCAGCGTTTGATAGTTTCTGCAGGGATAGTGTGACCGTTGCTACAATTAGAAACCCATAAATATTCTGACACAATTTTACGGGTATTCGTGTGTTTTGAAACAGATGGAAGACTACTAGTTAAATGAGTTTTAATTTCTTGCTAATTATGTTTGTTAAAGTTAATTATGTTTTAATCTAACTAAAACATAATGTAAATAATCTATTTTATATACAATATCATACGCATTGCAATGATAAAATCGTAAAATATTTTGTCCAATTTTCTATTTCACACTGTAGCAGACATGCTTGTATTAATTGAGGTGTCATTCAAAAAACTGCTATCGTTTTCCTGTGAAGTATTCCGTGTGATAAATGTAATGCTTTATTGTAAGCATAATCGAACCAAGTGTGTCAGATTATTAAAGAAAATGTATCCATACCTGTTGTAGTTTCTATCTATACAGGAAAGAAATGATAATCAGTACAGTATGTCTCAAAAGCAATTAATAATGAAATAATAATAAGTGTATGTTGTTTAGTTGAAAATTTCAATACGATGTGTAGTTCGACTACATTATTTTTAAGTTCTTTTAAATAATGATCGGATAAAGCTGTAACTTATTCTCTAAATATATATGTGTATTCCACTATATCATAAAGTAAATAGGTATCTATATCATAACATAAATATGACTACATATCATAACGTAAATATGTTCCGATATCATAACATAAATATACCTCTATCTCATAATGAAAATATGCCTTTATATTATAACGTAAATATGTTTCTATATCATCACGCAAATATATTTCCGAATTGTGAATGCATCTGTTTTTGTATTTCTAATGAAACTATTACTGGTATGTACATACCACTGTCCAACGTGTAAACCCAACAAACTGTCAGTATAAATAAATAAAACTATATTAATAAAAATAAAATGCATTTAATACTAAATTAAATCATCGTAATTTAAGTGTTTAATCGAATGATAATAAACAGACAAAAATTCGACATATTCATTATTATGAACAAATAATTAATAGCGAGTTATCACAACGTTCAGTGTATTATAAATAAATAAAACTATATTAATAAAATAAAATGCATTTAATACTAAATTAAATCATCGTAATTTAAGTGCATTATACAGTGTTTAATCGAATGATAATAAACAGACAAAAATTCGACATATTCATTATTATGAACAAATAATTAATAGCGAGTTATCACCAGATAGATCATGATAAAAATAGCACGTAACATTACACTAAATAGTTTGCATTAATGTAAAATACTTTATAGACCCCCCCGGGGAAATATCAGTAAAAAATAATTTCATGGGATTCCATTATATTAAGAAATCGTAAGTCCTTTGTATGTAACCAATCGAGACTAGATATCATGATAAAGAAACAAAATTAAAGGAAGAATAGAACCTCAGCGCATGTTTCTTATTTTTCTATGCTTTTAATCTATGTATATAAAATAGAGTTGGGTTTTCCCCTTCTAAATCAGTTAAAATATTGATTTACTCCTCTCCAAGAGTTAGGCACAAGGCCAGTTTTTATCTTACTCCCACAAGTAAGATGTGACCCAAGGTCGGTCGGGAAAGTAGGGTTTAAAAAATGCCTGGGCAGCCCCGTCGGCATTCCCCGGTAGGGGCGCCTCAGGCAGTAAGCAATAAACTTACTCCTCCCCAAAGAGGGGAGGCGAAGCCTGGGAGGGTGGACCTCCTAGAACTGCACAGGACAGACCCATAGACTGGCGTAAATCAAGCCCCGAAGGCCAAGACAATACCAGTCTATGGGGTGCAGTATCCATCGGAACAGATACTACACTTTTCACACATCGAAAATCAATACTACCTATAAACCCTTCATCGATCGTGTTTCCAGAAACTTACAAATATTTTAACATATAACATTAATTCCTATTATTTATCCTATGCGAGTAACTCTCCAAGAGAGGGTAGCACGCTAATTTCTCTCTATGAATTATCAACTTTTACACTCCTCAAACACCACTTTGCGAATATTTCACGAAGAACTGTGATCCACTTTCACCGCTTAAGAATTTGTAAAACAGCAAATCAATTATCAGCTTACAAGGAATGAAACATATTTTATGCAGACCGCGTCGTGCATTGTCCAAGTTTAGTAATTTACAAACATTCCTTTAAAACTTTCTCCAATAAATAAATTGTTTCATTAACAACATGCAATACACACTTCACAACATGATATATATTACACGATTTTGAATCAAATCTATCGCCAAAATACACAATTTATCTTCATATTCAGGACGCTAAAACCGTACATAAATGATTTACACCAAAATAATACTACGTTTTGAGATGCAATATTTTATGAAAAATAATTTAATTTTTCTTTCTTGACTTTTTTTTCATTAATTTCGAATGATAACATATTTATCTTCAGAGAAAGGAAGTCTTAATATATTTAAAAGCATAACTTTATATTTCCGTGAAGGTAGGTTTACACCTCGATGTTGCCGGAGCGGTGTTCAGACTTCGTCGCAGAGTGGTAAGAATGAGCAACGTCCTTATTTTTAATTTTCAACTTCGTGTAGCGCGTGGCCGCTTATGTAGTAATAAAATTGATAAAAGTTCTTGTGGGCATCTGTAAGAAATTTAGAAAATTGAAACCAGAGAAACAAATGCCCTTATAGACTACGTTTTGAGATGCAATATTTTATGAAAAATCATATAAATTCTTTTTTTCCTTTACTTATTTTCTTATTAATTTCGAATTATTACATCATGATTAAATCAATGTTATCGGATAAGAATTCCATTATTAAAAATTATTCAAAAATAAATAGAATATGAGTAAATAGGAAACAATCAAAGAGAAATAGAGTCTCAATTAAATATACTTTCTCCGTTAATGCCAAGGATGACACGTCCGACGTTTATTGTTATCTCTTTCTTCTTTCCGGTTATGACTTGTTTTACCAACTAATATCCGCTTTGTTGAAAGTAGATTTCCATACGGTTTTAACGGACACGGGTAAAATGACTTTGTTTGATTGAAGATTTGAACGCATGGCTTGTAAGCCGTTGTGCTGTTGATGCTGTATTTTGTTTTGTTTTGTTTTCTTGTTATGTTTTTCTTATTAATTGATTGTCCGACATTATTTTCATAATCATTTTTATATCCGATGAGAGGGCATCACCGAAACGCGGCTTAAGTTTCGTAAGCCAAGCAGCAGATATTTACATTATAAGTATATATATATATATATATATATATATATATATATATATATCAATGTCTGCGTGTGTGAGTGTGCGTGTGTTGGTATGTGTGAGTGTGTTAGTATACATGCATTTATCGATTAATATTTCGTTTTAGAAAAGAATGTCTCACAAATGAGACAGAAAAACCTAACAATCATGGCACACAGTAGGTCACAAAACACAAAAGCAATCAGATATTGCCTTCTCACACTTTGAGTGGGGGTTAGTTTATTGCTAATCGCCTGAGGCGCCCCTACCGGGGAATGCCGACGGGGCTGCCCAGGCAATTTTTAAACGGCCAGAGTGCTCAAATTCTCCAGCGCTGGTTTCTTCCCACTTTCCCGACCTTGTGTCGCATCTTACCTTGTGGGAGGAAGATACATAGAACCAGATATACACCAAGGCATTCCATAGTTAAAAAATGTTTAAAAAGCTAGGCCAAGTAACAACGTGCTAAATGTTTTCTGGGAGAGGAATCCTATGAATATATATATATATATAGAGAGAGAGAGAGAGAGTGAGAGAGAGAGAGAGGGAGAGAGAGATAAGGACGGCTACAAAAGAGAATTGATCCACTATGATTAGGAGAGGATGGTATTGGTTGTCTAATATCAAGGCTTGATGACCTCAAAAGGTGAATGTTCTGCCGTACAGATGCAAAGTGTGTGAGCAACCTGACATTAAGTTGTGCAGTTTTGCTGGCAGGCGGTTACAATACAATGCGACACAATGAAGTGTGCCAATATCTCTAGTAAACCATCTGTAAACTATTCAATATCCAATTTAGCAGCAACTTCTGGCAACATATAATAGAAAAAATCTTGGAAATAAGTCGTACACCAACCACTATTATTATGCACTACCTACAGCTACATACATAGAAAACGAAAGTCAATATCCCTGATGATGTTGGCTTAAACAGAGCTGAGAATGAGAAGATAACTAAATATCAATGTATCATGTACAATATTAGGTCAATCTCTATCATTCTAGTAACAATAGAATCTGCCGGGCTAACGAAAATAGAATTTCAAAAATTCCCAGACAAATATACCCTGTTAACCATATATAATCCCGGCTTGAGGCACTAGCTGGTCTAGCTGAAGTAAAGAGTTGTGATACAGCGAAACAATCTTTTCTCGTATGGAAATCGCCTACCGTCACTAGCATTGAGGCATAGCTTATTGGGTAAAACCAATTCGAGCTCCCAGTAGTGTACAATGTTTACATTGAGATTTCCCTTACATTTAGCCAGTGTCGCATGATAGCTTTAGGCACTAGCTGGTCTAGCCGAAGTGAAGAGCTGTGATACAGCTAGACAGTTTGTATGTGGATGACTATATAAGCTCCTTTTGTTGAGTAGAGCTTTTTCGTAAGGAAAATAACCAACTGCCACTAGCTTTAGGGCATAGCTCATTAGGTAAAACCAAATTCGAGCTCTCGGCACGTGACAATGTTTATATTGAGATTTCACTTACATTCAGCAAGTGCCGCATGATAGCGTAGGATTAGTAGCGCCGGCTGTCAGCTTGACGGTTGAGTTTCGATTCCGGCTTGAGGCACTAGCTGGTCTAGCCATACTGAAGAGCTGACATATATATATATATATATATATGTTAATGGATCGTTGTTAATATATGTCAATATGTAGGGATATGTAAGATTATTATTGTTATTTACGTTATAAATTAAAATAAATATCTGTTCATGTTTCGAACATAACATTGTTGTGTCTGTGTTAACCCATATTTCACTTACTTGCAACATATTGTTGCACACGTTTAATTATATGTAGAATAAGACCACGCCTTGAACTGTCCTGGACTATTTTTACGGTTTGGCAGTCTAATTAAGAAATCAAGAAAAATTTCCTGAGACGTTAGAACAGTTTTCTAAAAAAATGCTTGTCTAAATATTTCAACGTGAGAAATACAAATATTCGCCGAAAGCAAATCACGAGGCGACAAATAATCAATAGTATTTTTAATGATTACTGCTGATATCAAGTAGAACATTTCACAGCAATTTATACAATAATCTCATAAACACAGACACCTACAAACAAACACACACATATCTTTATAAAGTTAGGTATGCTTATATATTTGAGTGTACATGATTAATGCTCAAAGTCTTAACAGATCATCATATTTTTTTAAAAACTACCAGACGTAAGGGCTCCAAACGTAAGCTATATTTTGTTTAGCTCAATTAAAAAGCGGTTAAAAATAGGTAGAAGTTCAGATACTCCCTTATTTTTTCAAATTTCAACTGTAGCCATTAGGTATAACTAAA
>OY744515.1:212573954-212623954 GCA_963556195.1 Sepiola atlantica | reverse complement strand
AACAGTGAGAAGTACGTTTTACACATATTTTATTAAAATAGGATGTGGAAATAAAACTGTTTACTAGAGTTCGAACTGTCTACGTAATTTATATAAGCCTATGTGTTTCCTTGCATGTATTAATCAATACATTTATTGAATGAAGTAATATTTTGATAGATATCCATTTTTTTTCACTTTATGTTATATATTTGCATTATGGATGCTTCATTTTGTATAGATATTCTCTATGTTTAAGTGCATTTCTATTTCATCAGCTATATACATATATGAATAGGATTATACTTCTTGCTGGATATTTATTTCAGAGGAGTAATCATTGATGATACACGTTTATATACAATTGATGTTTAAATATATATCAATTGTATCAGAAGTTTAAGTAAATTTCGATACATCAGTAAATTGTGTGATGGAAATCGTGGTTGACTGATGATGTAGGCGTTCCAAGTTCGAATTCCGTCGGTTCCATAACAATAGTTGTACAGGGTGGGCCAAAATAAGGGTCCTATCTTTAAATTTGAATAACTTGAATTTGAATAACTTCCACAAAATAAAAGTTAAACTCACCAAACTTTATGTGTGTGTAGACTGACTCTTCCGAGATTTTTTGAAATAAACAAAACAAATTTTAGCCGAAAAACACTTCTTAAAACTTACAAAAACTAAAGTATTGTTTTTTACACTGTTTTGAGTTTTTTAAGCAAAAATAATGTTTTCTAAATGAGGGTACGTTCCTTAGGGCTAATACGGCTCATGCTTGCTTCGGAAGGGGTCCTTTACTTATTCTAAAAAAAAAAATTTTTTAAATCAATAAATAAAAAAGTTATGAATTTTTGAAAATAGGACCCTTATTTTTGCCCACCCTGTATTACAGAATTGAAAACCTTTACGTGGACTTTCCTATAAAGATCGAATTCTAAAAAGAACTTTGGAACCTAATGTCAATAACATAATTGATCCGCACAAAAAACGTACCACGCCAATCAATACGAACTTAATTTAGATATTTGTAAAGTGTCATCAAAACGAAGATAATATATATTGCACCTTCATATAATAGACACAATGATGTTAATAAAATTAATTTATTACAAAATGTTATTAACGTCAACGTAATAGTTCGTGTTTATTTGATATGAAGTGTTTGTTAACATACACCATTTGTCTTCAGTATTTTCTTCGTGTCCCCCTGTTTCACCATATAGAAATTTAAATATAATATAAACAATCATTTTGTCGCTAAACTTTCCACCCATGCTGTCTTTTATTAATCTAGTTGTTACAACAGTCCTTCCTTATGTATTAGTAGCAATATTCCATGTTTGATGTGAATACATGTAAAATAATGTTGACAGTTGTTTGAATTATGTAATGCTAGAAGACTTTATATATTGCAAACAATGCACTACGTATGCTTAAGCGAATGCTGTTTGCTATGTTACCCATATGTAGGGGTGCAGTGCTGGACATATATTTCTAAACAATATATTGCATAAATTATCCAATTCGATCAACGAAGATCTGTAATAAGCATTGCGTATTCCATAGTCAATTACGCTATCGATTAAGTTAATCAATTATCGACTATTAGTTGTAATGAGAAGAGAGTGCACATCGAAAACGGTATTTACTTGTAATTACAGGTAAAACTAAGTAAAGAGAAATGATTGGCTTTTCCTTTCATCTTATTTCATCATACATGTATTACCGTTAATTATTCTAAGAATGCCTGTAAAATGATTATGTTTCCTTTTTCACGACTGTAATTTGACACCAATCCTGTGTTTATGGTTATTCTACTTATTTGTTTTTCACTAAATTTATTTTGTAATTTTCCACGGTGTAAGTCTATATAAGAGAGGTAATTGGAGATCACAGCCGCATCGATTAATTCAAGGTATGAACACACCATATGTCGTTTTGACATATTTAGAAGTTCTAAGCCGGAAAATATAGGTAAAATTTTAATTAATTGTCTATAACTAGCAATAATTTAATGGATCCATTATGGAAATAAAACCATTAGGTTTTCTTAAGCTAAAGAAAATAGAACCACTTCTAAAAATAAACATCAAAAACGATCTAATAACCCAGATTTATCTTACTGACTAAATCGTTAATTAATAGACATGTATGCTTGTTTACAATATAAGCAGACTAATTATATACGATGATACTTTATTGCAATATTGATAACGGTGAAACAGAATAAGGTGGTAGACGTGTTATATTATAAGGGGCCGTATTTGGAAAAGGTGTACGTCAGCAAGTATGGATTGTTACCGAGATCAGAATTATCTGGCTGGATGCATATCAAAGTGACACAAACTTTGGTGAACAAATCTGTTTTACCACGTATGAGTAACATACAGGTGACAGGTGATCAAAAGAAACAAAAGAGTTTGGGTCGATAACGGTCAGAATAGAAAACGACAGATCAAGGCGCAATGACGTAACTGTTTTTGTTCGCACAAAAGACACAATAGTTTAGGGTAGTCTGCTATGGAGTTCGAAGCGAGTAGACGTGGAAAATGATTTGCTCTGAAATTTTGAATTAAGTTAAGTCGGTATGGACCAAAGACAAATGCCCCTGTCTGTCTGTCTAGCATACAACTGTCCTCCACTTAGCAAGTTAATAACTAAGCAGTTAATAAAAAGTTAAGCAGAAACTAAGAAAATACGAGAGAAGTTGGTTTAGGTATACCGGACCTCTCTTCGATGTTGTTTAATACAGTAAAAAATCAATAAAGGCCTCTTTGAACCTCTCAAAGTATGTATTATACTCCCCTCTGTCGATAAATGCAGAGATTTGTCCACAGAAAAGTCCAGTAGAACGATCATGTTAAAACGAAGACTAGACGAAAGATAAATTAACGCGGCCACACGAAGAAAGAAGGAAGAAGTGACGGAGAATACGAATCACGATGAAGATAGGAACGAAGTAAATAACAGGTAAATTTCGATTTGATTTGCAATAAACTTTGAGTTAAAACAATACACACACACATACATTGATACCCGTGAAAAAATAGTAACGATGGTTCAACTTCCAACCTCGCACACATTATAAAGAACATTTGATATGCAAAAGACAAAAGAAAGAAATGGGCAGATACACGTAAAAGAACTATGAGAGTATAACGACTTAAACACACGCACAAATACGTACAAAGTGCAAAACATTTTAAGGTCCACACGCACTCCTACATACGCATACATTATAAAGTACTATCCCATCTCAACTCGGTTAAGTTATGTGGAAAAATAACTATACAAATTGTTTTAAATGTTTGTAGTAACGTTTCAACTTTTCCACTTTTCGGAAGCGTTACATATAATGTCGGTTTAGTAACATTTAAAAGATAGAGATAGTTAAGAGAATTTAATGATTGAACACTCTCCCGCATGCATGATGAAGAATCACTGTTACCCCCCCACACCGCACGCACGTATGGTGCACGCTCGGCCACGCACATTCGCACGAGATTCATGAATAACTATGAAACAAGTAAAAACGACAGTGTAAAGGCTTTTAATCAGCGTTTAAAAAGACGTAATGTAACAGACGTATATTTCAGTTGTAAGTTCATGAAAAAGAACTCGAAAATGTAATAAACAAAAAGTTAAATCTTTTTTTTTCAAAATTGTTAGCTGTTTCTCTGAAAATTCAGAAAATTCAATATTCGCATAGAGTTTTTATTATGGTATTCAATAGAAATACAATAGGTGTTTTGCATCTCGTAATGAAATACGTCGTACAGTTAATTAGAATCTTGTAAACAAATAAAATTCACAAAAATATCAAAATCGGATTTATTTTTAAGTTATTAAACAGAGTGAAATGCGAAAGATGTTTAAGTACTTAAATCATGTGGTAAGCGACATAGGTAAATAGACTGAGAAATTAAGACATAAGCGTTTAAAAGAAGTGAAGTCAACAACGAATTTACATTCAAATCAAGAAAGAAATAAATATACACAACAGTCGTCAATTCACACGTGACAACAAACGTGGATACACAGACATCCACCTACAAGACACGTTTTTTTTATCTACACACGGGGAGTCGCGGTGCAGTTTCTTAAAACGTCATATGTCAGCAGAGTTGTCCTCCGTGTAATCACATAAATAAAAAAAATCAGAAGACAAACTGTACTTATTTTTTTAGTCTAACTAGGGCTATCTAGGATCTACTGAAAAATAGCAACTACTGGAAAATAGCAATTGACTAGGAGCAATAACAGCAAATATCAGTAGCAATAGCAGCAAAACGAGAGTTACCAAACAACAACGACTCAACAAGTTACATGTAATTGAGCTGATTACACAACATTCTTTTATTAACGAACTACTGTTATATTATAAGGGGTCCTATTTTTAAAAAGGTGTACTTCAGTTAGTATGGATTGTAACTGAGTTCGACATTATTTAGCTGGATGCATGTCAGGTTCACACAAACTTTGAGGAAACGAATATGTATTCCCACGAGCGAGTAACAGACAAGTGAACTTAAGATCAAGTAAACAAAGCATTTGGGGTTAATAAAGGTCAGAATAGAGACCGGCAGATCGAGACGTGATGGCTTGTCGTAGTTCGCGCACAAAGAAACGATAGTTTCGATAGAGTTGGCTATGGAATTCAAGCGGGTCAGATGTGGAAAAAATATGTGCTAAAACCTTAGGTTAAGTCGGTATAGACCGATGACGAATCCCCCTATGTATATCTAGTCTGTAATTGGTCCTCCACTTTAGCAAGTTAATAAGTACGAAGTTAAGATTTTAATAGAAAACTAGAAGTAAAGAATGTACGGTCTTTCTTCTCTGCATGTCTTTTATATCAGAGAAGATAACCCCATTGACCTCTCAAAAAATGTATTGAACTCCTTCTGTCGATAAATATAAAGATTTGTTCACAGCTACCACAAGGGAGAAGAAATCTACGCGACCACTATGACGATCACAGAGAAAAAAGAAAGACTAAACGAGTCGACGACAACTCAACAGCGGTTAAGTAAGTGACGGAAAAGACGAATCACGGCGGCCAATGAAGAAAAAACGTAGAAAAGTAGCAGGTAAATTTCTCTTTGAATTGTAACGAACATTTGTAAAGAAAAACATGATACACATACACGATACACATACATACTGAGATGCGTTAAAAGGAACGAGTGATTGTACACTCACACGCACACGCCTATACGTTATGGTAAAATACGCAAAAAGCGTATCTGAGTTAAAAAGAAGGGAGGAAATAGTTTTAAGAACTTTAAGTAGCGTTACCAAGTTTTTCGCCATTTTCAGAAGCGTTACATGTGTGTGAGTTAGCAACGAGATTTATAAAAAAACTATCAAACAAGAAAAAAAGGCGTTTAATCTCTTTTTAAAAAGCCTTATCGTTACACTACGCTGCAATGGTTCACAATCTGCTTGTAAACATATTTCAAAACGCAATATGCAATCAATTCGAATTTATTGATAAAGCAATACACTTGTGGATATTTGCTTCAGCTATATTAGATACCTGAAACTCTATGTGTAATAACAGCAATATTATCAAATGAGGTATGGGTAACAAATGTCATTATAATGAATAGAATTCTTTCCATGAGAGTTTAACATTTATTTTACGATATTTACGTATGACATGAATCATATCGATAGTATCTCAGTGTAATCTAAACTTTAAAAAATTGTAACATCTATTTAGAACTATTAATGCAATATAATACATTTTTATTAAAATGGTCATTTTGTTTCTTTTTTAGTTTTATATAATAACTAGCAAAAATTACCCGCCTTCCAGGCGGCAATTACTGAGGCTGATGTCTTATTTACAGATACCAAATAAATAGTTTTCATTTTACATTTTAATCATTTAGAGAAAAATAACAAAATTATGATTGTCGTAGTGTTATTTGAAATATTCCAATGTGATGGAAATATACTGTGCATGAACATCGTCAAAGTATGTTTTTAGGAAAAAAAAACAACAAAAAGGTTAATTGATATGGTATTTAAGATTTTCAACGTCGATAAATTTTATTTTGTTTCAGCATAAAAATTAAAATAAATTCCCCATTGAAAATTGTTATACAATGACATGAACAAACATAAGCGTGTAACATCAATTGGTCAAATAAAACTATTTTATATTAATTTTCGCTTTTTTTATAAAAGACAGAAAATACTTAAGTAATATTAAAGAAAAATACTTTTTTTGTAATTTAGAAAGATTAGAGGAGGTATTTTTCTATGACATTTTTTAAGTTATCATCATCATCATCATCATCATCATCATCATTACTACCAACATGTTAACTCTTTGTCTTTTTGCTAGGAGCAAACTGTAGTATATGTACTGAATCTGCACTTAGTTTGTATGTTCTCTGTTAGTGAAGAACTCCTTCTAGACCGAGGAAATTAAAATGTTTGTTCAAATTAAAAGTGCCCATTTTGGGGGAGCTGGATTCTCCCCACGTTAAATATTGACATTGTGCCTTACTCTGCTTTCGTAGGAGGAAGTAAATAAGAACAGCAACAGCAACAACAACAACAACAACAACAACAACAACAGCAACAATTTTTTAAAATAATAAACGTATGTATTTAATTATTAATATATTAGAAAATATTAATTCATTAGAAACTTCAAAATAAAAAAATATGCAAATGAGAGACAGAGGATGATATGATGATGAACGAACTACATACACTGACCCCCCGCCCAAGGAAGGGTTAATGCCTGGGAGGATGATATTATGACAACAGAATAGATAGTACACAACTCCCTACACACACAAAACTGATAATCGTGAGGAAATGGTATCGGGAGGAACGAATGTATACTGTACGGCTTTCCCCCCGAAGAGGAGGTAATGCCTTGGAGGAATGTATCATGATAAATGAAAATTTACTACAGAGAATTAAATAAGTATAAACGGTTTTAATGTCAATATAATTAGAATAGGTGGAAATAACTTTTGTATTTATTTATTGAGATAACATTAAAAAACATGGCTAGTTTCATTGTCCAAGTGAAACGCCTAAATACAAATTGGCTGGAAAAATATAGTCACCATCTTTATAAACAAAGATGAATCTGCTGGCTAAGGAAGAGCGATAACTTCAATAATTTTCTAGTTAAAAAATATACGTTTATTATTAACTTCAGTTATCATTCTTCCTTAGCTAGTATTACGGTGAACGAACATATACTACACTGCCCCCCCTGGACAGAGGATAATATCATAATGAACTAACAATACTTCTCTCCACTCAAAAATGACGGTCTTATGAGAACAGAACTGATACTACACTACTCCCTCATCCTTAAAAGATATTCTGACTAAATCGAGTCTTGTTTTTTTTTTAATTTTTTGGAGGATTCTCACCTACACACCCTTAAAAAGGGATGCGGTAATTCCTGGGAGGACAGTCTTATGACAACAGAACCAATTCTACACCACACCGCCCATTAAAAAACGTTCCAATTTAATCAATTTGGGGGGGGGGGGTATTTAAAAATGCCTAGTCACAAAAATATTTGTATGGTTCCGTGGCCTTTTGGCTAACATCAAAGTGTAGTATCTGTTCTAAAACATTTCAGCGATAGTTGACACTTTACTAAAGCCAAAAAGTAAATAATCTCCCTTGAAAATAAAATTTGAAATAAGTTTTTAAACACTAACATATTTTTATAAAATCTCTTTATTTTATTTTATTGACAATTATCATAATAGTACTATCGATAAAACGATTGCGTATGTAGAAGAAAATTTGACAATACAAAGTAGAAAGGCATATTACAGAATATTGATTTATTAAAAACTTAAAAATAAATAAATATGAACATGAGCAAAATCGAGATTAGTTTAAGTGAGTTAGAGAAGCCTATATATATAGAATATTTAAATCTATTTTATTATCATTGGAATTAAATAATCATAACGTGGTTTGACGTTAATATAGTTAGGATAGATCGAAAAAACTTTCGCATTTATTTATTTAGATCGATAACAGTTGAAACCGTGTAGTGAAAGTCCCACTCACCTTTCTTGTAAATACATTCACCAGCAGGAAAGGTCTTTATAAAAAGTTTAATATTTGAAGATATAATACATTAATTATAATGATTTTTTTTAGCTGTGAAATGTTTCTGAATTTCAACTTTATTTAAACTAGTATACATATATGTGTATATATATATATATATATATATATAATTATATGTATATACATTAGTAGTATTAGTATCAGTATATTTATAAATGCAGTTAGAGGCGGATTGAAATATAATTATACTGCACATTAGATATAATGCGTTCATGCATAAATGAGACTATCATTAAAATGAAGAACGCCCTTTTTGTGGGGATGGGACTCCTGCTGGACGACATTTCCTACTTTTTCAGATTTCGAAGGATCATTTTTAAGATTCGATCCGTAATATGTATGTATAACAGTGTGTTTGATGAATACACGTTGTCTGTTTTTATCACGCAAGTAAAAGTAATACGCGGTTTCGCCGACCTGACTTTCCATCACTCTTACACATTTGACTTTCGTACTTTTGTTGTTGAAATAAATAATCTAAAACAGGGCTGTCTGTTTATCGCAACCAAAGTAAAGGAAAATTACAATTATCGGAATCGATATTTCTAGAGTATACCTATTATCAATAATAAAAATTGTCGATAAAAATTATCTTCAGGAGTCCGAATTATTTACATCAAATTGTTGGAGGCAACGGGTTTGGTGATCCTAGTCGGCCGGTATTTAAATAAATGCAATGATATTATATGAGACAAATAATTATATATATATATATAATAGGTATTCACACGGTGTTACCTGTGTAAGAGATCATTTTTTAAGATACTTTCAAATATTTACATACTATAGATACTTTCAAATGTTTAAAATGTTCTCCTTGATAGAAAATTTTAAAATAAGCTCGCAAAAGCCGTCAGAAATACACCAAGACCTTCCATTTAAGAAAACTGGAAGAATTGGCCAACGAACAACGTGCTAAGTATTTCCTAGTTGAATTATATCAGGAATATATAGATAAGGAATGCTCTGTAGACTGGCTGAAAAGAGGATCTCTCCACTATGATCAGGAGAGAATGATAATGGCTGCTCAAGATCAAGGCTTGATGACCAATGCCTTTAAAAAGATGAGTGGTCTCAGCAACAATAACAAGTGCAGGTTCTGCCACACAGAAGTAGAGACTGTGAGCCACCTGACATCCAGTTGTAAGGTTCTCCTGGTGGTGGCTATTATACAATGCAACACAACGGAGTGTGTAAATATCTTAACTGGACTATTTGTAAAAAGTTTAATATCCAGTGTAGCAGCAAGTCCCGGGAGCATATACCAGAAAGAACAGTTGGAAATAACTTATACACCATCCACTATGACTATGCAATCCCTACAGCTACATATCTAGAAAATGGAGCTGTTAAACCTGACATCGTAATACGGGACAAAGGGGAGAAAGTAGCAACCCTAATTGAAGTCAGTGTCCCTAATGATGCATGATTGAACAGAGTAGAAAGGGAAAAGATTACGAAATACTAAGGTCTTATGTACGACATGAAAAGAAACTGGAATCTTAGGAGAATCTCCATCATACCAGTAATTATAGGAGCAACAGGACTAATGAAGAAGAATTTCAAGAGCTATCTGGCGAGTCTACTCGGTGAACCAAGTGCAAGAGAAATACAAACAACTGCACTTAAATAGACGGTTAGAATCTTAAAACGATCTCTAGGCTGGAGTCTCTGAAATAGCCGGTGAATGTCTGGCATCCAGTAGGATGCCCCATCTCCAGCAAAAACAGAAAGATAAGAAAAGTAAAAATAAATAAATATATATATATATATATATATATATATATATATATATATATATATATATATATATATATATATATATATATGAAGTGAAGTTACCAACATTTGTAAAATAAACTTATTTCAACAATAGTTTATTATGTTAATATTTTATCATTTTATCATTGTATAACGCGTTACAAGCATTTATGCTCTCTTCAGATATTCTTTTCTGTTGATAAAATGTTTTTATTTTTAACAGTGTGTTGTTTCTGTGCCTGTGCGCGCGTGTGGGTGCGTGTATATCTGGGTTCATTTTATTTGCTTCTTTGGATAAAAGTTATGTGTATTTTTGAGAGGAGTAGTATCTGTACTTCTGACTTTTATCTTTCCGGTCATATTCGTCTGTGATTGACTACATTTTGGTCAAGATCTCCGCTTATAGAATAGCCCTGGAAATGTTATGACTTTGTCGGCACTGGGTCTGTGTGTGTGTACGGTTTGTTTTGGTTTGTGTACGTAGGCGCGTCCGCGTACATAAAGTTTTATTTGTTTTTGTTTATACATACATACATAATACATATACATGCACATACATACACACACATAGATGTATATATATACATATATATATATATATACATGTATATACACATACACACATACATATATACATATACACATAGATCGAGGAGGGTAGAAATAAAAGCAAGGAAAAACAGTCATGTATATATGTAGATATCAACTTCGGTACTTAAACACAAATAGATAGATAGATAGATAGATAGATAGATAGATAGATAGATAGATAGATAGATAGAGAGTGATAGATCAAGAGATAGATAGATATATGGATTATACTATAAAATTATAAAATTATAAAATGATAAAATAATAAACTATTGTTAAAAAATGTTTACAAACGTTAGTAGCCTCACTTCTTTAAATAAACATTTTTCTCTTGTTTGAACTGCACTGATGCTGCACTACCCTCTAGTAGGTATATATATATATATATATATATATATATATATATATAAACATTTTTCTCTTGTTTGAACTGCACTGATGCTGCACTACCCTCTAGTATATAGTTATATATATATATATATATATATATATATATATATATATATATATATATACCTAGTGGGTATATTCCTCTTAAATGAAATAAAACATAATTTTAAAAATATAAAATTGAAGCTTTGCTTGATTTTTTCAGAAATTTCGGCCTATCAATTACTGTTGATCCTGGGAGGAAAACCTCTAACTTCCTAGATATTATCCTGAACCTAAGATACACACTTATATTGGGGCTACGGCAAATCTAATTAAAATCCGCATATCTATGCATAATTGCTCCTTCAATAACGATGTCAGCAACAACGAAACATCACTGACTACTTTAGTTAAAAATCTAAGATCCATAAATATTCCACACAGTATAAAATGGTCCATCCTGAAAAAATCAAACTCTTATAACCCAGGATCTAGATATTGCGGTATATTCCATTCAGAGGCCGTGATGATTGCAACAGCACCTAAACGTTTAAATTTAATCAACTCTAGAAATGAATTAGTTTCCAAATGTCGCCATAGGAGGAAATTTAAGTATGCATAATTCAGCCCACCACCAAACCCACCGTAGCTGTTTTGAGTGAGTTTCGGGACCGGCTTCGGAGTATCCAGTTTTGGAGATGTGTGTGTTAAATTTTCCCTCCCTAAAAGGTTTAGACATTGAATATGCCTAAATATCTCTTTAAATCTCTTTAAATTTTTTTTGTTACAAAAGTCGTAATTTGTTCATTTTTAAATTTTTTAATTATTACATTTTTGAATTATTAAGTTGCATGGGTCTAGATTTTTAAAGTTTTAAAGTTTTAAATTATTAACTTCTAAATGCGTTAACAACTTCTTAATTATTAATTTCATAAATCTTCTAAATTATATGATAGTGCTAGATGTGTGAATTTGGTTTATATACTTAAAGCAGACGATCAAACAGTGAGTTTGGAGGAGGGGGTATATCGAGGCTCTGACCTAAATTTACAAATCCGTCTCTGTGACCCAGACTTTTAATATTCAAATATATACATAACTGATTTGACCCAGACATATAACATCCGGTATCCATATAACTGAATTTGCACATCCTTCATTATGTGTGGGCGTTCTCTTCGTTAACGCAGGCATGTAACATCCGTTTGTACACGCGATTTGAATCAGCAATCACTTTCGTGCGGTTGTCTTATCAAAGGGAAGTGTTCGTTTTCGGATTCGTTACGCTGTCTATTGGACTTTGGCGAGCTTGATTACCTTCGAATGTAATGTTTTTCTTTGGAGTAATTTTATCGGATCCGGAAGAAAAAATGGCCGAATTCATCAGGTCAGTTTAATTTTATTCGAATTGGATTTAGTGGAGCTTGCATATAACCAGGAAGTTATGGTTTAGATTACTCCTATCAGCTCATAAGAACCCTGAATTTGGACAGTATAATATTCAACACCAAGTGAGTTTCCTGAACTTTTCATATGATTTGTTTTATCTATCGTTTTTCTATCGTTTTATTAATTTGCATACACCTTGAATATACTTATCACTGTTATCTACTGCATCAATAACAAACAAATTTTCTGCCTGGATAACTGTTTTCGTTTTTGGACCACCATTCACCACTTGGATTATTTTTTAAACAACCTCTTTGATATCTTATCTGGAGCTATTTTAAACTTTTTGATTTGGATGAACTGCATAGTTTTACAAAAAAGTATGTTTTGGGTCGATATATTTGATGTTTATATACCTTTATGTATTTTTATAAATATTTTTTAACATATTTTCAAAGTTTAATTTTATTACCTGCAGTAATGTCATTGCGGTAATTGTCCTCTGAGCAGAAGATTTTCTTTGAAAACTCATGAGTTAAGGACTTTAAGGTACTCTGCCCAAACAATGAACTGTAATAAAATTTGATTCGCACCTTATTTTATTCTTTCACTTATATATATATATATATATATATATATATATATATATATATATATATATATATATATATATATACCCAATTCGAAGTTCTCCTACACTTGCCGAAGTTGATCTAGTAACCGAAGGCTTCATTACTTTATTTTTAATCTCCGTGTTCACCTCTTCCTCGGTGAGCTTCTACAACTACGGTATAAAGGTTTTATTAACCTAATGAGCTTTCTTTGACTTAAAGTCGCATATAAATGTTATTTGCTGTGTCAAATATACCAGTTATTACTTTCACATCACTCAATCACTTCCTGTCGTTTTTCTTGACAAAAATAACCTACTTGATTATGTACTGTTTTACATTCATACGTTACGCGATAGCTTTCCATTTATTTTAAGTATTCGTATCAAACATGTTCATATTGAGACTCATTTTTTCTGTTTTATCCGTTTTTATTCTCATCACCATATTCATTTCCTCCATGAAAACACTCAAAATTACCGGATATTTTTTAATGATTACTTAAATACCCTAAAACAGTGAGTAATTTTATCTCAGAGAGGGTAACTGTAATCAGCTTGTCACTAAAGTTATCTTTCGATTTTTTACTCAAACTAAATTGTTTTGTATAAACAGATATAGCTGTGAAAATTCCCCCACAAAATTCTATTTCAAATGTATGATTCAATAACTTACACGATTAACTTCAATCACTTTATCGTCCATCTAGCTGTAATAAAAACACACATCATCTGTTCTCGTTTGAGATTTAATCCAAAACACATTTTATATTGCATTATTTTCTATTTTGTTTAGCTTAATTTACCCCAAACAAGACAAGTTGCCATTGTAGACGTAAGGGGTTACTAGGAATTAGGGTGAAAGTTTTTCAGGCATCCTAAATTGGGAACTGTGCTGCGAAATCTGCAGCGAATTCTGCAGCGAAATGTTTGTTCACATTGGTTTTAAATTTCTGCATGTCGGTACAGTCGGGGAAACAAGGAGCAGGGAGGGAGTTCAAAATGTCGGCAGCTCGACAAAAAGAAAATATCAGAGTAGAAGACTCTCCGGCATTTGGATACCTCCACGGTGAATGGATTGGATTGTGCTGATTGTCGGGTTGGTCGAATGTATTTACGTCGAGTGTGCACCAAAGCAGCAAATTCATCGGAGCACATTCGGTTGAAGTACTTGTAAAACAAGCACAAAGATGCAACACTGCGACGATAGGACAGAGGTTGGTGTTTTGTGGATATTGAGGAGACTATTAGATACGATACTGTTCTTTTCTAAGAGGAAGAGACTGGTGGGTTGTGCACCATCCCAGATGTGACAACAATATTCCATGCATGGGAGGATGGTGGCTGTGTAGAGATATAAGATACTGTCAGGTGTGAGAATTTTTTTAGCACGGTAGAGAGAATCCACTTTCTTTGCAGCAGCCTTGGCA
Source organism: Sepiola atlantica (assembly GCA_963556195.1). Lineage (NCBI taxonomy): Eukaryota > Metazoa > Mollusca > Cephalopoda > Sepiida > Sepiolidae > Sepiola > Sepiola atlantica. Next base: position 212,609,686 of record OY744515.1, on the reverse strand, counting down.
ATGTTTTCTATGTATTTGTTCCAAATTATATTAGGCCGATGAGTTTGAACGTTGGACTCTCAAGTAGGGTGTTATTTGCCATGACAATCGGTGGTTTAAGAGGTTTTTTGTAGTTGTTGAAGGAAATGAGCTTTGTCTTTGCAGCATTAAATGTTACCACCCATTTATGCCCCTATTCCACTACAGACTAAACGTAGCTTTCTTAAGATTCAGCCATTGCCTCGGATATGTGCGCGTCCGTTTTACCCACGTGACGATTTTGAAATGTTCTCTCAAGAAACACATCAATTCCACCTGACATTCCACGCAATCTTCTAACATGCAAACTACCCGCCTTGAAGCTCGATTAATTTTGCTTTGGATGAAATTTCTTTACTTGAGGCAAACATAAAGCTACTAATAGATAGACTGAGCTTGTTTTTACATAACGCTTTGCATCTTCGACAACGATTTTCCTCACCATATTATGCGATGTCGCCGTTCTGACATGTTAACAGCTGCCCTGTGCAAACGCCGATAGCTAAGATCCTTACCATCAGAACTGCAGCAATATTGTCGTCGACGTCATCTACTTATAGAGCAACCTCAGCCTGGTCAGCGTAAACTTGTCGAAGGGCAACTGAGAAAATGGGTTACAAACATGAACGAAGACACTCTTTACCCTACAAATCGTTGATTATCGGCTGTGGAATCATGAGTGGCTTCATCGTTCTTTATTCCGCAACAATTATAAGTATCTCTTAAATGCAGTCCACAGCAATAAATATGGTTGCCACACAAGTGTTGCCTATTGTAGTTATATTCTTCAAAGCTTATTTACGCAGCTTTTTTTTTCATTAACTGATGTATATATTTACTTTAGAACTGTAATTTAGCCACGTCTTGTTCTGAGCGTTGTGCAATTGGTTCTGAGAAAAAAACAGAGAACTTGCGACTCTACTGGATTGTTGGTATCGTTGAGAAATTACTTTGCTTTCGTAAGACGGTTCTGCACTTCCTTCATAGTTGCTAATCCGGCGCCCATCTGACTCGTCAAAGCATTGATGCACTCTATTTAACCATGCTGACGAATTCCGTTGTGCAGTCATAGTTAGAGCTCTTATTATGACCCTCCTGCTTACCACTGCTTCCACATCCATGTCGCAACTCTCCAACGGCATACAAGGTATTTACGTTGAACTTAGCTGCAGCTAAATGTTCCTATTTGTTTTAATTCGGTGCAAATCACCGAGAGGTTAGCCATTTTCTTCCACAATTCCTGTGGTTTACACTTGTTCATGGTTTCTAGCACCGAAACTCACCAATATTACACAGAAAAGTGATCCGACGCGATTAAATTTGAAACGAAAAGATATGAAAACATCAACATATGTCGTTAACACTTTATACACCAATAAGAATATCTTTCGTTTCCGAAGCGGACTGTTAAGTTGTTCATATTCTGTGAGGTTCTCTTCGAACGTCTTAAAGCTATTTTATCCCAAATTCCGACATCGAATCTCGTGAATTTGTGGTTAAATCATAACGTTGTATTTATTACGTGTTCAGTTTGTTTTGAGAGGGCTTTTCAAGAAGCTCGCTGTAAATATTTGTTTCGTGAACATATCATCCTTAATGCTAAATATTGTACTGATCAATGCATTTGATAGCATGCTACTAAAGACTCAATAGTATTTTAATTGATGCTAATGATACGTTTTAAATATTTCTACTGAAAACACTTCTTGTTTTTATTAAGTCACAGTTGCTTTATGGATGTGTAGATGTATATCAGATTTCAATGTATCTATATTTCACCATGTTCTGTCTAGGTGAATAAACTGATCAACCACTTCTAATTTAAGTCGATAAACCAAGATATGAGATGCTATGTACTGTTCTCTGCGTTGCAGGGATAAACATTGAGATAAAGCTTGAGATGCCGACATAAAATAATACGCTGAACATAAAGCTGTGTAGCTGAGTATGAGATGCTGCATGGCAAGCCACGTGTGCGTCAATATGTCAACATTCGCTTCATAGAAACTCACTTATAGTTTGGGAGTTTTTTGGTTTTTTTATTTGGCATTTAAGTTTCTCAAATTGAAAACTAATCCAGCCGTTCCAACTCACAAATAAACTTGGAAAGCAAGACATGAAATAACGTAGGCAGATACGTGGGTGCAGTAATACTGTAGGCGGATACGTGGGTGCAGTAATACAACTCATAAATAAACTTGGAAAGCAAGACATGAAATAACGTAGGCAGATACGTGGGTGCAGTAATACTGTAGGCAGATACGTGGGTGCAGTAATACAACTCACAAATAAACTTGGAAAGCAAGACATGAAATAATGTAGGCAGATACGTGGGTGCAGTAATACTACTCTCCTGTATGCCGTTCTCTATAGAACTTAGGTTGACAACTGATCACTGAAGGAGATCTGGGCCTGGGGTTCTAAGGAGATGGTTGAACACACTCACAAATCTTCCAAATATTCTCTAGTCGCCATTTCTTGTGACATCGACAAACGCTTTGTTACGTCTAAAACATTTCTCTTGTAGCAAATATCATATGAACTGTCTCACTTACGCACATAAAGCTTCTCTGTGAACCTCAAAATAAAACAGTACACATATCGTCTATCATGCGATTAAGAAAGAGTATTGCAATCAGCTTAAAAACCGCATCCAATAAGTTGATACAACGATTTTTTTTATAAATCGATTTAGTTCGTAGCAGTTTTAATTTTGAGAGGAATATGTTATTACAAGAATAGTTCATTTGCGTATTTCTTAGATATGTTTTCAAATAAATGAGTGTGAATTACATTTAGGAGGTACTTGTAGAAGCAAACTGATTATGTTTGATTATGGTCATCGCCAGAAAAAGCTCTAATAATATTAAAGTATTTAAACTGTCATTCCTCGCGAGAATAAAAGATATGAACCAGATGCATAGTAATTATAGTGCTTATTGAATTCTTATTTGTTTTCCAAACGGAATAACGTAACAGTTACATTATATACGTAAGATTATTGTTTTGGTAATTAGATTAACTGAATATAATTGTTTAAAATAGATTTTTATTTGTAAACGTAATAACACACATACGAGGTCTGCTATCAGAACTGTATTTACATAAGGATAGCATGATGGTCGTTTATTAACAATAAACATAATTTATTAAATGTTTATAATTATATTGTGAAACAAGTTCATATATATTTCTGATTTCTTTTAGATGAGTATTGATAATTTTAATATTTGTATTATCAAAACTACAGTTATCATCTTAGATCTTTTTCTCAAATCGTAGGTTTATCCCTTTTCTTTCTGATATTCTTATGTGTGGTTCTGCTCTTCAGGAGAAATCGACTCTGAAACTTCTTGGTCTTTCTCTCTCATCAAATCTTTCTTGGAGTTCATACATTAGATCAATCGCCTTTTCTGCTTCTCGTGAAGTCGGTTCTCTCCATCGCGTCAAACACTTTCTCACAACTCAACTATCTACAAATAAACTATCAGACAATGTATAGAGTTCTGTGGTCATATTTGGGCTGGCAAATCTCTGTCTCATATGAGGGTTTCTGATAAGGTGCAGAAACGTATCTGCAATTTGATTGGCCACACCCTTTCTTCTTCTCTGTACCCTCTCTCTCTCTCTCTCTCTCTCTCTCTCTCTCACACAGACGTGATCTTGCTGGTCTCAGCCTTTTCTATAAGTACAATTATGGCATGTGTTCTTCGGTATTGTGTGATCTATTCCCTGCTTCTTTTGTTCTAGCTCGTTTGACTCGTTGGTCTAGTGGTCTCCCTCAATTCGCTGTTTTTATATTTATCTCATTGTAATACAGCTTCTTATTCCAGTCGCTTATTTCTAAGAACTGCAGGCTCTCTTCTTGTTGACTGTTTTCCTTTTACCTATAGCCTTAGTCTTTTCAAGACTAAGGCCAATAAGCATATCCTGTTTTTGCAATAATCATATTTCGTTCTTGTTAGCTCCTTACAGCAAGTGGCTGCGTGTCTTGTCTGGAGCGATTTCTATGCAAAAAAAAAGTTTTGTCCGATGTATCTTCCGCTCTTGTTAAGGTGCGTATTTTCGAACTCGGAAATATGTATGTCGAACTCGAGAATCCATACAGAATATTCATCAGTGGCACAACTCATTATGTGTAAATTAAAATTGGTTCGGACGGTCTTCTGGGGTTTAAAGTTCAATACTCAGTAGAGGCGATTAAGAATATAATTAAGAATTACTTAAGACTTCTATACGGTCATGGCTTACAGCACGACAATACTAGTTAATTGAATGCAGGGCTTTGTTCGAAGATCTGTTCATATTCCCGAGTTAAACATAAAGATTTCCGAGTCCGACAAAACGCCCCTGAAGAAAGTAATTGGTCATCACGGCTGAAACGTTTTGAGAATATCATTCAAGATCGGAACAGTAGTACGAATAATCCAAAATATTTCTATTTCAAAATCTAATGTTTGTTTAATTATATGTGTCACAGATATACTCTGTAAATTACCTCTAGTTTATTTTTTTATAAACAAGTGCAATAATGTATCATTGATATGTTGTATTAATTCTTAAATCATGTGGATTCCTCTAAAGTGGATTTCTGAAATCGTAATAAATAGCAGGCGCATTGCGTATTAAATTATGAATACTATACATTTGTCACATAAGACAGTATGTTTAAATATCTGTGCCATACTGAATAGGTCAAAAAGATGCGTTCTTCTAATTTACAGGTGAAATGGAACAGGTAACCAGATATTCCGCACGCGAAAGGATAAATATTTAAGAGGTCTACTTAGCGACGACATCGGTTGTACAACTTAACGACAATTTCGTATGAGACTTTCCAGTGAGAAGAGCTACAAAAGACAAATTTAGTGAGATAAACGTGTACATGATCGCAGTGAATGACGCAGTGATCGGCCACGGTAAGTAAGGATAGAAAATAACATTGTGACTGTGATCCATTTACAAGGTCATTACACATTTCAATGTTAAAGTAGCTACAGGGATTCAGCAGCAAAAAGCTTTGAAAGAGAGAATTAAATTCTATTATGGTGTGCTCGCAAAATGATGGTATACGGGACCCATAATTATGGCACACAAAACTTACATATCTACAAAACATGTGTATCAACAAACATTCTAAAGTTTTCTGTATCACAAACGGTTACATCTTTTTAGAAACATGAATATATGATCAAATATATGTCATATATGATCTAATATACTACCATACCTATCTAATATATGTGTATGATATATTAGAGAGATATGGTAGTATATTGTATGTATCTCTGTTGCTGTCGAGTAGAGGTATGGTTCTGCTGAGTCTTATGGGGGTTAAACCTCCCAGGCTTTACCTGGTTTGTTAGAAATGGCTTAGTTTATTGCTAGTCGTCTTATGTGCCTCTACTGGGAATGTCGACGAGGCTGCTCAGGCATTTTTTGTAGGCCAGAGTGCGTTTATTCCAGTGTGCTGAGATCTCAAAAACAGATCTGAACTTGTGTTTCATCTCCAGGTAAAGAGTTACACAATATAGTTTTACATGAGTTCATATATGACCATCTATAGTTTTCTCATATAGGAAAGTAGTCAGAGTTAACATAAATGCAGTTTTATGCTTGCAAACTAATACTAGAAAAGAGATAATTTTGAAACAAATAAATTGGCAGAGTGTAAAAAACTATATATATATATATATATATATATATATATATATATATAGTCTCGGAAGTATCTCAACCATTAAAACTATATAAGGAAAAAAAACCTTACGTCCGAAGTCGTTCTGTGGAAAATCACTCATGTAAGTCAATTTAATTTTTACAGTTATTATATTAGTTTGCTTCTAACATTATGTAAGGGATCATCAGTTGTTTACCATGAAAAACTGTTTCTGGAATTTAAAAACAGGACAGTATTTAATTTCATGGCTTCCCAGCAGAGTTAATCAAACCCTACTTCCCTTAAAAGACAAAAACATAAACGTTCCGTACACTAAATCTAAGTTTTGTTCAGTATAAATGTTTTGCTAACTTATATTAGTTATTAAAAAAAAGTCCTCCTTACCTGTATTGTTCGTCTGTCTAATAAAATTTATCCGTTACTTATAAAAATGTTGCTGCATTTTAAAGTGTTTAGACGACTCCGTTACACTACTTTATATATATATATATATATATATATATATATATATATATATAAATATTGTATTTAAAATATTAAAGTGTTTTTTAACCTACAAGTGACGTCGTTTCGGGCTCTCTTACCCTCATCAGTGTAGGAGTGGCGGTTGCAGGCGGGCGGATGGGCTCAAACGCAGTTCGTAGATTTAGGCTAGGATCACAAAACAAACGCTATATATATATATATATATATATATATATATATATATATATATATATATATATATATATATATATATAAAATATATAACCAAACATTGTTAGATATAACTAAATTCTTGCTCGATTAAACCTGTTTTTCTTTTTTAATGTTTCTAATAATCTTGTTACTGGTTTCATACGTAATCTTATTTATTGTATGTTGCTGTGTTATGAAAAGATTGCTTCGGGCATTATTTACTTTTAAAACTTAGTTTCAAAATGTATTATTTTCGTATAGAACCAGAAAAAACATTTTAAAATGATTAACATCATACAATTCACTATGTGATGCTAATTCTAGTGTCCCAAAATTTAAATTGTAAACGTTTGTCTTGGAACTGCCTCGGTTTGTTATTTTGACGTCTAACATACTACACGTGCGCTTTCTTGGCTGCTTTTGGAACTTCTCTTCTTTTCTCCAGTTTGTTGGGATTTGATTTTGTCACCTGAAGATGGTTCGTCGAAGAAATGAAAACGTTATGGAAGATGTTTTTATATATAAAAAAGATAACACGAAAAACGGAAAAAATAAAATATGGTATAATCAAGCAGTAATATTCTGTTACATTTCACAATGTTTACTTAAATAAAAGAATGCTGCGTAAATACATACAATTCATATATACAGCGGGTTAAGAGAAGAGATCGCATACACCCCCACCCGAGACCAACCACGGGGGACCCGCAATAGAAGGAGATCGGTGATCTGGTTTTCAGCACCCTATTCCACCAATACCAAGACAAAGGTAGGCCAACTTTTCCTCAAATTACTCGACAAAAACTTCCCACCCACATGTGAATTACACAAACTTTTTAACAGAAATTCTGTTAAGGTCAGCTAATCCACTGTCCCTTCAATAAGAAAAATTATCTCTGCGGAACCCAAAGCAATTACAAACGCAGGCTGCTCATGCCAAGACAAAAACAACTACCCTCTGGAGGGAAATTGTAAAATCGATTTAATCATATATGAAGCAACCGTCACAAACCAGAATACCAGTAGTGCAGAATAATATATTGTGATGACGAAGGGAAACTTCAAACAAAGATTATACGCACATAGAAACACCTTCAGATACAAAAACAAAGCTAATACGGCACTCGCGACCCGAATATGGCAGCTTAAAGAAAAAAATACACCCTTCACCATTAAATGGAAAATAATTGAGAGAAACCCATCCTTCTCTCCAGCCATAAACAGATGTCCTCTATGTGACGCTGAAAAATACCACATTTCAAGGGCCATCATCGATCCTATACAGCCTGTTTAAATATTGCGATGAAATCTTTAAGGGTTGTATCCACAAGAGACAAGCACTACTCATAAACTGGTCTGACCGATTCACATGATGTCTAGCTACCCCCCTCTACTAATATAAACAAAATAAAAACGAATAAACACCTCATCAACCTATATCCACATAAATTTCAAGAGCAAAAACTTCGACCTTCACAAAAATACAAAAATATTTAATTTATTTATCAATCACTAGATTACTCTACAAATCCATTTAAACAAACTATATCCACATAAATTTCAAGAGCAAAAACTTCGACTTTCACAAAAATACAAAAATATTTAATTTATTTATCAGTCACTAGATTAATCTACAAGTCCAATTAAACAAACTCAAACATTTAGTATTTCCAACAAAGTTACTTCCCTTAGATCCAGAAATTTCTTCATTAAAATCACTCCAAGCTGTCTGAAAGAATTTTAACACGATATCAACTAAAGGTTCTTTCTTTTAGAACGCATACTTTCAAAAACCTAACGGCTAATGATACAAATTCATAATTTGACTCACGGGAATTACAGAGAAACCTTTTCATATATTTTTTTATCATTTATAATCTTTATTTTATTTATTTTTTATTTGTTATGTTTTTATTCTTTCTTTTTTATTCTCTCTTTTTTCATTCTTATGCTTTAAATTTTAATTTAATTTTATTTTTATCTTTACTTTTATTTTTTTTATTTTTTTATTTTTAATTCCCTTTAATCTTGAATTTCCTCTGGTTTTAAATCTCAACGATCTCATTACACTAAATTTAAATTTAAACAAACACACACAACACACTGAGCAAATAACGCGTCCCAACGAGAGTGTCATGTGACTTTACATTTCCAAAACAGATGACAACAGAAGCTGAAGAGAGCCGGATGGGTAAGACCTTCCGTGTTTGAAACCGACGGTACGAATGGTGTACTAATTTTTCTGTACCAAAATAAATATATATATATATATCAAGGGAGGCGCGAGAGCGCTCTATCCCTTAATAGACTTAAAGAATGGCCTATGCTGGAAATCTAATTTCTTTGATCAATCTTAACTCAAAAACCAATAAACCAAATTAGTTAAAACTTTGCACAAAATTTTTATTTGATAGGTTCTATAAGTGTGTAGAATTTCAGCATTATTAGTCAAGGCAACCCAGAGATCCAGAGAGTTCAATAATGAAATCATGTTATCTGTGTGTACGTACGTACGTACGTACTAACACACAGATAACATGATTTCATTATCATATCGTACATACGTGCCACTCTGTATCTCATCAACTATTTGATGGATTCAGCTGATTTTCGGCAGAGATAGAGGTTCTAGGGTCTAGTTGATGGCATTTTAATTTCAGTTTACCATATACCTTAGTTTTCCAGAAAATTTTTAAAAACCTTATGAGAAGGCATTTTATTGAAGCATAGCCTTTACAAAAGTAGTGACATTCCATGATAAATGCCAGTATACTGAAATCATATGCCCTTAATAGGATTAAGATGAAAATTCATATGCACTAAATGTACAAAAGCAAGAAAATTCCCAAATTTTTACACTTTTATTGTCATTAAGGGTATGACTACATATCAACCAAACCATTTCATTATCACATCACTACAGTATAAATCTCTATGCATGAGTGGATGAAGTGTGTGAGGTGCGCTGAAGAAAAATTCCTATCAGTAAAATATATAGCCTTGTTGTTCTCGCATACTCTTAATGACAATAAAAGTGTAAACATTTGGGAATTTTCTTGCTTTTGTACATTTAGTGTATATGAATGTTCATCTTAACCCTATTAAGAGCATATGATTTCAGTATACTTGCATTGATCATGGAATATATATATGTATATATATATATATATATATATAAATGTGTATATATATATATGTGTATGTGTGTGTGTGTGTGTGTCTATGTGTGTGTAAAGGAGTAAGGCTACCAACATTTGTAAAAAATGTCAACATTTATTTATTATTTTGTAATTTTATCATTTTATAATTGTAAATTACTTGTTTCAAGGGGTGGTCCGCTCTCATCAGATATCTAAATGAATTTGAAAAAATGTCTTCCGATTTGAAAGAGTGTTGTTTCTTTTGAGTAAATGTCTTATTGTTTAGCGTTTCTGCGCATGTGTGGGTTTGCGGGAGTGTGTGTATGTATTTTGATATCTTGATATTTTTTTTTGCTTCTCTTGGTCAAAGTAGTGTAGCTTTGGAAAATTGGCATTATTTTGAATTTTCCTCCGTTGTGAGACGAATAATTTGCGGTTTCTTTGATTTTAATGTTGCTTTTATGTAAATATACTCTATTATTAAATGTTTTATTGGCGCCTATGTAAGACTCGTTGCATGTAGTACATTCTAGCACATAGACAAGTTCTTGGAGGTGCAGTTTAGGCCATAAAAAATAATAAATTTCAAAAGAAAACACAAAACACTTCAAGAAATAGAGATAACCGATAAAATAATGGTCAAAATCATACGTACTTAATAAACACATACGACTTTGACCAAGAAAAGCAAAAGTAATACAAAATAAAAAATATCAAAATATCAAAATACATACACACACACACCCGCAAATCCACACATGCGCAGAAACGCCAAACAATAACACATTTCCTCAAATGGAACAACACTCTTTCAAATCGAAAGACATTTCTTCAAATGGATTTACATATCTGATGAGAGCGGACCACCACTTTAAACGCGTTGTATAAAATTATAAATGATAAAATAACAAAATAATAAACAAATGTTGAAAAATAACTTTTTATAAATGTTGGTAGCCTTACTTCTTTACATATATACTTTTCTCTCGTTGGAACTGCACTAATACTGCACAACCCTCTTTTTATATATATATATATATATATATATATATATATATATATATATATATATATATATGTGTGTGTGTGTGTGTGTGTGTGTGTGTGTGTGTGCTTTTACCATGCGAAAAATACACTTCAATTGGATAAAACTTCCTCTTTGCGCACGATTATCTAATGACACCATCGACAAATCGGTTGACGCATGCAAAATATTTACCTAAAAAATTTGGTTTATATAATCGTAATTAGCAAAAGCGAAAGTAACCGGAATGGCGTAAATTAATAAAAACGAGATTTTCACAGCGTAATCAATTTCGTGAGTTGAAGCAAGTGGGTCAGAGTTTCATGTTTCGTTTATCTCCAGGTTCAGTTTATTATTTTTCTTGCATCTTTGCAGACACTAAGTCAACGGTAATTATACGGAACAATGTCATTGTATTCTGCATGAAATAATATTTATAACAAGAAGAATACCCTGCTCATGAGAGATAAATCTGATTTTCCAGACAGAACACTTTTGCAGCATTTTTACGTCCCTTTAAAGCGATGAAAGTAAAGATATGAGCTCATCACTAAAATCCATTACATGATTTTGATTTTACAAATCCGGTCGACAGTAAAATTGTTACTGTCAGATGCGATCCTGTTTAGTTTTAGGAGGCCCAAACTTTCAGGCTTAACTTTCTCTCTGAGTGTATTGCTAATCGACTTAGGCGACCTTGCCGGGGAATGCCAACAGGGCTGCTGATGTATTTTTTGTAGGTTAGAGTGCGCTTATCCTAGTGCGTTGGCTTATCAAAACTACATCTGACATTGTGTCCAAAAATGATTCAAGGAAGTAAATAATATATTGATTCTAAAAAAATTCTAAAATTTCAGGCTTACGCACAAACGCTCTCTAGTAAAAACTAAAATCCATGGAATCTTGCGTAACTGGTAGCTAATTAGATCCAAGGAGAGTATAAAGTAGACCTTGGGTTTACTCTCGGCAGTCTTGTAACCCTTCGCTTCCCTTATGTTTTCTTTTACTCCTCACATTCCATGAGCGATGTTTCTGACAAAAGGGGAAGAATTGCTGTTTTCTGGGTTGGAATCTATCCATCTAACACATATTTTTGGCAAGTGTTTTTTTACCTTGAAGTAGTATGTTTAGCTCCTTATATTAAGTGACTTCATGCTTGTCTGGAGCGATTTTATTTATTTTTAATTCAAATCTTAAATATTTTAATTTGCATATAGTATGGTGTTAACACCTCTTCAAGATCACCTACAGAAACAAACATTTGGAAATATTTATTAATTGACATCAATTAACTATAATTAAAATTTCACGAAAAATCAAAATTTCTTAAATTTTCACAAAAGAATTGTGCCCAATGTAATAACTTTTGCATATAACTAGATTAAACTTAATATAGCCCATATATCCATGACGTCTAACAGTTTTCTTTTTCAAAATTCATAATAATTGGCTAATAAATTAAGGAATAGAGCCTGTATATACAAATACATAAAGAATATACACATATCTAACTGTAACAAAGTCGCTTTGGACAAGGGCGATCTTTGAAACGGGACAAAATGTGCTCGTTGTTATCGCCAGTGAGCAATTATCGTTTGGGCGAAAGTCACTGCCGAGGAGTGTGACTTGCTGATCTGCGCCGTGGAGACGTCCTTGGAAGGACTCTTATAGTCTTGGCACGGTATCAAGCTCCCACAGTGGCAACGATCGTTGCATGCCCTTTAATATAAACGGTTCCTACCCGGCTGGGTATTTCGTCGGCGGGCATGATGCGTTAATCGGCGTCAGTAATTCTCTCCAGAGAATTAATTATCTGCTGGCTTGTAATAATAGAAATAAGGCATTTTTACTTTTAAATATAAAAATATAATTTATTATATTTCGAAAAGAATCATAATTACAACTTCGAAGATGCCAGAGCGCGACAAACGCGTGCGTCACACGTTGATTCCAAAATGCCGTCTATTATTTCAATCTCTTCCGACGGGGAGACAGGGGGAGAGAGAGAGAAGGCACAATATACTACATATACATTGTTCTGGGTTTCGATAAATGTTTTGTTTTCAGCAGACCTTGGATGACCGCCGACCTGACCTTTCCTGAACATGACTGGTGTCTCCAGCATTGTTGATATTTTAGCTTACATCAGATCACACCGAATGCCCCGCTCAGAATATGGCTGCCGCGTGTGAGCTGATAATTTTAGTGCAGTGAATTTATTTTACTTGTCTCCAAGTTTGGCAGAGTGATTGTTCAATGTAGGGAGCGCATCAGCTCTCCCGAAAAGACCACTCATCGATTGCGCTACATAACTTTACATAAACAATATTATGATTAATATTTATAAATGCTTATCTACATACATATGTGTTTCAGCATTTTCAGGAAATCATCAGTATGGGGAAAAATTGTTCTGTTGGTCACCTGTTTTGAAACCCTAAACCCAAGTCAACATTGGAATATTTAGTTGAAGCTTTTAACCATGCGACCAACCCTAAAACCACGGCCAATAAAAGAAAATTAATGTCTATTTATGTCGATGCAAGCGGACGTATCTGGAAATGTGTCATAAACCGTATTCAACGACCCGGTTGGACGGAACGTAGAATTACGCATTAAATTTGACAGACTAATTAAAATTTATTTAAAAGGGCCCGTCTTAGCATTAAAGGTGCGATAAACAATATTATGAGGGATTTTTCTTAATTCTAATGGCTTCAATGAAAATAAGTATACAGTAGCAACGTTTCTTCTGTGAGAAAGAGTCTGTATGGAAGAGACGAAGGCATCCTCCACTTTGTTTCGAAGTCAGTTTTATATTCTTTCAAGGCAGGAAAGGGTTATCTTCGTGGCACCTCCCAAGGTGTGACAACAGTATTCCATCTTGAGACGTATTTAACTCTTATACAGGGAAGGATTGCGTAAAGAGTGAGATACTTTCCAGACGTATAGAATGACCCAACCGTTATTCCACGGATCTTAGCAGCACATTTTATGTAAGTCTTACATTTCAAATTTTGAGGAAAGATCATTTCTAGATGCTTATCAAAGCAGGAGCTTCCTTAAGTAGAGAGCCATTACTTTTGCTTGGAACAAAATGAGACTCCGTCCTTTTGTGGTTAAAGAAGAAAAGCTTGGTGTTAGCCGTATGAAAGTTACCGAGCAGTTTTCCCCATTGCACAACGTGGTCCAGATCAGAAGAGATAGAACTAGAAAGATCTCTTCAAAGTATTGTCCAATGTGGTTGTGTCATCTGCATAGATGTCAACGAATAATCTTAGAATGTGTTTAGCGAGATCATTGATGAAAATCAGGAAGAGGGTTCGGCCACCACCTTCATTACGAAGGCCTGTTCGATCGAAAGTGACATCATACACTTTAGTGCAGGCGAGACACCCTGAAAAGTCAGGCTGTCGATAATGATGATAGCTTTCAAAAAGGTTGAGAAAATTTAAAAAGATTTAAAAAAAAAAAAGGAATGCGATCCGATTTATACTGAAACTGAACTTTATACAATACTAACAGGTGTACCCAGTGTTACTTTGGGTCCACTAAAAACAAAATAGAAGAGGTTAAAAAGAGGTTAACATATTTCTATTAAGCATTCTATATTTCTAATTCTCTCTATATATCATTCTATCTTTCTCTTTTTCCCCATCCGTCTTTCTCCTCCGCCTATGTAAAGTGTAAAAAATAAAACTTAAGAGGCCTACTAAAAGCGCTACTAGAACTACCCTAATAAAATTAAGGAGCCCTCCAGAAACCTACTAAAACCACTCTTTCCGAGTTTCTTGCTACCTCTCTCCCTTTGAAAGGAAATGAAATAAGTAATTCCTGCAATCTGATTTTCGAGGAATGAGTCAGCATTTTCTTTTCAAATTAGTACATAATGAAACCTGGCTAATTAACCCTCAAAGAATAAATAATCTTTTCATAAATGTTATATATTATTCATCCCGGGCAATCCTAACAAAGCATATACAAACTTTTTGTGTCTTTGTTTTGTATTTTTTTTTTAATTTTAGCTTGATATACAGACAACTTAGCTTTATATAATAGACTAACAGGGCTACAAAACAGGACTACCAAGAGTACGGTTAAAATCAAAGTATGAACAGAAATAAGATTGATAATGATTATTGATCCCGGACAACGCCAAGTAGAACAAATAATCCCGGTCGATTCCAAATTTCCTCGATCCCTCATCCATTTCACAATATTAAGAAGATACGTAATGTTGATGAAGTCAATAGTCCGATGAGATTTACTACATATCCCTTACGACGAATAATACTGAAATCTTACAACTTTATAGAAGTTATTAAAATAGAAGTATTCAAAGTCAAGCAATAAAGATTATATTTTTTTAAGTTGCAATATCAACCTATGTGTGTATAGAAAATATTGTTGGTTACAATGTGTTTTAAACTTTTTAAACAGAATACAATCAAATACTGCAATTATGAATTTAAGGAACAAATAATAATTTAATAAACAAATTCAAAACAAACGAGTAATTGAAAAATGAAAAAAAACGATGAATAATTATGAAAAATGAAAACAAACGATAAGTTAGTTTACAGGTTCATCTTGAAGCGGTTAACTCCCAAAATAACTGCCAAATTTTATCAACTAGTTTTTTTTCTGATTTACCAAGCGGCGACAGGGTAAATTAATCCACTGTATGAATTTGCTGCCTGATTTTTTAAAATTATTTTGAAAAATATTAATTTGTTTTCTGTTTTTTTGTGGATTAAATTGTATTTTAAAGACAATTTCTTCAGCAATAGTCTATATTGAATACGTCGTTATTATTTTTTATTTGAAATATATTTCAATTTCATTTTTAATAAACATTGTTTGATTTTATTATTTTTTCTTACAAAAAATATATCCTCTCTTAAATCTTCCAATAACCATAGGTCCGAGTGGCAACAATTTTAATACGGAGTGTTATTTTATTATTTGTTAATTAATATTTCCAAATAAAAATGAAATCAAAAAATAAAGAAACCCGCAAAAATAAAACAAATTAAAATGATGGATTTATTTCCTCTGTCACCGCTTGGAAAATCAGACAAAACTAATCGATAAAATTTGACAGCTATTTGGAGAGAAAACTTTTTTAATATAACCGTTGAAAATGAAAGCAAATGATGAATGAGTTAGTTTAAAGTGATACAAAACGATAAATAAGTAACTTTAAAATGAAATCAAACAAAAACTTAAAAAACAAAACAAATGAAATCAAAACAAATAATTTCAATATAGACAAACAATAAAAATTACTAGTGCAAAAGTAAACTTTAAAAACTCATAGTTTTTGAAAAATCTGTTTGATAATTTAGTTGAATGTTTGGAAAAAAATGCACTGCTTAATTTGTTCTTAGTAATATTATCGTTTTTCATACCACAAACAATATTTAACGAGATTTTAAAATGCTCAAAACAAGTATTCTTTCTATCCTTTTTATATACCGTGATTCTAATCAGAGAGTCAACATGAAAAAACATTAGAGAACTTCTATTAATTCTCTGAAAATTGCAGTTCATTTCAGGTATTTCAAAGTCTAGTTAGGCGAGGGCTATCACAAACCACTCTGATATCAGCAAAAAAAGAGACTGGATAGAAAGACCTTCTCTTTACGAAGGCCACGATTAGAGCCAGAATGAATCGTTCAGGGTCGCCAGCGTGTATCCTCTGTCGTTCAAACTTCTGCCAATCAACGAATATTTTTTATAAACCTATCAGAGAAAATAATTTATGTTTGAAAAAACATTTTAAGATATTCCATTGTGAAGTAAATCTTTTTGCCAAACCCTATCGAAGGCCTTTTATATATTAATAAACGAAGCCTCCGTCAATAGATTAACTCATCTTGTATTATATTACAGTCAGCACATCAGCTGGTCACCCTGCAAGACTAAATAAATATTGCTTGTCCCTACATTAATTGTTTTTGCTTGGTCGGTTGACAACTTCTTGGGTCATCACAGATTCAAACAACTCACACTTTATGCACATGGAACTGATTAGTTTGTACTGATATACAAAATACCGATCTCCAGTATGTTTAAATACTGGTCAGACTGACGAAGTTTTCCAAGGTATTAAAAAGGTAAAAAAAAGATTGACAGCTTTGTGAGAATAGGAGCTAGTTCCGGTTGCAGCTTTTTAAGCACTACGATAGAATGTTGTCAGGACATGTTTCCTTGCTGACATGAAGGTTTTTGACAAGTTTGGCAACATCCGGGACAAATATATGGATGTTGCTCAGAGTGTTAACATTAATAGGGTTAATGCAATGCATTGTCGGCTTTGATCAAAGGGTAAAATTTGATGTAATATTGATTTGCAAGACGTCTTGCATAAGCAAATGCTGAGAAAATTACCTCTGGTCCATTGATTCTATTTCTCTTCCTCCCACAAGGTAAGATGTGACACAAGGCCGGGAAAGTGGCAAAAAACAGCGCTCGGGAATTTGAGCACCCTGGCCATTTAAAAATGGCCTGAGCAGCCCCGTCGGCATTCCCCGGTAGGGACGCCTCAGGCGATTAGCAATAAACTAACCCCCTCTCAAAGGGTGAGAAGGCAAAGCCTGGAAGGGTGCACCTCCTATAACTGCACAGGACGAACAACCGATAGACCGACGTAAATCCAGACCCGAAGGCCCGGACAATACCAGTTTATTGGGCGGGGTAAAAACCCCTGTTTTAAATAGAGGTCTAACATATGTTCAAGACCCTGTTTGTTATTCAACGCGGCGACAAATTGAGGGTGTACCACGCCTGGTTGTGTGGTTTTGTTATGGAGTTTCTTTAAAGGTACGAAACCCTCAATACCAAAGATTAACCAATAAGTTAAATCGAATGCCACACAGGAGACATCTTTTTCAAAAATAGATTCAATTATGTTTAAGAGGAGTTAATAATAAAAATACCATCAATAATAATAATAATTATTATTATTATAACAGCGATATAAATTAATAATAATAATAATAATAATAATAATAATAATAATAATAATAATAATAATAATAATAATAATAATAATAATAATAATAATAATAATAATAATAATAATAAAAACATCAAAGAAGTTGTGCATGTAACGTTGTCACCTTAAAATAATATGTCACAAAAAATTTCTTGAAGCTATTTTTAGTTCAGTTTCACATACGCCGTTTTCTCCTATTCTGTCGCAGGTGTGGGAGTGTTCCTTATAATATGTGTGCGGGTGTACAATCATTGGTTTCTCTTTATATGAGTGCGTATTTTATCATTGTCCAATTCGCTTACATGTGCCCATAATAATATATGTGCTCCCTTAAAAGCCGCGCGTAATGTGTGTGGGGGGCTTGTATGCAATTCTTTAGTCTCTTCCCATCTCTTTTTGAAGCGACAAGTGAATCGACTAAACTGTCCATATTAATGTTAGTGCGAAATTTACCATTCATTCTCTGTCATCTTTCTTCCTCTCTTTAATTGCTGGTTGACTGACGATATCGATGATTTTCTCGCCCCTTTCTTCTCTGCGTGTTGTCGTGGCCGCTGGTCGTTAACATAATCGGTGTGGCTAGATAATAAAACTTTCCCTTCGCCCAGAAAAGTAATCTTAAAACATTCGTTGAGTTTTAGAGTTTTCTTTCATTTTTATGGATAAATAATTTCACGTGAGAGAGAGACCACTTATCTTAACTACTTGTTAAATGTGGGACTTGACGAACAGACACCTGGGGTAGAGCACATATTGCATTTCGGCTATTTAACTGTTTCCAAAGTTTTACGTCATAAATTATTGATTAAACTCCTATCCAGAACTCATCTGAAACTTTCGTTTCTTTGTGAATGATTAAAAAGTGACGTCACTGTCATCTCGACATATCTGCCTTTGACTCTAACATTTATTGATCCCAATGCCCTGTTCTGTAAAATTCAGTTCATCCTGTCTATTTATTATTTCGTTAGGAATGACTCATTTCCCAAGATATGTGTCAGTCTAACCCGTACTTAAACCGACCTTTTTCATAATTATTACTAGTTGATTCTACCTTTCTCTGTCATAGAGCTATGCATAATGTAACGAATAATATACGAATACATAAAAGAAAGGTAATATTATGACTCACATAGATAAATACACATACACACATAAAATACATATACACATATATACATATATCAATATATTTATATATATGCATATATATATATATATATATATATATATATATATATATATAGATACGAAAAAACAACCACTATAACACATAAAATCATGAAATCATATACATGCATACATATATACACAAAAAGAAATATATAAATGTATATACATAGAGACATACATATAACATATAAAAACATATAGGAAAATATATACACACACACACATATATATATATATATATATATATATATATATATATATATATATATATATATATGAATACACCAGTAACATACATAACAACATACACAATATATGCATATAAACACACATATTAACACATATGTAAAGAGAGTATTGTAATGCTTACTGGAGAAAATTTGAATACTGACTGTAGACGATTTGAATGCTTACTGGAGAGAATTTGAATTCCTATTGTAGTGAATTTGAATGCCTACTAAGCACAATCTTCGAGTGTCTAAGGTCCCTCTGTACAGGGGGGTTTAAGGACAATATAGCATCAGAATACTCCCCCTACAAGTAAACTCTTACTAAATATTCAAAAAACATAGTAGTCGAAGACCAAATGTAATCCTATAAGTATAACTATACACTGACTTATACGATGAATGGTTTAATTTCTCCAAGTGAGGAAAAGGAAGTTTGGGTTCTTAACTTCACTACCAACTTATCGTTTGAGAGGTATAGAAGAACTACTATGTATCTCATATAGAGTTCAGGAAATGGCTTTGATTTCTGAGAACTTACACAGAAGTAAAATGAAAAAAGAAGAAATGTATAAACATGCACACACATGTATTGTGATTCGCACTTCTTTATACAATAAATCTATCCCTACAAGATTGCAATGCCTGGCTGTAAGCACGCGGATGGACCAGGTAGCCCGACTTTATTTACAAGTGTTGAAACAGATATGATATATAAGGCTACTGATTTCCGTTTACGGTGCTTTGTGTTTGTCTTAATAGTCTGAACAACTGCACACATCGTCATTTCGGTATCGCCGTGGGTCATGTAGATATATATATGTACATGTAGATGACCACGCTGTGCGCTTGTACGACACACAGACAGCACGGTGCAAAGCCTGGTTTTAGTGAAAAGCCGAGGCAAGACAACTAAGAGATGATGTAGTACGCAGGTGTTATATGAAGTTTTACGTCTCCTAGATTGATGATCGACCTGAATCTACGTGTCCATTTCGCCGAGTTTGGTACCATCGCGCCTTGTTTCTTTCTACATCTATATAATATGTGGACACGTGTTTCTGGCTCACAGCTGTCGTCAGCATGGCGTCGGTCATGACGTGGTCAGCATGGCGTCGTCAGCATGGCGTCATCATGACGTCAGCATGGCTCACAGCCGTCGTAAACTTGGACAAGATCGAACCTTTGTTATTGATGTCTATAGTCTGGCGTTTAACCGCCGACCTATGACGCTTTGCCTGGAAATATGTACGATTTTTATCACCTAAACATTCGATGTATTTTTATGTAATTGTTTGTAGGGCTAGTTCTATCTCTGGAATTCTAGAAGACTGATATCACAGAGGCAATTTTCCAGCTATCATGGAAGCAAGATTCGGCAAGGCATTTGCTGTAGAGTTCGGACAGGGTAGGGGCCAGTTCAGTACAGCATTTTATTATTACTATCACTGGTGTAAGATCAGGCCAACATGCGTTGGAGGTTCAAGGTTTTTTTATGATGTCCAGAACATGAGATGGAGTGATGAATAGATCATCAAGTCTAGCTTCAGTGTTCAATGGGGAATTGGGAGGGAGTTGTTTGCGGATTCCAAACTGGAGTTTAAGGTGAAACGCTGGGCAAGTAGTTCATCCTTGTCAGTTGCCGTGCAAACGACATCATTGTGATTGGATAATGGGGGTACTGTTGATTGTCCATTGTTCACCACACTATTGAATATATATATATATATATATATATATATATATATATATATATATATATATATATATATATATGAGGGGGTGCACGGACATATAAACATATATATATGCTTTACATTGATATATGGATACACAACGACGGAGCCAGATACATACGAATATAAATGCAGCTAAAAATTTAAGAAATGTGTTATTTTCACATAGAAAATACAAACAAAAACAACACATTTTAACTTCATATAGATATACATATAACTTTTTTTTAATGTTCTTTTACACCAATATAAATATAAATATATATATAAATAAAATTATATCGAGGGGTATACTAATCAAGAGAAACTAAAATTCCTATATACATATAGAACAAATATCAATAAAAAAGGTACACACTAGTATCAACATATATAAATAAAATATAACATATATATATATATATATATATATATATATATATATATATATATATAAATATATTAGTCCTTGTAATTGTTAAATATTGAACTTTAATTTTTGTAATGTAAATTTAGTTTATTTTTTGTTCATTGCGATTTATATAAATGTAATGCATATTGATACAACATCTTATATATTATATATATATTTAGTCATATACATGCATGGTACTATAACCTATCGTCAAAAATGACGGAAAGTATTTTGGTACGCTAGTGTTCACACCCGCTATTATCTAGATATATTACTAACTTATGCATATAACATCGTAGAATCATTTACGTGAGTTAATCTTTCATATACCGATGAATAATAAACAACACTTCTGTCTTCTGTCACTCGCTAGATCATAGAAATGCAGTTCGAGTATATAGTAAAGTAAGTTCCTCGTCCTCTGTATAGTATGTTTTTATTCAGTCTCGAATTTAGGTTTAGGAAATGACTCATGTTGCTAAGCTCATTAAATGCGGACCATTTTCATTTTAAATTTCACACATTTCAGTTTCAATTTCCACCCACAACATTTTGACTAATTTACAAAGCAGAGGAGAGTCTTCAATCTACTGCAAAGGCGTAAGACATATCGAATAACAAGCAATGTACGACCGAAAACGGATGGTGTTTCACGATTCAGCAGCGTGATTTATTTCTCATATATCAGCCATAAAGTAACTAATACCCGGTCGTGTTAAGAGGTAATTTAGGTTTGTTTGCTTCAAACACAGAATACACTATTCATCTTTGAGCAGGTGAGCTCATTTAGAGAAGTGATTATAGTTACACTTTTTATACTAATGCAGATAACTGGCAACTTTCAGGTCTGTTTTTCTACTTTGTATACCAACATTGTCGGTATCAAATGCACATACGCCACATCTATTATTTGACATGTGTGATTCTTACTTTTATTTTTCCGGTCATCTTCGTGTGTGTTGGCTGAGTAAATTTTATTCAGAATGCTTATAGAATTGCCCTTCAGATGTTATGACTCTGTCGGCACTCCGTCTGCGCGTGTGTGTGTGTGCGGCTAGTTCTGGTTTGTGTACGTAGGTGATCCCGCGAGCATACATGCGTTTTTGTTTTTGTTTATACATACATATATTCACATACACGTACACACACATATATACATACATATATATATATATATACATGCTCACCACCCTACACACACAGACACACACACACACATATATATATATATATATATATATATATATATATATATATATATATATATATATATATATATATATATATATATGCATAGTAGTAATAAATGTCAGGGAGAACAGTCTATATATATTACTACGGTCTCACCACTTATCCAGGCTCACAGACCACTGAAAGATAAGGGTAAAATGAGTGTCAAATAGACGGTGAAACAACGCAGTGATGATTGGTAATGATGATGCTGATTGAGCAGAATTTTATTTTCTAAGAAGGCGGTTCAACTCGAATTTCTTAACATTGGACTTGAAATTTACCATGACGTAGTCACCTAAGGTGCAGCACCGCGTATTGTGTTCCAAATACGGTCATTTTTAGGAAATAAACTTTGCTCGTGGAAGTTTTGATTAGTTTTAGATAGAAATAGAGATAAAGGGTGTTTATTGACAGTGGTTGTAGCTAGGCGAGTGTTTGTTGTGAATGTGTTACAGTTGAGACGCATAGATTGATGTTCAGTCGAGCACCTGCCATGAAAATAACGATAGAGTAGACAAAGACTAGCAACGTCTCTTCTGTCAGAAAGATGTAGTAGGGAAGAAAAAACGGAATCGTCCACTAGATTTCTCAGTTAGTGTTGTACGCTGTCAAGCCAGAAAACGTAGAGGATTGCGTCATGAGTGAGGTACTTTCTGTATCGGTAGAATGATCCAACTATTTTTCCAGCGACCTTGGCAACGGATTTGATGTAAATCTTCATTTAAGTCTTCCCTAAGACGGAAACCATTCATTTCAATTAGGGTCAAGAGGGGTCAAATCGGAACTAAATTGATATCATTTATGATAGATCTTTATCGATAATAAATGATAATAACGTGTATTTAGCTTAACGTTTTACTGTAGTTTCAGGGGGAATTTCACGATTCATTTCAGACGTGAGACAGTCAGATAGACAGACGATGAACGGTAATGCCGTAAACTTCAGTTAAAAGTTAAATCAATTGAAATTTAGTAGCGTTTATTGTTGATATATATATGTGTTTTATTGTTTTTACTGGCGATAAAAACGTAACTGTTTTCTAAGTATTTTGCCACTTACTAAGAGATAAAGAATGTATATATATATATATATATATATATATATATATATATATATATATATATATATATATATATATATATATATATATATATATATATATATATATATATATATATATATATATATATATATATATACATATTATATATACTCTAGCATTGATGGGGGTAATAAATCTTTAACGATATCTATGTTCGTAAAAAACGCTTTAATATTTAAATAAATATTATAGAATATATATATATACATATATATATATCTATATATATATATATATGTGTGTGTGTGTGTGCGTGAGTGTGTGTGTTTGTGTTTGTGTTTTGTATATAGATGTTCTTTTAGACTTTTAAGTTGCAGACTAATCAGACAAGTTAAATATATGGCAAATGATGATTAAAGGCAAACACCAGTCCCATTTTCAACTCGAACTCAATAAGTGATTCGTGTTTTCTATCGTGCATATCCACTTATCAGATATTAAGATCAATTCTAGTCGGCTATGTAATTTTATAAAATATTCGTATTTGACCGGATTTGAAAGCTGAGTTCTGAAGAGCTGTTTATTTTATGCTTTTATATGATTGATTAGCTCGACGACAGTAGACAGACACGTGGATGGCATGTCGATGGCAAACAGACGCCGGCTTACCTAACCGTCCTGTAAATGTAGGTGAGTAGATGTCATTTCGTAGTACTGAAGGTCACACACTCGGTCATTGTAGGACGAGAGTAAAATATTTGAAATATTTTCGCCGGACAATGAGAAGGGAGTTTGTGTAAGCGTATGCTAAATTGATTATGAAATGATTTTCAGTCAGTCTTTCTGCGATAAAAAAGAAATATTATTTGTTTAACATCTAAAGTTTTAGCAGAATAATACTCGAATTCTAAATTAATCTTTTTTTCTATTGTTATACAACAAACTAATCTACTCCAGACACTAATTCATGATGTTGAACATTGTTTAAAATCGTTTTACTCAAGCGTAGATTATGTCGTTGATTAATGTAAACATTATATTTCTGAACTGGGATGCTATCTTCTACCTGTATAAAAATCAGATAGTCTTAAAATGAAGTACTGTTGTCACATCTGGGAAGCTGCTACACAGTGAACTCTTTCCTCATTGATAGACTACAAAATCGACTTCGTAAGCTAGTAAAGGAATATATTTCCCTACACACCGTTAATCGCATAAGATACGTTGCTTGTCTTTCTCTATTATATCGTTATATCGATGGTTGGTGCTCGACTGAGCAGCAATCTCTCGCTCAACATGTAAGACTTTCGCATCAATAACACGTCCTATCTCCACTTCTGGTACTTTCCCTTTCTTCCATTATCAGTACATCTAAGTGTACATCTATCCATCTATATATATATATATATATATATATATATATATATATATATATATATATATATATATATATATATAAATAGTTAATTCGGAGAAAAATAACTCGTTCTTTTCTTTATAATTCAAGGTATATTGCACTTCTAAAACGTTGAATATTTCTCTCTGTAATAAATCTTTAATTCCGAGAATATCTAGCTACGCCGCACTTGTCGATTACGAGTTAAAAAAGAAGAGCGGTACGAAACTCATGGACAACATAAATAGAGCACACTTTTGACATTATAAGTAAAGGACTATATAACGCTATGTAACAACGTAACGTTATTGTAATATTTTTACAGATTGGAAGCTATAGTTACAAAATCACATGACGTGTCATGTGACATCATTCCATATCACAGCCATGACGTTGCAAAATTATTTGCTGAATATCCTGTCTACTGTTTCAGTGACGAGTCCGTGTAGATTATCCATTTTTGGTTCGCAACTGTTTTTTTACTTCGAGAAATGGTGTGAAATAGCGAGGACAAATTTTATCGACATTGTGTATCTTCACTTGTTAGAGAATAATTTATTGTAAAAAAAATTGCACGACATATTTTTATTTGAATAACGTTTAGTAATAAAACGTTCTTAAAAATCAATTTAAAGTTTTATTTTTATTTATGAAAAAATGTATTTTGGAAGGTTTATTGAATAATTATTAAAATGAATATTGTAAATGAAATAAGTTATGGTAATGTTACTTTAAAACAATTTTAATGTAAAGTTATTATGTTTATTTAACACAGCGCCATTTGATCAAGCTACAATATTATTATGCGTATTCTTTTTATGATCCATAATTCTGATTTAAGAACGGCTTAGACACATTGTGCTTTTCTTGAATTACTTAATATGCACCTTGATGTGCAAATGATATCATATTTTACCGAGATATTTGAAATTGCATCTATTATTGTACCTTTTCGTTTTTTCTAATCGAGGGGAACTTTTTCGCATATTTGTATTGTTTTATCTGGGTATAAACGTTAGATTCTACAAAATACCGTATTTAATTAAGACACTATTTTGAAAATTGTTATTTCATACAACATAACTTAAAATAAACATAGTCTAGAAACAGATGTAAACAAATTTAATACAATTATATAGACTTTGTTTTGGAATGTGATTTGAAAAAAATAAATCGTTTTAATAACTACATATTTTCAGTTCTAATTTACAATAAGAATATAATAGAAACTGTAACAGTTGATGCAAGTTAATTATAGATCTTTGTAGTTAACTCGCTATCGGGGTTTATAATTGATTTACATTTGAATGCATATATATATATATATACGCGTGTGTATGTATACATAGATGTCTAACATAATTTTATCTATATATGTAACGTTTTTGTTACCAAAAATTCGATACGTGAGATACTTGCGTACTTACTTACTCTTTTAGTACTTTGCGTCTTCATTAATTCTTTAGTCCTCTTCTTCTTTGTTATTGTAATCGAAAAGCTTCAAAATAACCCTTGTAATTATGTGTGCGTGAAATACCTTTTTTTCTCTTCGTTGTTTAGTATGAGTCGCGCGTAATCTCTTAGTTTCTCTTCGTCGCTTCTTTCTCTTTCACCTCCATCGTCGTCTTGTTTGTTCTTCGCCTCCGAATTAATTCTTACATTTGATGGTCCCTGCGTTTTTTTATTGTCTCTTCTTTTCTATGGCCAGGAATTTCTGTGCAAATAGAACTTTTTATCTCGTACAGGAAGTAAACCAAGACGGAAGATCTGAGAGTTGTTAAGTTTTATTTTGGAGACAAATGTTCACGTTAACAGATTAAACAATATTTTCGAGAGAGAGAGAGAGAGAGAGAGACTAAGATTCTTATTCTAAATTACTTAAAAACTAACTAGTTAGATTAACTTACATAATGAGAGTATTGGCTGCACTTCGCCTTCGACGATTTGAATATTTTATGGTATTACATCCTTATACGCGATCCGTCCCGCTTAAAGATCCACCGACAACAGACTCTAAAACCTTCGATCTATTCCAAGTCGACAAACGTGACGTTATCACCCATGTCCCCCAACATCTCTTTGTGGCTGACCTGTTTTTACCTCACAAATAGAACTTAAACTTACAGGTGATCACTTTCTGTTATTTCTCTTACGGGCTAGTTTGTTACTAAAACTAACTGTATATATATATATATATATATATATATATATATTCCACAATATCAAAGCGTAAAAACGGACTTGTGTGCCTCATGATATTTAGCTTTGTAAAACCGACTGAAAGATGTTCCCAATGTTACGAAACAATGTTTGTATAAATAAAACATTTTATTAGAACATATATATATATATATATATATATATATATATATATATATATATATATATATTTATTTATTCTGGTACAGAAAAATTAGTACAACATTCGTACCGTCGGTTTCAAGCACGGAAGGTCTTACCCATCCGGCTCTCTTCAGCTGCTGTTGAAGAGAGCCGGATGGGTAAGACCTTCCGTACTTGAAACCGACGGTACGAATGTTGTACTAATTTTTCTGTACCAGAATAAATAAATATTATGCTCTTAATTTTTAACTTTAATTCTTAATTAATCGAGCACTCTGCTGGGATTTTTCCTACCATTTTACAAAGAAGTTATATATATATATATATATATATATATATATATATATATATATATGGATTGTGTTTTTTGTACAAGAACGTATATTTTTATGTGGTTGTTTGTTTCGATTTATAAACAAAGATATTTAACAGTAATATTCACTTAAGGCAGTAACCTTTTTATTGTATTAGTTTATAGTCAAGCAGCCATAAAAAAAATTACGCGTATTTGTCGATGAAATAAAGACATCATTTTATTTGTATGACACACAGAAAGGAAGGAAGGAAGCGAAAAAAAGAAAGGATGGCGAACAAAACAAGCATTGTTGAATTTTCTTTAATCACAGAAAAATCGTCATTTTGAACCCACGCAACACAACCTGAGGCGGACGTTTATTCCGGTTTACTCCAAGAGAAATAACACCATTCGTTCTGTTTTTTTCCTTCGTGAGAAATGGTTTCATCATTGAGAAATAACACAATGAACTGACAAAAATGCTAATAGCGACGTAAAACATTTTTATTCATTGGAAAAGATTTTAGTTTTTCATAAACAATTTATTTTGAACATTGTTTTCTATTTCCGGCAAGAATTGGAAGAATAAGAGATGCCTTAAGCAAAACTGATATTAATTATAATTATAGATAAATTATCAGTCTATTTAATATTTTCAAATCAAGCGGCTTTAGGCACAGCCGCATCATTGGCGTATTATTTTAATTAATGTTTTCGTTCCTTTTCTTTTAATGCAATATATATATATATATATATATATATATATATATATATATATATATATACATATATATATATATACATATATACATATATATATATATATATATATATATATAACAAATTAAAACGGTATATATTAGAAGTTCTGTACATCAATAAAAAATAAAGCAAGCAATTAATAATATTAATTTCAATAACAGTGAAAACATTCTAAAATGTGTTAATGCTAATACCTTGTAAATCCTACGACTAACACCATCACTATTCATTTAAAAACATTTTCTTTACTCGATTTAAAAACTCTTGAAGATGGTCCAGTAATAAACAGAAAGTGCCAAGGTAAACAACGAGTCCGGAAGATTCATCTGCCAGTTCCAGAAGGAAAATCGAAAATTAAGCAGGTATCAAATAAAAAATATGCAGACACAAGTCATTTGTAATATTTAACGAAATATGTCTACAAGAAAATAAGGTGCTTATATATATAGATAGATAGATAGATAGATAGATAGATAGATAGATAGATAGATAGATAGATAGATAGATAGATAGATAGATAGATAGATAGATAGATAGATAGATTAATACAATTATCTGATTGAATATATTTATCTTCCTCTCACAAGGTAAGATGTGACACAAGGTCGGGAAAGTGGGAAAAAAACAGCGCTCGAGAATTTGAGTACTCTGGTCATTTAAAAATTGCCTGGGCAGCCCCGTCGGCATTCCCCGATAGGGGCGCCTCATTCGATTAGCAATAAACTAACCCCTTCTCTTAAGGGTAAGAAGGAAAAGCCTGTGAGGGTGCACCTCCTAGAACTGCACAGATTGAAGACAGCGGAATTTTCTCTTTTCGTGATTTTGTAATGATCGTCTCGACTCGGTGAACACGTTTTTCTGTCTCCGGTGGAAATTCATGGAGTATGCATCTGACAGTCTTTTATCGGCCATCTCAAGCGCTTTTAATTTTCGCGAGTCTTCAGGAGATAGTTTGTTTACTTTTCACTATGTTGTTGCTGTCGTTTTAAACGTTAGTTTTATTATTTTGCTCGGTAGTTTTGGCAAGACAAAAAGAATATGTAATTTATTCATGTATTAGTTTATATATTGTTTATATTATTTTGTTTGTTTATTGATATGTGTTTGTTTTTGTATTTATTTATTTTAATTCTTGCTATACTTCTCTTAAGGGTAATTTACCCCATTATTTTTCGACGCATTCCATCCATTTAACTATGATCTTGATGAGTAACGTATGAATTAATTCATTTTATAATTAACAATTGCTTTTAGCATTCATTGTATATTATTGATTTTTATGTATAATTATGCATTTTATAATTATCAATTGCAATTAGCATTTATTGTATATTATTGATTGTATGTATAATTATGCATTTAATAATTTACAATTGCTATTAGTATTTATTGTATATTATTGATTGTATGTATAATTATGTATTTCATAATTTACAATTGCTATTAGTATTTATTGTATATTATTGATTGTATGTATAATTATGCATTTTATAATTATCAATTGCAATTAGCATTTATTGTATATTATTGAGTGTGTGTATAATTATGCATTTAATAATTTACAATTGCTATTAGCATTTATTGTATATCATTGATTGTATGTATAATTATGCATTTAATAATTTACAATTGCTATTAGTATTTATTGTATATTATTGATTGTATGTATAATTATGCATTTAATAATTTACAATTGCTATTAGCATTTATTGTATATCATTGATTGTATGTATAATTATGCATTTAATAATTTACAATTGCTATTAGCATTTATTGTATATCATTGATTGTATGTATAATTATGCATTTAATAATTTACAATTGCTATTAGTATTTATTGTATATTATTGATTGTATGTATAATTATGCATTTAATAATTTACAATTGCTATTAGTATTTATTGCATATTATTGATTATATGTATAATTATGCATTTAATAATTTACAATTGCTATTAGCATTTATTGTATATCATTTATTGTATGTATAATTATACATTTAATAATTAACAAATGCTATTAGTATTTATTGTGTATTATTGATTGTATGTATAATTATGCATTTAATAATTAACAAATGCTATTAGTATTTATTGTGTATTATTGATTGTATGTATAATTATGCATTTAATAATTGACAATTGCTATTAGTATTTATTGTGTATTATTGATTGTATGTATAATTATGCATTTAATAATTGACAATTGCTATTAGTATTTATTGTATATTATTGAGTGTGTGTATAATTATGCATTTAATAATTTACAATTGCTATTAGCATTTATTGTATATCATTGATTGTATGTATAATTATGCATTTAATAATTTACAATTGCTATTAGCATTTATTGTATATCATTGATTGTATGTATAATTATGCATTTAATAATTTACAATTGCTATTAGTATTTATTGTATATTATTGATTGTATGTATAATTATGCATTTAATAATTTACAATTGCTATTAGTATTTATTGCATATTATTGATTATATGTATAATTATGCATTTAATAATTTACAATTGCTATTAGCATTTATTGTATATCATTTATTGTATGTATAATTATACATTTAATAATTAACAAATGCTATTAGTATTTATTGTGTATTATTGATTGTATGTATAATTATGCATTTAATAATTAACAAATGCTATTAGTATTTATTGTGTATTATTGATTGTATGTATAATTATGCATTTAATAATTGACAATTGCTATTAGTATTTATTGTATATTATTGATTGTATGTATAATTGTGCATTTTATAATTTACAATTGCAATTAGCATTTATTGTATATTATTGATTGTATGTATAATTATGCATTTAATAATTTAGAATATCTATTAGTATTTATTGCATATTATTGATTGTATGTATAATAATGCATTTAATAATTTACAATTGCTATTAGTTTTTATTGTATATTATTGATTGTATTTATAATTATGCATTTCATATTTTACAATTGCTATAAATATTTTTTGTATATAATTTGTTGTATGTATAATTATGCATTTTATAATTATCAATTGATATCAGCATTTATTGCATGTTATTGAGTGTATGTATAATTATACATTTTATAATTATGAATTGCAATTGGCATTTATTGCAAATTATTGATTGTATGTATAAGTATGCATATTATAATTATGAATTGTTATTAGTATTTATTGTATATTATTGATTGTATGTATAATTATACATTTCATAATTAACAATTGCTATTAGTATATATTGTATATTATTGATTTTATGTATAATTATGCATTTAATAATGAACAATTGCTATTAGCATTTATTGTATATTATTGATTGTATGTATAATTATGCATTTAATAATTTACAATTGCTATTAGCATTTATTGTATATTATTGATTTTATGTATAATTATGCATTTGATAATTTACAATTGCTATTAGCATTTATTGTATATTATTGATTTTATGTATAATTATGCATTTTATAATAAACAATTGCTATTAGCATTTATTGTATATTATTGATTGTATTATAATCATGCATTTTATAATTAACAATTGCTATTAGCATTTATAGTATATTATTCATGTTATGTATAATTATGCATTTTATAATAAACAATTGCTATTAGCATTTATTGTATATTATTGATTGTATTATAATCATGCATTTTATAATTAACAATTGCTATTAGCATTTATAGTATATTATTCATGTTATGTATAATTATGCATTTCATAATTAACAATTGCTATTAGCATTTATTATATTTATTGATTGTATGTATAATTATGCATTTTATAATTGACAATTGCTATTAGCATTTATTATATTTATTGATTGTATGTATAATTTATGCATTTTATAATTAACAATTGCTATTTGCATTTATTGTATATTATTGATTGTATGTATAATTATGCATTTAATAATTTACAAATGCAATTAGCATTTATTGTATATTATTGATTGTTATGTATAATCATGCATTTGTTTTTTTAATTTATTTGTAGTTTTATTAATGTTTATTAACTGTTGATTCTAAAATAATACCGAATGTTTTTCAGGTATATTTTCTGAATATAATAACATTTTATAACTTAAAATTGTAAATTTCATTTTGTTTTTTTAATTAAATGTCTTATAATTTTTAAGTCTAAATTGTTAATTTATGTCCAAGTTCAAATAGTTCTTTTAAATTTTCATTTTTACTTTGGATTTTAATTTTTGATTTCTTATTTATATATATATAAATATATATATATATATATATATATAGAGAGAGAGAGAGAGAGAGAGAGAGAGAGAGAGAGAGAGAGAGAGAGAGGAGTAAGAGCGAGAGAGAGAATAAGAATATTATCGTAAAAACGTTTATTCATACTTTTGACATATTCTATGTTGTAAATCCTAATAAAAACAAGCAATGTTTGTTTTATCTTTTCCTTATTGTAGTAAACTACTATATATATATATATATATATATATATATATATATATATATATATATATATATATATATATATATATATATAATTCCAAAATTGAGTTGATTCAGCCGTCTGGATCTTGATTGGCTCGATCGGGATTATCCCCTTTCCCTGCTTTTAACATCGTCTTTTGTTGAAGCCCGGTGTCATTGCCCGTTGATTCCTTGAGTTTCAATTGCCCATAACATGGCGA
Organism: Sepiola atlantica; assembly: GCA_963556195.1. Taxonomy (NCBI): domain Eukaryota; kingdom Metazoa; phylum Mollusca; class Cephalopoda; order Sepiida; family Sepiolidae; genus Sepiola; species Sepiola atlantica. The sequence continues at coordinate 212,576,873 of OY744515.1, read as the reverse complement.
TGAATAGCAGACCTACACCTGGCGACAACATTGACGTTGCGATCGGCGAAGACAATCGAGCTTTGCATCAATAATATGTGTCAATGAAAGTACCCGAAAACGATCTAACTCTAAAAATGGTAAAAACAGACGGCGTACTTGCATTTGGTCAAATCCTCGTTCAGCCAAAATCACCAATGTCCCAAAAATGTGTTTTTTAAGTTGATGAAAACGACTGTAACGCGCAACTAAAATATGGTAATTTTCTTAATAAAAACACGATTAGAATATCTTTCTTCATAGTACCTAACTTTGAACAAAGGATAATAGGATTCAATAAAAATCCACGTAGTCTCAAAAAAGAATAACCTTGTTTCCATTGACTAATGTTTTAATTGGCTTGATAGGACCAAATGATAGCGTCATTTACAAATGTATAGTAGTATAGAGCACTAACCATAACATTAATAGTAATGATAATTATAATGAGACTGCTGGAAATGGTAATAGTAATAGAGATAACATAGATAGGTCTGAACTTAATAATAATAATAGACCGTTTATCAGGCTAAACAGGCGGTCTACATAGGCTTATAAGTAACACTCCTGCTTCATAGGCTTTGAAAATAGAATCTCAGGACATTTTTATACCATATTTGTTTTAATACTAAAAAAGAATGAAAACACAAAAAATGCCGCTGACAGTTTCGTCGATGAAAAAAAGTTTTGAAAATAATGCCTTAATCTACTTCACTCTGAACTAATATTTAACAAGATGATTGTTTCTTTGCTCTTAAACCATAGAAACGCAGTATTATTCCTGAGATGTTATTGACGATGGACATTTTCTATCCCCTATTTATATTGAAAAGTCTGTGATTGTCTGCCCTCATCGCTAATGTATTTAAATAAATAGTATCTTAATCTTCCGAAATATTTTGAATTATTATAGTATTTCAAGTTTGTGGTATTTTTTGTTGGGGAGCGGATTTTTTTTCCTACACTAAAATAAAGTGCTGAAACAATATTTGTTCTTTTTGTATATTCTGTTAACCATACTACACATGAATGCAACTATCCTACCAATAACTATAAGTTATAGGGTGTTGCAAGTCGGACTTAAGGTTAGTGGTAAGTCATTTCATAACTGCATTTAATGAATGATACACCAATAGCAACTCATGTGTCGGCCATTTTGGAGTGGATATCGACAAAATTTTATATTGAAATGAAAAAAACTTGAAAGCACTTTCAGAAGTTCAAAACTATGCAGATCAGTAGGAAAGTAAATATTATTTGTTTTAGAACACTTATTTTTTGTATCAAAAAAATAAGTGAAAACACAAAAAATGTCGCTGACAGTTGTGTCGATTAAAAATAGTATGGAAAATGATGCCGAAATCTACTTCACTCTGAATAATTTACGTGACTGAAATAGGATTTAACAAAACGATTCTATCTTTTCTCGATGATGGGCATTTTTATCTCCATTGATAATTAAAAGTCGGTGAATGTATGCTCTTGTCGTGAATTTAATTGTTCTGAAATGAAAAAATACATTTGTTCGAATTGCTAAACTGCAGTAGTGGCAAAGTTTTTTATGGGGTAAACTATGACGGTGTGCCCGTAAAAAATTACTTTAAATGTATTTAAATAAATGGTATATCATTCCTGCAAAATATTTTGAATGTTCACACGTAATCGCCGATATAAGCAGAATCTTTAGTTTTACGAAAATAAATTCGCCGAAATCGAAAGAAAATGAAACCATTAATATCCTCCCAGCAATTAGGCTTAATGTTAAACTGATTTAAATGAGGTTTTAAGTATGAACAGATGTATTGCTTATTTTTATGAGTCTGACTTTAACTGACTAAAATTATCCCGTTCAATGTTTTAAAATAGGGCATGAAGTAGTTGGTAATCAGAGGCCCAAAATCTCAAAAGACGTTGAAACATAACCCTGATATCTTGGCATTACATCATTAGTATCATATTTGCTAACGTGAAAGATTATGGAGTTATTATGTACGTGGATTGGAGAAAGAAAGAAAATCTTCTGTTTTGTATTTTCTGTAATGAAAGAAGAAATAATTAGAATAAGTATTTGGACGGAGTAAATAACTATTTGTTCAAAATAGTTATTTAAACACATGGAAGAATACTTTACGATGGTTTGATTAACGTCGCCATGTTGTCAGAATGGATTATGCTTGTCTGTGTGTTCGGTTTTAAACTATATATGTGTATCGCAATCAGTGGTGGCTCGTGTATAATAACTGTAGAACTGCAACACCCCAAGTTATTTCTGCTCAATATTATAAAGTAAAAAATAATACGTTCGTTTTTCTTTAATTCTTTCTTTTTATGTGTACATTATGCAATCCTTAATTTTGATGTCTGTAGCTATCCCCAAATTCATGTAGATTTTTTAAAGCCGTGCATGGAGTTGTGAGATTCACAATTACATCTATTTGGTGTTTGCTTCTTGTGCGCATGCGCGAGTCAGAACAGGGTTATGTTTCAGCGGCACAAAAATTTTTTTAAAAATTAAGAATTTTTTTTTTAAATAAGGAAAGAGAAAAGGAAAAAAAATAAGGAATTGAAAGGAAAAAATTTAAAAATTAAAAAAAGATTAATTTTTTTTTAATTAATTTAAAGAAATATTATTTTATTTATTTATTTATTTTTAACTGGTGCCGACCTAGGCTGACACCAGACAACATATTTGTAGAAGGTCAAGGAAGCTGAGAAGACCGAGGAGGGACAGCACAAACCAGACCTCCACTAGAAAAGTGCAGAGAATGCTGAAACCTTGGGGAGGCTTATTGCCACCCAAATCCCAGAGAAGACTAATTGTCATTACCAGCGAGAAATCAATGGTAAGAGGTTGTTGCGATACCGTATCGTTATAGAAAAGAGGTGAAGAATACTGGAAGT
>OY744515.1:212566454-212571454 GCA_963556195.1 Sepiola atlantica | reverse complement strand
GAAGGTAACATAGTCATAGAGATCTAAATACCCAATATATAGTCTAGAGAAGCTTTTAGTCATTATACACAAATAAAGAAAATGTAGTTTAAATTACCAGGGATACTATTTACATCCAAAATATAACAGAATTAGCACTTTATTAAGCCGACTTACTGCTGAAAATGTAAAAATATAAAAGGGGATCTAAGTATATAACAGTGGAACAAAAACAGGGGACTTTAACTTAATTGTGAAATGTTAAACAGGAAACATCAAATGTTTACCATGTAATTTTTTCGGAGATTTCGGAGTTATAAAATGTATGGCTGTTCAGTCGTACTGATCAAATGACCACTTTCCTAAAAACCAAATATAGAACAATTTAGTTTTATTTCACTAATATATACAAGTAAATAAATAAGTAGTAGTAATAATAATAATAATAATAATAATAATAATAATAATAATAATAATAATAATAATAATAATAATAATAATAATAATAATAATAATAATAATAATAATAAAACACTACACTTAAGAACCATTCTGCAATATAGTAGTTAGCATATAAAATTATATAGGAATAAAAGATACATAAAATAGCTTAAGTACTTTTGGTACCAGATAAGCAAATAGATAAGAAGAGAACCTAGACATACAGATCTAAATACCCAATATATATATATATATATATATATATATATATATATATATATATATATATATATATATATATATATATATATATAAGTGCAGATTAGTCGTCCGAGGCTGTAGCAATGCGATGTAGTTGCCGTAAGATGGAAAAAGTGAAAAGAAATAAATGAAGAGAGAAAGTGAAACTCAAAACGATTTATTAATAATTTCACGAAAAACTGATTAAATACCAGAATAGTAAATACTGTCTGGTAAATAAAAGTTTGACAAAAGGGTAATCTTAAATTTTCGAAAGTAAAAAAAAACTAAATATGTATTTAGATATTTACACTTTATGTATGTATATGTGTGTATGTATTTTTTATCCCTAATTCCCCCCTTCTCCAACGTTTCTTCTTATTCCCCCTTCCCCCGTTCCAACGGTTCCTTCCTACCTCCTTGGCATTGATCCATTCCACAATCTAAATTCCTTCTCAAATCTAAATCTCATTTCTAAATATATTTTTCCTTAAGTTATCCCATTTTGATGGCACATATTATAATTATAACGGCCCACACGTGAATTTAAATTTAGAATTGAATAAAAAGATTAATTAATAAATTATATAAAATAAAATATAATAAAATTATAATAATTAGTATATAAATAAACAAATGTTTATAATATTTTAACTTTAGTTGAATAATTGTTTAATTAAATTTTGACATTTTCTGCGTTCCTACTTCCAATTGTTTGCTGCGGTATTTCAATGGTTTGACACCGGTTTTTCCCGTTTTTTCGACCCTCTCGGTCTTTTACTGTTGTCTTTTGAAAATGAAAGTTTTCTTTCGAAAATTTAAGATTACCCTTTGCCGAACTTTTATTTACCAGACAGTATTTACTATTCTGGTATTTAATCAGTTTTTCGTGAAATTATTAATAAATCGTTTTGAGTTTCACTTTCTCTCTTCATTTATTTCTTTTCACTTTTTCCATCTTACGGCAACTACATCGAATTGCTACAGCCTCGGACGACTAATCTGCACTTATATTTACCAGCAATGCTCCAAGCAAACTACAATCTCCTTATATATATATATATATATATATATATATATATATATATATATATATATATATATATATATATATATATAGTGTATGTTATGGTGAAATGAATTCCAAAAGGAAATCCAGGTATGAGAGCTCAATGTAATAAACAGAGTCTGAACAAAATTAAATTAAATAAAGTAACATGGAATCACATAATCACCGGTGCAATAATTTATTTCAACCTTCCGGCATTATCAAGCATCCAAGTGAGGTGATTACATTTTTGAAAATGAGAAAAGAGAGATTCACACTCACCAATTCAAAATACATATAGAGAGAGCGACAACATATCTAATACATATTTTGATAGAAGGGGAAATGAGTTATTTAAGAAGAAAATTGAGGAGGAGGTAATTGGAAATATATTTAATATATAATTTTAGAGAGGAGAAGATTACACGATTTACAACGGAAGGCAATACAGAGAGGAAGTGTGTATGTGTGTGTATGTGTGTGTATGTATATATATATATATATATATATATATATATATATATATATATATATATATATATATATATATATATTTATATGTATGGATATGTAGATGTGTATGTGAGTATGTATGTGGCGGTATGTATAGATATATAATAATTATATATTTTATATTTCATATTCTACATTTTTTGTATATTTTTATAGCATATATATATTTTTATAGTTTTATAGCTATTAATATTGTCAATATTTTTAAAAATCTTACTATGATTATTATTAGTATTATTATTATTATTATCATATAATCTAATGATTTATTTTAATTAATCAAATAAGCAATTATTAATAATATTACCAATTAATTTCTTCAAGTTTATTATTAGTAGTATAATATAATCAAATAATTTATTTAGAATTATATGGATTTACGATTGTATTTTTCAGAAAGCATATTACTTTTAAGGGTGAATTAAATTTGTTTATTTTGGATTGGTTTGGACTGGATATATATATATATATATATATATATATATATATATATATATATATATATATATATATGACATGGTCTCTGACCTTCGTTATCTATAGTCTATTTTCAGATCTTTTCTTTTCTTATATCCTCCCAAAACCAAGCGGTTTTCTCAGTCGCCAGACAATTTACTGATTTCCAGTTTTCAGAGGCTGCTTGGTGTTGGGTGGTTGGTTTGTGGGGTACCTAGACAGGTTGACCTCTTTTTTTTAGATACTTTGACTACCTTCCCTGCCCCCTATATACTGTCCTTGGTAAATTTTAAAATTCCTTCCTCTCTCTCTCTATATATATTGCTCTCCTCGACTCTCCTCGAAACATACTCCATATAGGTGGTAGCAAAAACTTCCCCCCCCCCTTATATTGAAGTACTGACACTCCCCTCTTCGTCACCGGGAACTGATAATCAACGTCTATCTTTTTAAGTTTCCGTTAGTATTTACAATTTGTCTTCTATTAATTTACTACATAATAAAAACATCATGCAAACATTTAATTGACGCTCCCGCTAATTCCATTGATATTTCGCGAATATCGGATTATGTTACTTCAACCTACTCGTATACATTTATACGCATTCCAGGTTTTAGAGAATGCAATTAACGAACATATTTCCTTCTGTATTTCGACATTCAAAATTGCAGCTACAATTTCTTCAGCAACTCGACTTCAGATTTAAGTCCATATACGCCAAGATACTCAAAATAGAACCACAAAGTTGACATTTCCTTCATCCTACCCCTTCCACACGCATAACATCCACAGAACATTGGAATAGAAATTATCCAAAATGTGCGAATGATGGCCTCTAGATTTGGTCGCCTTATGGAGTATCGTGCATTATAAAACATGCTAGCTACCGGCTGTCTTGTTTTAGATGACCTAATTTGGCTTACATTTTATGTTTGCATTAGTGGCCTCAAGGTTAATAGCATAACTCCCAGACCGAAAGGTTTATGGTTCGATCCCAGTCGTCTCATACAAATTGTTATTACTTATATTGTTATACTTCCGCCTTCGAGTGAGGGAGAAGGGAAGACAAAGGACCGGATTTTTTTATATTCAGCGTTACCATGTAGTAATTTGAAAAAGATTACTGTAATATGTAGTACTTTACCTTTTATGAATATCATCATTTTCCTTCAAACCAACATAATTTACTAATGCTCTGCAGACCTCCTTAATTATAGTTGTGTGTTTCAGTAGTTCCCAGAATGCATACTCATTTTTCTCTTCTTTTTCCTTTTTTCTTTTTTTTCACCTTTTTCCATTCTTCCTTCCCCTCTAAAAAATAGAATTTCTAAACAACGATAACCGGGTGGTAATTGGACTTTATACGGCCGTGTAAGCATCTTTAATTTTAGATAGAGCGTGTGTTAAATCCAAAAAAGAAAATTCTAAGTTAATACCGGTACCATGGGATGGGCAGGAATGCGGCCTACAACCGCGTCCCCCGCTTTCTTACATTCCTCTCTCTCTCTCTTTACCCTGCAACAATTACCAAATGTGACCCATTTGCGTTAGGCCGGATATTTACACTCTTTAATTCATTCTGTTACATTTATCCCGGGCAACGCTGGGGAACGGTCCATCTAGTATTAAATATAAAGGGAAATATGGTCGTTACATTATAAATACTTCTTGGGGAAATAATAGTATGCATAACTGACGACATATATTGATGTGTGTTTGCAATTTATACTGTGTACTTGTTTTCTATTTATCAATTTAAACTTTTCAGAAAATCTTAACATAGATTATATTTCATTCAGCAAAAATTAAACTCAGCTTATTTAGTGATTTCGTGATACTGAATATTTATAGTATCTTCCACGTTACAATGGTTGACAAATTCTGTGTTTTTAACCCTTGAGAAAGTCTTTGGAAAAAGTACAGCAATTGCAGAAATGTCTATTTGCGAATAATTATTTCTAATAGACTGATGTCGTTTGAAAATCAAACGTAATGCTTCTCATATTAATGTTTAATATGTCGAGTTTTTCATTGTTATTTATTGGTCTTGGTAAAATTGTTTATTTTGTAGATGCCAAAATAACAATTGCAAGTACGTCTTGGTAAATATACTTATTATCCTATTATAAAGCATAAACAATTTCCTTAAAAAGCAATGTATATATATATAAATATTATATATATATATATATATATATATATATATATATATATATATATATACGTTATATATACATATTATATATATATATATATATATATATATATATATATATATATATATATATATATATATATATATATATATATATTATGAAATAC
>OY744515.1:212531454-212561454 GCA_963556195.1 Sepiola atlantica | reverse complement strand
TATCCAAAGCCTTGTCAAGGTCTGGCATAAAGGGCTTCTCATAAAAATTAATTCATATGGTATTACTGGACGAATATTTAATATAATTAGATCTTTCCTAACCAAAAGAAAGATCCAGGTTGTTTTCGATAGCCGTTTATCCAAACAACATGACATAAATGCAGGTGTACTCCAGAGAAAAATCACTGCACCATTATTGTTCCTGATTTTCATAAACGATAGGTATATTTCCTGACGACACCACGCTCTATTCTCGTCATGTGGGCAAAACGAACGCGCACAGATCCGAAACAATGTCTGAATCTTTAGAAAGTAGTATTAAATGAATAGTGGAATGGGGTCATCATGGATGGTAACATTTAATGCTGCTAAGACAAAGCTCTTTTTCTTCAACAACTAGAAGAAACGTCTTCAACTACCGATTGTTATAACAAATATGACCCTACATGAGAGTCCAACATTTTAAATCCTCGACCTATCATTCAGAGGCAACATGAATTGAAACAAATAGATAGAAGACATTGCAAAGGCTGCTGCAAAGAAGGTGGGCTCCCTCTACCGTGCTAGAAAACTTCTCAAGCCTGACAGTATCCTATATCTCTACAAAACACCATCCGCCCATACACGGAGTATTGTTGTCACATCTGGGCTGGTACACCATCCACTAAGCTCTCTCTCTCTCTCTCTCTCTCTCTCTCTCTCTCTCTCTCTCTCTCTCTCTCTCTCTCTCTCTTAGACAAGGTCAAAAAAGAGTTGCTACTCTAATAGGTCCCTCACTATCCACGATGCTCCAGCCCCTGTTCCATCGCCGCAATGTAGCATCCTTGTGCTTGTTTCACAAGTATTTCAATGGGTTTTGCTCCGATGAACTTTCTGCTCTGGTGACCCCCCGACCTAAATACACTAGACCAACCCGATAATCTGCCAAATCCCATCCATTTACTGTGAAGGTCCCCAGATGCCGGAGAGCCTTCTACTTTAATAGCTATTTCCTTCGTGCTGCCGCCCTTTGGAACTTCCTCCCTGCTCCCTGTTTCCTCGGCTGTACCGATATGCAGAAATTTAAAACCAACGTGAACAAGCATCTCGCTGCACAGCTCTCAATTTAGGATGACCCCCAAAACCGTCACCCTAATTCTCAGTAGCCCCTTATGTCTACAGTGGCAACTTGTATTGATTGGGCTGAACTATCTTAAAAACAGAAGCTAACCTAAACAGACTCCGGCTCTTGGTTAAGTCGGGCTGTGTATGTATACTTCGATACAAAATACTAGCTTTTAATATTTGCAAAACATTTTTACTTTATGATGGCTCGAAAATACTCTATGAGATGTTTTGCTAAACTTCGGTATGCCGGTTCTATTTCTGTCGTTTATTGCGGGTACAGTCACATACATTTTGTAATGCGCGTATTTACGTGGACATATAAGTTATCACATGATGGATCGGTACATACTAGAATGTATGTATCATATGTGTGTATAAGGACACTTTCATATATATGCATGTATATATCTATGTGTGTGTGTATATAAATATGTGTGTGAGTGTGTACATGTGAGCATGTATATGAATGCATAATATCCGCACAGCAGGTTTTATTATCTAGATATTTTCTGTGTTTTGTAGAGTTCCACGAATTCTTGAAGTTTCTCGATAATATTTAGCAAATCAAGTAATCTAGTTATTATCTCCACACATATATGAAGATATGCACCTCATATCCATTAATTACCAATGCTTGATCGTTTCGTATATTAATAAGTTGATGACATATGCTATAATTTCTAATTCATAGTTTATTATCTTCACAATATGTACATCCACTATTTGTTTCATTATAATTAATTTATGTGAAACAGCTTGAGTAGTAATAGTTATTTTTATCCTATTTCTGTTTGATCTGTTGAATTCATGTTATCTTTAATTAAAGAGTTCTGGCAATTTTATAATCGATATAATAACATTAATTAACTATAATATCATAGATATTTATTGTTGGGCATTGGCACTGAATATATCTCACTAATTCAAACTAGAAGCAACCCGTGGATATTCGCATTTTCGGATCATACTATATCAATTTTATGACTCTCAATCCTAACTCTAACCATAATCCTACCCCTTACTCCATAAAGATATATGCAAAATATCATTAATATCTCTTGAATAAGCTGTTGATTAGGAATATGTCCTTAGTTTAGATTAACAGAACAATGTAACAGTTAGTAATCGCACATTGTCCACGGGTAATAATATATTTTTTATTTATAAATGTTATTGAATGCACATATTGTTATATCATTTAAAGCATAGATCTCTGATATATAATTATTAAGAGCTTTAGAATATGAGTAAATAAAAATTACATATATATATATATATATATATATGTTTTGTACCATAAATTTCGTGACAGACCACTGCTTTTCTCATTTTTGTGTTCATTTTTCATTGTTTTTTTGATGGTCTATCTCCACGTTGTGATTTTTTTTTATTTATTGTACTGTTTCTTTTAGATCAATGATTTGTCGTGGATTTTAGGTTTATATTTAAATTTCAATTGCAATCGTCAAACTGGAAATGTACTCTTTATACTGTATTAAGGACCTGTAGAGCACTAATAAACCATATGTGTTCGACGAGAAATGATGATATTCACAATAGTTAAAGTACTAAATATTACATTGATTTCTTTTCAAGTTACTACATATAAACGTTAATTTTTAAAAACCCGGCCCATAGTCCTCTTTCCCCCTCCCTCGTAGGTAAAAGTTTAACAATGTAAAAAAAACTGGGATCGATTACTAAACCGCTCGGTCTTGGATCTACGTCGATAACCTCCTGACCACGAAAGCGAAGAGAAAATCTCTAGACAAATAGGTAACTTAAACGACGCCTGTAGCTGTTATGCGTTTTTTTTACGATCAGCCAAAATGCGACGAAATGTAGGGTCCACCAGTCACACGTTTTGGGTCATTTATATACGATGAAATCAATATTTGTCCGATCGTTTTTATATTATGCGTGTGAAAGGTGTAGGATTCAGAAAATGTCAACTTTATGGTCACGCCGAGTATCTTCGCGTATATTTACTTAATTCGGAAGTCAAATCGCTAAATAAAATTAGCCGCTATGTTGAATAATGAAATACTGTAAGGAACTATGTTTCTTAATTGCATTCTCTAAAAAACGGAATTAGCATAACTGTATACGTAATAGGTAGAAATAACGTAATCCGATATTCTCGAAAATCAGCTGAATTACAATATTTTAAACAAGGATTTAAAGACAATGTAGTTTATTTAAAGGCATGAGAAATTATTCGCCACAAGAAGATTTATCTAATAGAACATTTCTTTACCTTATGTGTCGTCTTTCCTTCTCAATAAGTACCTTTCCACACTTCCTGAAACTTGCAAGTGTGTTCCTAAGATATTCGGGTGACAACTTCTCCCATTCTTCTGGAATAGTAACTTTAAGAGAGTCGACATTGATATGTGATGTTCTATTGGTAGCATGTTCTAAAACGCCCGAACTAGCGTAATCAAGAGGGGTTACGTCTGTGTTAGAAGGCGGCCATAAACATGATTTCCAAAGATTGGTAAAGTTGAATTTGCAGAAATATTGTATTTTTCTAGCTGTGTTTGCTCGAACACTATCCTGTTTACAGACATACTTTCCATCTGGTGAGTTTGCTTTCAGCTATGGAAATACCTGGTATCTCATGGTATTTTAGTAAGTATTAATCTTTTCATCAGTTTGAAGGATTTTATAGACATTTTCTTTCTATCGGTAACCACAACACAATAAACTATGACTTTAGCAGCCGTCAATTTTGCAGTAAATCTGTCATTTCAGTGGGTTAGGGTTAGGGTTAGGGTTAGGGTCATATCATTTCTGTGGTTCAGAAAAGCATCGACAATTAAGATACTTTCAGCCGAAAAGACCGTTATAACGAAGGACTTTTTCTTGAACCATGTAATAATTTTATTTTAACTTATTCAATCCTTTTTCTTTTATAGCTTTTGTCAACAAATGCTTGTGTGTTTTTGTGAAAGATGTTTACTTTAAATCATATTTTACTTCGTTTCTAATGGTCTTGAAATTTACCTCAAGTTGAATTGCCATTTTCCTCGTGGATTTGGATAGATCCTTTGAGATATTGCATTTGAGAGCTTTAATAAAAGCTTTCGTACGTTTTTTTTGTTTTTGATTCCTTCACTTCCAGACTTCCTCGTAATAATCCTCCTATTAGTTACATTATAAACAGTCTGCAAATACTTGTTACTGTACAAATACAACTGATTGCCCCTACAAAAAAGTGTTTATCATCCTCTACAGTTTATCTAGTTACCATTATAACTAGAGAAACCCCTACTGAAAATAGATTTTATACAGGCACGGCAGGGAACACTTTCAAAGAAAAATTCCCGATCCACAAATGTTTCGGTTATAATATTATGTATAAACAAAAAATAAAACTTGCCCAATAAGTTAGGTCCTTAACCACAAATAATAGAAAGCCAATAGTTAAGTGTAATATTATTAAAAAAGAGTAACACTTGTAGATCTGTAAACACATCCTGTTATAGTTACCTTAATAAACAGGAGATAACTAGATTTTATGACTAGGGTAAACTGCTTAACAAAAATCATAATCTGTATTAATTATAGGTACAATATGATGTTATTTCTACCATTTACATTTAGGTTAGCAGATAACCATAATTTTACCCTTTCAATATGTGTAAATATATATGTACGTCGTATTTACTTGTCTAGTGAGGTATTAGGTTATAAGTATTCTTTTCAAAGCACCCAATCAAGTTGATATATATATTTTTTGATTTTGCTGATTTTCTTTTTAATTTATCCCATCAATATTATCTTATTAATAATTCTTATTTTATGTACTACCATTCACTACTTCTTAAGGTCTATAGGAAACTGGAGGATGAGGGGCAATGAGTTTGTTAGGAGGACGGTGGAAAAAAAACGTGTGGATTGGTAACAATGGTTGAGATTCGTCCAGATTAGATTATTAAAGAGGGCGACTCAACAAGAATTTGTTTACTTTGGACTTGAGAACGACCATGTTGTAGTCAACGGATAGTTCTTGGTAAGAAACATTACTAATAAAAGTTCACAGAGGGGGGGGGGAATTGTTTACACTTATTTTAGGTAGACGTGTTTAGTTGTTATTTGTTTTTACTGAGAGGGCCATAGATAGGAGCTTAGTCGAGCACCTACCATGAAAATAACGGTTAAATAGAGAAAGTCTAGCTACCTCTTCACTGTGAGAAAGAGGCAGTAAGGAAAATAGAAGAGGACAGCCTCTACTAGATTTCAAAATCGTTTTTTTCTCTGTCAATGAAGGAAAAGCTTATCTGGGCGGCATTTCCTCAGATGTAGCAATTGTATCTCATCTCAGGACATATTTAACGGTTATATAGGTAGAGGATTGCGTATTATTATTATTTACTCACTAGGAGTTATCACACTGGTCATCGTCAGTGGTCACCCACTGCTGACAACCTGTGGTATTACCTGGAGTCTGAGTGACAACAAGTCTCCTCAGGCCTCCAGTATGCTCCACCTCTTTTCGTTCATCACCGCTGATGACCTTGCGGTAATCGCAACAGCCACCTACCAACGATTTCCCGCTGATAAGGGCCATTGGTCCCCTCTGGGGCCCGAGTGGCAACAAGCCTTCCCAAGGTCCCAGAGCTGTCCGCGCTCTTCCAGTGGAGGTCTGGTTTTGCGCTTTCCCTCCTCGACCCTCTGTCTATAATTTTCGTGGCGTCAGCCTATGCTTGCGCCTCTCGTGCGGTTGTATTTTGCGCCCGGTTCTGTTTTGTGCTTCCGTGTGTTTGTTCTCCATTCGTTGCTTATGTGGGTTGGTTTCCGCATTCGAGGACATTTCTCAGGATTGTAGCTGTTTTGATCATTACTGTCCTTTGTATGGTCTCAGTTATCCCTTTGATTCCTATTTCTCCTAGTCTTTTCTCCATGTTTTTGGGGACTGTTCCTAGTGCTCCTATGATTATTGGTGTTATACTGACTTTCTTCATGTTCCATATTCCTTTCAATTCTCTGGCAAGTTCAGTATATTTGCTTCTCTTTTCCGTCTCTTTGATCTTCACTCTGTGGTCTGCTGGAACGGCGAAGTCCACGATTTTGCAGGATTTTTCTTTCTTGTTGATTATTATCATATCCGGTCTCCTTGCTGTTATGGGTTTGTCTGTTTGTACATTCATATCCCATATGATTTTGTGTTTTTCGTTTTCTAGTACAGTTTCTGGTTTGTGTTTGTACCGTTTTCTTGCATATTCGAAATTCAGTTGTTTGCACATTTCCCGGTGTACTTCTTTCCCCATGCTGTCATGTCTGTTCTTGTATTCCCTTTGTGCTAGCTTGCTGCATTCACTTATTATATGATTTATCGTTTCGTCTCTTTGTCCACACAATCTGCATTTGCTGTTTTCCTGGGTTTTATCTATCTTTGCTTTAATAAAGTTTGTCCTAATCGCATTGTTCTGTGCGGCCGTCAGCAGAGATTCCGTTTCTCTGTTCAGGTTTCCTTTTCTTAGCCATGCCCAGCTGTTTTCATTGGCTTCATCGCTTGTGAGTCTTATAAAGCGTCCATGTAGTTGTTTTTCTTCCCACTTTTCCTTTCTTGTCTTTTTGTTTCTGGGTTCAGTGCTTCCGGGGTTGTTTGTTGGGCTGGTGTCTCTTGCTGTGGTGATCAGTCTTTCCGTGTTCTGGGTTACATATTTCTCCAGCTCTTTTTTGGTGTTTTCCACACAGTCTTCTATACTTACCAGTCCTCTACCTCCTTCATTTCTTCTCACGTAGAGTCTGTCCGTGTCGTCTTTTGGGTGCAAAGCATTGTGCATAGTCATTAGTTTTCTTGTTCTTTGGTCAAGGTGCCTGAGTTCTTCTTTGGTCCAGCCTATGAATGGTCCAGAGTATCTTATTAGTGATACAGCCCATGTGTTTATCCCTTTTACTAGGTTTCTGCTATATAGTTTAGTTTCTAAGAGTTTCCTTGTTCTTCATTATTATTATTATTATTATTATTATTATTATTATTATTATTATTATTATTATTATTATTAATAATATTATTATTATTATAATTATCATCATCATCATTATTATAATTGTCGTTTTTATTTTTGTTATTGTTATTACAATCATTATTATAACTGTAACATTATAGCGTTTTTTTTACTTCTATCATATTGTAACGATACTTTACACTTCTTATTCTATATATTTTTATAGTTCGTAATGGCGCAGGCCCGGGGTCAACGTTTCTCGCGGCACCACCAAAAATCTAAACAACACGAAACTCACTGCGAAAGTTAGAAACGTCGGCCGGGGCTCTCAGAAAATTTAGCGTTCATTTAAATGCAGAATAATTAACAGAGTTTTATCTCCACATTTTAACAATAGTTCCTAAGCCTTTAAACTGGCTTTAAACTTATAATGTCCTTAACATGTTTCACATCGTTCGTACGTTTTAAATCAATATTTAAAGTTACCTTACAGATTTCTGCCTCACTGTTGGTCGTGGGTTTGCTTGCACACCCATCTCCGTTGCTGGCTCGTGATCGTGGTGGAGTACCTGTCTTGTGGGCAAACTGTGTCCTCATGCACGGGAGACAAAAACGCGAGTTAACTACAGTACATTTCTAATTCTAAATGAGTAAATATATGGTTTTAATAACTGTTCAATTTAAGATAAGAAAGATAAATTTCGTTTTTGCTTTGTTAAGCTTGCTTGTAATTGTAACTCTGATTAATGTATGTAGAATTGTATGTAATAATACAGAAGTATAATTGTCAGTCAGTAAAGTGAGTAAGTATGTGTATGTGCGATCGCGAACTGTTTTTCCTGATATCTGTGTGTGTAAATATTTAATATACGGTGATATATATATATATATATATGTGTGTGTGTGTGTGTGTGTGTGTGTGTGTGTGTGTGTGTGTGTGTGTGTGTGTGCAGGCTAGGGTTTCAACCATAGCTAGCCGACGAGGTATGAAAGTTCATCTAAGTGGTGCGGGTCAAGACTTATGTGTTTTTATTTTCGTCCTGTCTGTACGTATGTATAAAAGGTAAGAAATATTTGTGCATATTATGACTCGCATGTGTGTATATAGATTTCGTTTATGCGTGTATTTGTTTGACGCCTATGATTTTCCAATGTGTAAATTATTTGATTTTCGCTAGTCTCTGATGATGAAATATGACAGCCATTAAAATCCTCACCCCACCCAGGTGGCTACATTGTTGGCAAGAAGTTAATTTGGTCAGCGCAGTTTTTATATTTCTTTTTTTATTATTTTATAATTTATTTCGGACAGTTGACATTTGAGTAAGTAGACAGCTTCGTAGACGCGAGTTAATTTGCGTAGACTGTTCTAATGTCTATATACATTTATTTATATATATTTTTTTATATAATTCCTGGTTTCATTTAGTAAAAAGAAATATAAAAAAGGAGTTGATATTTTATAAGATCGTACTAATTATTTATTAATAATATTACAAAAGATAGTATTGGATTTCTATATACTAGGGACTGGTTACATTAAGAAAATCTATTTTGATTTTACTTATATATTAATTTATTTTTATTGGACTTAAAATTTCTATAATCTCTTGAAACATAACAAAAAATGTAAAAATCATGTAATTTCTTAACATATTTTCTCAAAACATTTATTTCCCAAAATCCCTTTCTAAAATGAAATTTAATAAATCCTCCCAAACACAAATAAATAAGTAAATCTTTAAAATACGTTTCATCAGAAACCAATCGTCTCCAAAAAATCAAATATTTATAATATGTATTTGTCAAAATATTCTCTAACAAGAAAAATAATTTACTTTAAGAATCTTCTAAATATATATTTTTAAAAGCCGCCACAGTTAAAACCTTAACAAAAACTTTTTTACGTGTATTATACTTAAACGATTTTCAAAAATCTAAAAAATTCTAGAAAATAAAAACACTCGTAAAATCCTTAAAAACAACTTTTTTTTTAAATAAAGACTTTCCAAACATTTTTTCATCCAATAAAATACTTTTCAAAAAAGCTTAAAATAAAACTTTTTTCGAAAACATATATTCTATAATCCTCCAAATAATATTTCAAAGGGCATAAATTGTGTTTTTAAATTTTTTATATTAAATAAAACAAAATTTATTTAAAAAGCTCAAATGGGTTTACAAAAATCTTTAAAAACGAAGAAAATTTTAAAAACTGTTTTTAAAAATATTCGAAAATATAAAAAAGTAAATGAATAAAATTATAAAGAATCTTAAAAAATACCGTAACACAATCGTCTTGACTAAGTGCTATGATGGTGAGTGTTACCAATTGATTAAAATTGCCTGGTTTCTATGGATGTATCCCTTGAAACTGTTTCCGATTAATCTATCCTTTGTTTCTTATGGATGCATCTATTGTTTTCTTTATTATTTATTTAAGGTAAAAGAATAATTAAAAAACGAAAATAAAGTTTTTACAACATAAGTGCATAATTCATCCGAAAGCGTGTAACGTTATGATTCTACAAATAATATTTATATTGATATTCAATCAAAATGTAGAGAGCGGTAAAAAAAATCATAGTAAAATAGATATCAAAGACAGAAAATAACCATTACGACAAACGATCACCTGGTACATTTCTGAAGATCGTTAATAAGAAAAACTGGTTAAATAAAAGGTAAAAATAATTATTCATCATTTTTACTGCGTTAGCTTTTATCTACGGCGGGATCTGCCATAATGGATGCTTGTCCCCACTTGGCACGCTAACAGGTTTTGTTGGTAGCATGAAACCCCAGTTTTACGGAGATCATTGTGCAGGGCGTCTGCCATGTAACCATCAACCTTCCTTTCAATTGTTTCCCGGCGACTTCAAATTAAAAAGCGAATTTCCCTACGGTATCCAAACCATCCGAGACGCCATTATGTCATCAGCGTTATACCTTAGCGCCTTCGTGTGTCATCTTTACAGACACTGTTGAGCAGAGAAAGTGTAGTACCTGTTCTGATGGATACTGCACCCCATAGACTTGTATTGTCTTGGCCTTCGGGGCTTGATTTACGCCGGTCTATGGGATTGTCCTGTGCAGTTCTAGGAGGTCCACCCTCCCAGGCTTGACCTCCCTTCTTTGGGGAGGAGTAAGTTAATTGCTTACTGCTTGAGGCGCCCCTACCGGGGAATGCCGACGGGGCTGGCCAGAGTGCTCAACCCCCACTTTCCGGCCCGACCTTGGGTCACATCTTACTTGTGGGATAAGGATAAAATTGGCCTTGTGCCTAACTCCTGGAGAGGAGTAAATAATACTGTTGAGCAGAGAAACCTTCGTGGTTGAGCGTAGCATTTAAGTTTGCATGACAACGTATCTTTTCTTCTCTTCTCTCGTTGTCGGCAAACGCCCGGAGCTGTACCAAGCGACTGGTTTCACAATAGTGTATTAGTTCTTTGACTTAAGACAGCTGCTGATCTTGCAGTCACAGAGGACGTCGTTTGTAGTGCGCCATGTGAGCAACGTTGCAATAATGCGCACATCGACTTCTTTTAGTATGCTGCCGTCGACGCTAAGCGTGAGACTGAGATACGTGAAAGCATCGATTCGTGAAAAATGCAGTGTTGGGCTTAATTAGTAGTCAAATGTTTTCTTTTCTTGATGTTTAGCCAGGGACACATCTGCAACAATTTGTCCTTTCAGGACTGGGGTTGTATTTGTCGGTTAAACTTACTCTCAGGGCGAACAGGGCATCATCTTCGTACAAGAAGCTTTAGTGCACTAGCCGCTGTACGACCGTAGTGAACGTGTCCGTAGGAAAATGCAAGACACGTGGAGAGATACGTTAAACTAATTATACTTAATAAATATATATATATATATATATATATATATATATATATATATATATTAAGTATAATTACTTTAACGTATATATAGTCTTGAAAGTGCCAACATTAAAACTGTTCAAGATGTTATTAAAAATATATGTAGTTCATAACACTTCGTTGAGAAATTCCCTGTTTTGTTAGTCAGTTAATTCCTAGGAATTGCCATAGTAGTTTGCTTCAAAGAATTTACACCAGTCTTCACAGAGAATAATAATAGTAATATTTGTGTAGGAATCATCAGTTGTTTTCAATGCCAAACTGTTTCGGAGACTTAATATATATATATATATATATATATATATATATATATATATATATATATATATATATATATATATATAATAATAAAATTTCAGAAAACATGGAGAATAAGTGTATGTGGATAGTGGTTGAGTGCTTTTTATTAACATATCATTCCAAATGAATATCATTGTCGAGCGAATCAACCGAAATATCTTAGTTCGGCGTTAATGAATTGTCTGTGTCTTTATCTTTATTAATGTGTATTCAATATTCTATAGACACACGCACACAAACACACACACACACACACACACACATATATATATATATATATATATATATATATATATATATATATATATATATATATATATATAAGCATGTGTGTGTTTGTGGAGAGAAAGAAAGAACGTGAAAGATAAAGAAAGTGACATGTATTGAAAGATACTGGAGTCCCAGTATATTTTTAATGTAATAATGATTAGAATAAGATTATACTATTATATACATTTGGAATCTGACACCGATAATAATTTTCTATACAACATAGACTATATATATATATATATAAATAAATATATATATATATATATATAGAATTATAAAAAGGAAAACTATACACACATTAAGGTTGTACACATAATAACTTATTTCGACCCCTTTAATTAGGTCTCCTCCGATGTATAGACAACCACGTCAAAAAAAACGAATAATGAGAGAAATTGATCGTCTTAAAAAGATAAATTCACTTTTGTGATTGGTCTATGTAAAAAGGAGGTAAATGTTAAAATAATCGTGCTTAAATGTCGCCAAACTTTAATTCCGTATTGACGTTATAACCAATTAAGTTTTCTTATAATTTCCTATATAAATCGAAATCTTCGTCCTGAATTTTCGTCTTTTTATTTCTAATCATAAATAATTAATCGTGAACGCCCGAATCTTTACCAATTTTGTAAATAAACCGTTTTTAAATTGTCGCTAAACTTTAATTCCATAGTGTAAATCATCTCGAATCTTGACGCTATACAACTTAAATTTTTAATATGTTCTAATCTAAACCGAAATCTTCGTCCTACATTTTCGTCTTCTAATTTTTAATCGTAAATAATTAAACGTAGTTTTTAATCGTGAACGCTCGAATATTTCATCATATATTTTTACCCATAAAGCTCACATTCGAAATTTTAAATGAGATGATTTATTTGTTTAAATAGCAAAAAAGAATTCTTTTATATATATTTTTATATTTTTATATTTCTGCATATATTAAAAAATTAATCTTACTTCTGTCACCTCTCCTCGATTATTTTAACATTTACCTCCTTTTTACATAGACCAATCACAAAAGTGAATTTATCTTTTTAAGACGATCAATTTCTCTCATTATTCGGTTTTTTTGACGTGGTTGTCTATACATCTGAGGAGACCTAATTAAAGGGGTCGAAATAAGTTATTATGTGTACAACCTTAATGTGTGTATAGTTTTTCTTTTTATAATTCTGTTTTGCTCTGTTTAAATTACATTGAGCTCTGTTATTCAAATTCTCTACACAAAACTGAAATCTACACACTATATATATATATATATATATATATATATATATATATATATATATATATATATATCTTTATATGTAAATATTTTTCTACGATTAAATTACAGGCGTGTATTACATGCTATGAAATTAGATGAGTAAAACTCCCCTGCATATTCCATATTCGAAATCTCTGTGAAAGTACAAATGACAAATGACGATGACTTTAATAGAAAGCTAATGCATTGAATCTTTTTATATGTATAATACCATCAGTATTATTATGGCAGGTTAACACACACGCGCGCGCATGCGCGTGCAAACACACACATATATATATATATATATATATATATATATATATATATATATATATATATATATATATATATACAGGTTGGAACAGACGTAGGTATACAGTATAAAAGAAGAGAAAACACCTATATATTATTCACTACATTTATTATACAAACATATGTAATAAGAAGCCCTACTTCTATTCACACACTAAAGCAAATAATTAAAAGGAAATTTCTAAAAGTACATGAATTTTAACTTTTAAAAAAGTCGCTTTTACTTCAATATAATATGCTACTAATTTCACTGATGTTACACGATTCTATTACCTACTTCTCCCGATGTATATATATAAATACATATATATATATATATATATATATCGTGGCAGGTAATTATTTTGAAAGTGATATATATGGAATATCAAGTAAAAAATACAGGAAAACATGTTCAACAAGCCGCGCATGCGTGGTCCCCCTCTGTATGTGACTCGAAGTGGCGAGTGTAAAATGCAATAAATTTGGGCAATTTGGGGCATTTTTGACCCCCCCTTTGACCCCCTGGGTGCGCGAACCAGAATTTTTCTGAGGTCAAGGATGCTCATTTTATATCCAGAACGATTGCTTCTACATTTTGGCCAAGTTTCAGAAAAATTGAATGGATGGATCAAACGTTATGGGAGAAAAGGGTCATTTTTTGCCACTTTGGGGGATTTTGACCCCCTGAGGGCGCGAACCAGATTTTTCCAAGCTCAGCGATACTTATTTTCTATTAGGAACAATTGCCTCCATATTTTGGCCAAGTTTCAGAGAAATTGAATGGATGGATGAAAAGTTATGGGGCAAAAATGTTATTTTTTGCCATTTCGGGGCCTTTTGACCCCCGGGGGGGGGGGGGGCTAACCAGATTTTTTCTCAAAGATCAGAGAATGTGATTTTCTAACCTGACAAAAGTTACAACTTCATGCAAAATTTCAGAGAAATTCAATGGATGGTTGCGGAGAAAAATCCGGACGGACGGACGGACAGACGGACGGACGGAAATGCCTCAAAACATAGGTCTCCCGATTTTATAAATCGGGCGACCAATTAATTTGTTTAATAAACAGACTTTAAAATTCCTGAATTTCTTATCGATCGATGAAAATTCATCGCTTCCATAAGGAAGACATTTTCTTTAATATGAATGTGCTATTCACACAAACACTCACCCATCGCAACTAACCGATTTGATACTAATATATTAGAAATATTAAAAGAGCATAATTATTCACACACATTACGTTTGTAATCACGTTCATCACCTTATAAAAAATGTTTCAAAACAACTCATCTGTGACATAGACTAACACAGACACACACTGATACTACACACCCGCACACACACATATATATGCATATGTAAATAAGTCGTTAAATGGATACAATGTGTATAGTTTACAAGTTTATTAACTCATCAAGTGTTCACACAAGGAATACAAATACCAAAAAAAATTAAACCCCGGCTTTTCAAACATAACGCTCTTATCAATAATATATATATATATATATATATATATATATATATATATATATATATATATATATATATATATATATATATATATAGGGCAGGCGGGACAGTTATAAAAGTGTGTGGGGTCTCCTAAAAAGTGGGGGCTCGGTTAAACACATGCATATCAACTTAATTATTGATGACCGTAAAGTGTGGGGGAGGGGCAGTCAAAAAGTGATGCCGCCGTCCATGATATATATATATATATATATATATATATATATATATATATATACTTAAAGAATACCCGTTTCAAGACTGGTAAGATGCATTCCTCGATAATTAGGATATAATCCTACAAAACCGTGTTTAGAATCTTTATTCCAATGTTGATCAGTACATGATATTTTTAGAAAACGTCTAAAATGTAAGGCGTAAGCTTAAGGGGCACTTAGAAGCATTTAAAATTCAGGGAATATTGCTTGATTGGTTCCCAATTACTATGAATCAAGTTTAATGAAAATCGAAAATATAATACCCCTTAAAATTCTTTTACAGTACTTCAAAGAAACTGAAATTGGTAGAATAATTGTTAATGGGAGATACTGTTTATATTATGTCCCATAGAAAACATTTAAAATACTCTAAAGAAACTGAAATTTTAGGAATATTTATTAATTGATGTCTAGTACCTATTTTGATTTCACAAAAATCAGATGTATATGACTGTTCATGGAGGGCTCCCACAACTTTTTCCCACATTAGTATAAAACTAAATTAATCTAAATATAATTCAAATCACCTACAATCAGGCGTAACAGCTATTTAGAAATTCATAATGATCGGTTAATTAGTTTAGGAGTAAATACTTTGCATAGAAATATATAAACATATACACATACCTAACTTTATATACATATAGATATACAGAGGTATAAATCCGTATTGATGATCAGAAAAAAGTTTACCATTAACTAGGTGCCGGACTATCGCTAGATTGATTAATGCAAAGATCGGGAGTAGACTGATTGGGCGGTCGTTTAGAGGATCGGTTCTATCTCCAGAATTCTTGAAGACTGGTACCACAGAGACAATTTTCCAGCTAACAGGGAAGCAAGGTTCAGCAAGGTATTTATTGTAGAGTTTGGAGAGGACAGGGGCCAGTTCTGCAGAGCATTTCTTTATTACTATTACTGGTATAAGATCAGGCCCACATGCTTTCGGAGTGTGGTGGTTTTTTATAATGTCTCTGACCTGAGATGGGGTGATGACCAGGTTCCCAAGTGTGGCTTTAGTCCGTAATGGGAATTTAGGGAGGGGGTAGTTTGCTGAGTCCAAAGTTGAGTTTAAGGCGAAACGCTTGACCAGTAGTTCAGCGTTATCAGTTGCCGTGCAAACAACATCGTTGTGATTTGATAGCAAGGAAATTGTCGATTGTCCATTGTTCATCACACTATTGTAGATTTTCCAGAAATTACGAGTACCTAGTTTCTGTGACTGAATGCGTTTTTTAGTTATCTCTGTATACATTCCCTTTGCTTCATCTATCACTAATTTGCAATCATTTCTTGCCTCTATAAATTTTGATCTGTTCGCAGTTGACTTATGGCGGCCGAATTTTCAGAATGCCTTCTGCCTCTCAGCAATAGCAGCTGCACATTCTGAGGTGAAAAATTAAGAGAGTAGGGGTTTGCTGAAGAATTTTCGCGTGGGGACATAAGCATCAATGCCTGCTTTGACTCATTCGGTTAGCTAATTTGCATACTGATCAGCAAGGAATGAGAAGGTTTCACCCCATAGGGCGTCTCCGATGTGATCCCTGAGGGATTCAAAATCAGCCTGCTCATAGTTTCTCGTCGTTTTGAGCAATGGCTCTTCAGCTTTTGGATGAGTTTTTAAGGTGATAAGTATCATTACCACAACGTGATTAAAGTTTCCGAGCGGGCAACGGGCATTAACCACAGATGCCTCGGCTAGTGAGGTCATCAAAAGGTCATAAAGTGAGTCTTGCTGGTCCGCACGATCAGAAAGGCGGGTCGGAAAATTGACAGTCTGTGAGAGGTCGTGAGCTGAGGAGAAATTCAACGTAGAGTTCCCAGCTGCATCAGTAACGCTGGAGAATCCCAACCAGTCACGATGGTGTGCATTAAAATCCCCAAATACATGTACTTGGCATCTGAGTCGAGTGAGAGTGCTCTATCTAAGCTTTCTGAGACAGAGTCAAGCAGGGTACAATCCTGGGTTGAAGAGAATGGTATAAGAAATATAAGCAACTAACTCTGTGATGTAAGGTCAATCTAAAGCACATGTATGCTTGGTCATCTGATTCTAACCTATGTTCTCTAGTCAAGGGAAGGGTGTTCCGAACATAAACTCCTAGCCCGTGCATATGTTTGTCAGAGTCCTTACGGTAGAGTGGAAGGTAATTAGTCATATTAGTCATATCAAAGTGGTGAGATGAGATTGAGGATATTTGTGAAGGCGATCCTCAAGGGCGGGGGCGAAGATATTTTTTGTTGGGTGTCTGGTTTATGTTTGTTTTTTTTTATTTTGTAAATTCATGTTTGTTTTTAGATAGAGTGGGGAGGGTAACGTGGGTGCTTGTTTGGTGCTAATAAGCTCACACAACGAGTCCATTAGTCGTGACTTGGTCCATTGGGGTTGTGGCCTCGGAAAACACCACCGGAGATAACTGTAGGGTCCTTTTCCATGCGCGATATGGCATGTACAGTTACCCACGATATTATGCGACTGTTGATTGAGCAGCCGTTCTTAGCGTTACCTAAGAGTTAGGGCTCCTAACTACCAGTCGGAAACAGCAGCCAGACAAGCTGTCTAACCTGTACCCTCAACCTGTCAGAACAAGAGCGACCCAGGCTAATCATGTAGGACTTAGTGACGAAAACACTTTCCCCTAAGTTTCCCAGGTAGAGAGAAAGAGAGACGGCATTCATTGCCGTAGTCAGGAAACAAGGCTAAGAACTAGGTGTCTTTAGAGGCGTCCCAGTGCTTGTACCTCTACGCCTGGCTAATAGACAGAGTGCGAAGGCCGGGCGATAGGCAGAGCACATCTACTCCTTAAGCGATTATAGGTTTGCAAACCGGATACTTTGTTCGACCTTCCATCTCTAGGAAGGTTGTCGATCAAGACTAAGGAGGCCTCCATCTCTAACGGTTTGCTGCCAAGACGTAAGTAGTTAATAGCAAGGTTTTATTATCAGAGTTTTCATTCTCTTAGATTATTGACCTGACAAGGTCTACGGGTCAAACACTCCGATAGCCTGCGCCCGTGTACTAGTCGGGTATTCTGAGCCCCCGCAGGTAAGATTTTTTGTTTTAAATAGAAATAAAAGTTTTCCATCCACATATGTACATATATATATATATATATATATATATATATATATATATATATATATATATATATATATATATATATATATATATACATATATATATATATAATAAGTTCAGTGTGCACTCATCAGAGGGAACAGAAATTTGAAGGTATGTTTCCCTCTCACAAGTTAGAACAGATAAGAGATAGACAGCCAGTAGGGTAACAACTGAAGAAAACTAGTTAACTATTCATACAATGGATTCTACGGAGAAAATATGGTAAATTGAAACTTAAAATTAAATTACAAAACACAAGGTAAATACAAGTAAATTTGGTAGCATGATTAGAATTAGTAAAATTTATGACAGATAGTTCAGAAATAAAAAAATTAAGCACTTAGCTTTTTCTTTTAAATTTCACCCATAAGCTTTAGTTGAAATTCTGATCTTTATTCGCGGTCGGTGGCAGATATAAATATGTATTAACTTGTGGCTCTTTAACTACGTCAGGCTGGTGCATTTGGTTGGGACTGCACTATCTTTTTTTAACTACATTTGACAGTGGATTCCTTCACCCCCTTTTTTCGCTTTCAACCTCGAACACGTTGACTCCTCTAAAACCTCGCAGAATATTAGCAAGAAATAAAGACAGACAAATAAAGATTTGTGCAACAGGCAAAGGAAGCAAAAACCTGAAAAAAATATTGTTTAACTGAGTAGTCATCGTAACGTTAATCCATAGATTATTTAAGACAGAGACAGTTCAGAAATAAAAAATTAAGAAGTTAACTTTTTTTAATTACACCCATAAGATTTATTTTAGCAGTTTAGGCCTTCTAGTTACGGAGAGATGTCTATAAACATAAAATACGCAAGACATCTACGAATATTCATTGTGAATTGAAGGTGCATATCGCTTTTTGTAACGAAGAGTTAAAGAATGTTCTACCACTGAGTTCAAACGGGACGCCAAATTATTATTTATGTTCTTTTTACCAACAGCAGTCCAACACGCATGTGAAGGATCAAACGTCTAATCAAAAACCCAATTCCCTTTTCTTTTCTTCTTTCCTTCCCATTTTCTCTCTATCTCAGCACTCGACGTAGTTGCAACGTCAACTTTTCTCCACTAAGTCCTCGGAGCAAAGTATCTACGCTTTTTGTCACAACGAGAATCAACCCATGCAAACCAACCCTCATTTTCATACGTGAACTTTCGTCGAGTGACAAAAGTTACATTTTAAGACATCTTTGAGTTTCAACTTTAGCGATTCCAGCCCTCGAATCATGAGTTCACTTTCATTAACCTTCAATTAGTTATCCAAAGCTTTTGACTTCATTTCTTTCAGTTTAATGTTAGCTATTTTCAGCGTGATTTGTGTGTCTTTATGTGCTTTAATTTCTGCCGACAATTTACTTTACGCCCATTTCATACGATTTTTAATGGTTGAAATAAATTACTTCTTTCGTTATTCTTACTCAGCCGTCAGACTTTTTAATTTTCTGTGCAAAAACTTTGGTTGGTAACCCTCATAGGTTGAACAGCTGTTATAGGTCTGTGCCAAATAAATCATTTGTGTTTTTAATGCGAAAACTTTTATTTTTTGGTAGTTCTGTTTAAAGTAATGTCGGTAATTATTTCACGCGCGAGTTAAATTTCTTCACCAATCACCGTTCTGGCTATTTGGTTTGTTCTTAGCATGGTCTGTTTTCCCAACCTTCTCCATGTACGCATGTTGATAATCGACACGTCTGAACCAGAATCCAACTGTAATGTTAGATTTTTCTCAGGATTTTTACCGGTATATATTCTCTTATAATTCTGCTATGTTGCCCGTTTGATTTTTGTTGATTTAAACCGTGTTGTATGAGCTCGTTCTGCAATGTGAACTCTTGTGTCCGACGTTATTACAAGTTAGACAGGTTTTAAAACGATATGGGCAATCTGTTATCCAATTAAGTTATTCACAGTTGTAACAGGGGTTCGGCTCTAATTTATCCTGTTTTTACTGGGCTTGCTGGAGTTTGTAGAAGCGTGAAAGTAATCCCTCTTTTTTGTTTTTAACTGTTATTTAAAATATAGTTGAATTTTGATTTCTGACGTACTTTTCTTGTGTGTGCAATGCTCGACTCTTTAATGTTTTTCGAATCTTGTTTTACACTTATAAATCTCTGGCAGTCTTCGGCTAATTTCTGTAATGTTAAAGTAGGTTCACTTTCTTACTTGTCTAGAAGCCTCCGTCTGATTTTTGCGTATTTTCCTGATACAAGTCCTTCCACGAAAATTAAACATTTAAAGTTATCCGCGCTAAATCCAGCTAATTTGAAATCGGCACATCATTTATTTAGGATTAACGCGAATGTTGCGTAGTCTTCGGCATCTTTTTTTGACTAAATTCAAACACTTCCACCGTTTGTGGAAAAGAGAAGTATTAGGGCTGAATAATTCTGTTAAAAGATTAACGGCTTCAAAAAACGTTAAGTCGCTCGTTTTTGGAGTTAAAATAAAGTCCACGACTTTAGTATCTTCGGTAGTCCCTAATTTTCGGAGCAGTAGTCGAACCATTTTAGAGCCTGCCCAATTTTCGCGATCAATTTTGTATAGATCCTCATACCTTCTAAAATATGAAGCAAATTGGTACTTAGTTACATTAGGAGCCGCGCTAAATTTGACCATAACCCTAACCCTAATCCTTACCCTAACCCCCACTTTGACTCTGACCCTAAACCTAACCTTAAAGACGGGGTCAAAGTTAGAGCGGATCCTAATGTAACAAAGCACCAGCAAATGTTTTACCCTTGTCTGGGGAATATGTGAAAATGTCAAGAAGGTTCGCTCCCTCTACCGTGCCAGTAAACTTCTCACACCTGACATTATCCTATATCTCTACAAAGCCACCATCCGCCCATGCATGGACTATTGTTGCCACATCTAGGCTGGTGCATCATTCGCTAGTCTCTCCCTCTTAGACAAGGTCTAAAAAAGAGTTGCCAACTTGATAGGTCCTTCACTATCCATTAAGCTCCAGTCCCTGTCCCATCGCTGCAATGTGGCTTCCTTGTGTATATTTTACAAGTACTTCAATGGATTGTGCTCTGATGAGCTTGCTGCTCTGGTGCCCCCACGACGTAGATTCACTAGACAAACCCGACAATCTGCCAAATCCCATTCATACACTGTGGAGCTCATCAGATGCCGAAGAGCTTTCTACACCAAAAGCTTATTTCCTCGTGCTGCTGGACTCTTGAACTCACTCCCTGCTCCCTGCTTTCCTGACGTTACTGACATGCAGAAATTTAAAACTAATGTAAACAGACATTTCGCTGCGAAGCTCCTAAATTAGGTTGACCCCCCCTCCCAACCTTCACCCTTTTTTCTCAGTAGCCCCTTACGTCTAAAGTGGCGGCCTGCCTTGTTTGACGTGAACTATGTCAAAAAAAAAATTTAAACGGCATTCTGCAACAAAGCATTATCGTTTTCGTTACTTTGACTCTTGTTCTACATTGCTTGTAGAAATCCTTCGATTTTTTATGTTGTGCCGAAGTCTTTCTTCTGTTTTTGTAACCTTTCGTGGGCTTCTTTTTTTTGTTCCAGTAGTTTTTGATTTTGTTCTAGTAGTTTTACGTCGGATTTTTGTTGTTGTTCAAGTAGAAGCTTTTGAAATATTTCTTCATTTTTTTGTTGCTGTTGCATTTGAAATTAGTAGCTTTAAAATATTCCATGTTTAAACTGTGTTCTTTTAAATACGGCTTTTTAGAAATTCTTTCATTTTTATTACGCTGCTAAACATAATATTAGTTATAAAAAGAGAAAGAGAGTATAAAACTTATTTTTCTTCGATGGATAGCATTTAAGTCAGCAGAAAAAATACGGTTTAAATTTCTTTTTTCTTTCGGCTGCAAGACTTTTCTCTTTTGGATAGAAAAAAACATGCATTCCCTTTTTGTTCAAAATTAAAACAGTGTCGGAATAACAATATATAAAAAATCACTGACCCTAACCCTAACTCTAACCCTAACCCCACTGAAAGAAAATAAGTTGATCTTTTACGTGTTTTATTTAATTTATTGGTCCGCTTGTAAAGCCAGTGTATAAAACTAGGACGTTGTCCGGTGAATTTCCGTTGATTTTCCCACGTTTATCCTTGTTTAAGGTTCTAAAAAAACCTTCAATATACTTCGTCGCCAGTTGTGGCGTTCATTTAAAGGTTCTCAAGAATCCCTTAATGGTGTGGAGGTTCATGGTCGAAATCCTACGTCGCCAGTCGTTGTGATATCCTTTTCAAGGTTTCAGAGAAAACCCATTTCGGTAGTTGTTGGGGTCAGTGTATGTTCGAAATATCTAGTCGCCATTTGTTGTGACCCGGTAAAGGGGCCGACAAGAAGAGTTTAGAGAAAATAATTATATTAAAGAAAAGTATAATACAACAGAAGAAACAGAAGTAGTTGTACGTTAGTCTCGACTGCCAGTATAGATACGTGGATCCAACACTATGGATCATGAGTATTTATGGTGAGTACAAGGGTCCAAGTAGTCCGTTATAGGTAAAGTACAATAACATAAAAAAGTGAGATTAACCTTCAAGTCGTGTTAATATGCGTTGATATTTTACGTATTTTTGTTTATCGACATTCTTACGAAAGTACAAGGCCTTAAGTGCTGTAAATCGGTAGGAGAGAATATAAAGTGGCTCTGAAACTGTATGTATAATTTCGCTGCAAAGCTTTAATTACTTATGATGTTATAAACAAACGCGATATAAACCTTCAAGTCACATTAAATTTTCGTTGATGTTTTGCGTATTTTGTGTTTATCGACATATCTCAGAAAGTTAATAGCCGAGACTGCTTATAAGTGGTAAGTCAGTAGATACAGTGAGTCTGGAACTGTGTTTAAAGTTTCGCTGCAAAGTCCCTATTACTCGTGAAGTGAAAAACAAAAGTCGCGTGAAATATTCGTTGATTTTCTGGGTATTTTGTGTTTATTGACATATATTCGAGAGTACAAGGCTGAAAATGTGTAAGTAAATAGAAAGACTGAGTCTGAGATAGTCTGTAAAATTTCGCTGCAAAAGTTCTTTTACGTGTGAAGTTATAAACAAAAGCGATGTGCACCTTCAAGTCGTGTTGAATATTCCTTTATGCTTGCGTATTTTGTGTTAATCGACATATCTCAAAGAGGAAATCGCCAAAAGTGCTGAAAATTGTATGTCACTGGAGAAAGTAGGCTTGGTACGGTGGCTACACTTTTACTGTAAAGCCTAAAGTGCTGTGTAGCAGTTACCTCCTCCTTTCAAAACATAACTACACCGGTTTGCCGGTAGGTGTCGCTTTTTCACCGACAGGTGGCACTGTAAAGCGACACCAGAGTTATCTGCCCTTCTGACTATAAAAACCGTTGCAAACGGAAAATCCATCTCTCTTTCACCGACCAGCATCGGCAGAACAACGCTGGCACCAGCGCTCCATCTCTCTCTCTCTCTTCTCTGGTCGACAGAACGACGCTAATACACTAGCGCTTCGTCTAACGCTTTTCTCTTCTTCACCAGCCTCGACAGAAGTACGCTGACACTAGCGTTCCGTTTCACTTTTCTCTTCTGGTCGATTGGCTTCGGCAGAACGACGCTAATACACTAGCGCTTCGTCTCACGCTTTTCTCTTGAACTGGTCCCAGCATAACAACTACCAACACACGTGGTCAAACAACGGTAAGAGTTCTCAACTCATTTTCTTTGTGTACGGCTTTCAAAGACTTTCCACACGCCGGATTCATTTCTTCTTATACCTTTTCAAGAACTGTTTTTCCATCGACACACATGCATACACCACACACTTCATCATTCCACGTACACACACGTTCAATAAACGTTATTTGAACTACTTCATTTTGTTATTAATTATTACTCTGTCTTTGCATGTAACATTGCTTGATTCAACTTTGCACCTTTATAAGCGGGGGAACACGACCACTCGGTCCCGTAACAATTGGTGACCCGACGTGCAAGCTTTGTTGTATGTGGCGGAGTAATTAATTTCGTACTAGAACAAAAAAAAAAAAAAAAACATTTCTCGTTTTTTCTTCCGTGGTGAAACGAATTACGCACCCATCTTTTTTCCTTTTTTTTCTACCCACGTGGTAGAAATATACAAACAAACAAAAAAAAAGAAGCCACCGTCTCCATTTTTCCTGGCCACGCGGAAATACCCAAACAAAGAAAAACAAACATTTCTCGGCTCTCTCCGAGTATAAAACAAATTACAATTTCATTTTTTCTTCTCTTTCTCTACCCACGTGTCGGAAAATTATATACAAAGAAAAAGACAAACTTTTGCCAATCCTTTTTTTTTCTTTTTTGACGAACAAAAGGACCTTACAAGACGCCACTTCTTTTGTTTTGAACACGTGGAGATAAAAAGAAAACAAACGCTCACGCTGCCCATCTTTTTCGTGACCACGTGTTGAAAAAAAAAAAAAATTCAAAAAATGCCGCCACCCCTTGCCATGACCACGTGTTAAAAAAAACAAAAAAAAAACGCCATTTTTATCTCTCGGACCACGTGGAAATAAAAATTCAAACAACAAAAAAGAAAATACAAATTTATTTTCTGTTTTAACAACAAGCAAAAAAAAAAAAAAAGGAAGCCGCCATTTTTTTTTTCACGACCACGTGTTGATAAAAAAACAAAAAAAACAAACAAAAGCAACTTCTTCCACCTTCAATCGTCACTATGGCTACCGCGGATACTAACGACGTTCTGGAAGTTTCTGCGAATTACCGTCTGCCCCCTTTTAACTCCAGTAACGTGAAGAACTGGTTCACCCAACTACAGGCATTATTCTCTGTGAGAAGAATAACCTCACAGAGAAGCAAATTTGCCAGCGTGGTGGAAGCCTTGCCCCCAGAGGTGGTAGACGAAGTAACCGACCTGTTGGATGACGTCCCATCAGTCAACCCATATGATGCCCTAAAAGACGCCATAATCAAAAGAATGGGTCGCTTCGAAGAAGCCATGCTACGGGACCTATTCAACAACATCAGCCTCGACGACAGGACACCGTCACAACTACTGCGACACATGAAGTCACAGCTCGGAAGAAATACCATGTCCGAGAATATACTGCGACGATTGTGGCTGGACAAACTTCCCTCGAGTGCGACACAAATTCTGGCACCGATAATAAACACCACTCCCATCGACATGCTAGCAAACTCGGCTGATCGAATTCTCGAGTCCAACAGTGGCCCACAAACGGTCAACGCACTCGCCACTCCTAGCAGTCAACACAGCGAGCTGCAGCAGTTAAAAGCTGAGATGGTTGAACTGAAGGCTATGCTAAAGGCCTTCCAAACCCAAAGCAGACCAAGGGGTCGTTCACAGTCCCGAGGCAGGTACCGTGGGAGCCGTAGCAGAGAGAGGTCCCCTTACAACCAACCCCAGGGTGGTATGTGCTGGTACCACTACACATTTGGCAACAAGGCCAGAAAATGCAACAGCCCCTGTAACTACAAGCCACAGGGAAACGCCAATCCCAGCCAGTAATAGCGACAACTGCGGCTGGAGGGAGAAGAAGAGGTCGCTTGTTTTATGTAAAGGGCCGCAACAGCGGTCATTCCTTCCTGGTGGACACCGGTGCTGAGATAAGTGTTATCCCACCACAACCCGGACAAAAACCAACTCCTTCGACATTCAAGCTACAGGCAGCAAACGGTTCACAAATCCAGACATACGGCACTAAGGAACTCACCCTACACTTAGGACTCCGCCGTAACTTCGTCTGGAAATTCGTGCAAGCCAACGTCAGGATGGCCATCATAGGAGCTGATTTCCTTTCACACTACGGTCTGTCTGTCCACATGTACAACCAAACACTCTCGGACGATATGACAGACATTAGGGTGAAGGGAACATTAACACAGTTTGGTCCAACAGGAATTTGCTCAGCAACCCACCACACCAAAGAATATGTCAACGTCTTGGATCAGTACCCTGACATTACCAAACCATTCAACATCGACGATAAAATTAAACACTCTACACAACATCACATAAAGACAACCGGACCTCCAGTCTATTCGAACCCTCGACGTCTGTTGCCTGAAAAGTATAAATACGCCAAGCAGGAATTTCAACAGATGATCGAGGATGGAATTATTGAACCCTCCGAAAGCCCATATGCTTCACCTCTCCACCTTGTTCCTAAACCAGACCAGAACACCCATCGTGTATGTGTCGATTATCGGCGACTCAATGCGCAAACTGTCCCAGACCGCTATCCCGTACCGCACATACACGATTTCACATTAGGACTCCAGGGTGCAACAATCTTTTCCAAACTGGATCTGACTAAAGCCTTCTACCAGATCCCAGTAGCAGACGAAGATATCCCGAAAACGGCCGTGACCACACCTTTTGGACTCTTCCAGTTCAAACGCATGCCTTTTGGACTGAGAAACGCTGCCCAAACCTTCCAACGCCTCATTGATAACGTCCTAAGAGGACTACCCTGTGTATACGCCTACATAGATGACGTCCTCATAGCAAGTCCGGATGAAGCAACACATGAGCACCATTTACACCAAGTTCTGCAGAGACTATGACAAAATGGTCTGAAGATCAATGTAGACAAGTGTATATTCGGCGCCAAGCAACTTCAGTTTTTGGGACACCAGATTGATGAGGGCGGAATCACACCCCTGCCTGAAAAGGTAGAAGCGGTACAGCAATTTCAACCTCCAACCTCACTCCGTCAGCTGCGACGATTCATAGGAATCGTTAATTATTATCGTCGGTTTATCCCAGACTGTTCTAAGATCCTGTCTCCCTTAACAAATATCTTGCAGAACAAAGGGAGAAGACAGAAACAAGCCCTTACACTCACTGCAGAAGCACTTCATGCATTCAACGCAGCCAAATCCGCATTGACCAACTGCACCAAACTCACCTACCTCACTGACAATGTTCAGGCTACATTAACTCTAACAACAGATGCAAGCTCATCAGCTGTAGGCGCGGTACTACATCAGGAGATTGATAACACCAAGGTACCCATATCTTTCTTCTCCTCCAAGCTCAGCCAAACACAGTCCAGATACGGCGCATTTTCTAGGGAACTCCTAGCAATCTACCTCGCAATTAAACATTTTAAACATGTGCTAGAAGGTAGACAATTCATTATTTACACAGACCACAAGCCATTAACATATGCATTATCCTCACGTCCGGACAAATATACTCACCCAGAGAATCTCGTCACCTGGACTATATATCACAGTTTTCCACTGAAATTAAATATATTAAAGGTACCAGAACATTGTGGCTGATGCACTTTCTCGGCCAGACACAAACTCCATCACCCAGGATTTTCTTAGTCACGATTTGCTGGCACAGGAACAAGCATCAGACTCCACCTTGCAACAAACTCTGCAAAACACTTCCTTGAAACTCACTTCTGTACCAACCCCTTTTAGCGACAAAGAGGTTTATTGCGACACAACAACACCTACACCCAGACCTTACGTCCCACCATCACTGCGACGACGCATATTTGATCATTTTCATTCACTCTCTCACCCCAGCAAAAGAGCCACCCTGAAAATGATCAGTGACAGATTTGTATGGCCTGGGATGAACAAAGATGTCAGACTTTGGGCTGGCAACTGCATAAACTGCCAGCGTTGCAAGGTCTACCGACACACCAAGTCCCCCAATTCAGCAATCCTGATGCCAGGTTCTCTCATCTGCATATAGACATCGTTGGACCCCTGCCACTTTGCCAGAACTACTGCTATCTACTAACGATTATTGATCGATTTTCCCATTGGCCCTCTGCAATCCCATTAAAGGACATCTCAGCAGAAACAGTGGCCAAAGCAATCTTGAAGGAGTGGATAGCAACATACGGTGTACCCGCAGTCATTACGACTGACAGAGGCACACAGTTCCAATCGAAACTTTTCGCCGAGTTCCACCTACTCCTGGGCACCAAGCATATACGGACGACGGCATATCATCCCTGTTCCAACGGCCTGGTCGAGCGATTCCACAGGCACCTAAAAGCATCTCTTGCAATGAGGCCAAACACAACCAACTGGGTTGATAACTTGCCTCTGGTCCTATTGTCAATTAGGAATGTCGTAAAGCAGGACTTGGGTTGCACACCGGCTGAAATAGTTTTTGGTACTACAGTATCTTTGCCCGGACAATACTTTCATAACAAAGATAATGTACACCCTACAACTACATTTGTACAGGACATAAAGGCAAGGATGTCGAAACTACACTTCACCCCTACACGAGAAGTATCGAGACAAATCCACATACCCAAGACGCTATTTGACAGCGAATACGTATTCGTCCGCGACGATGCGGTGAAAAAGCCTTTATCACCACGCTACCAAGGTCCTTACAAAGTAGTTAGACGGGCAGAAAAATTTTTCACCATTACAAAAAACGGCAAGAATGACACTGTTTCCATTGACAGATTAAAACCTTCTCTAGTGGAAGAATCACAGTCAAGCCAACAGACACACAACTCTCACACAGATATCGACACCACAGAGAAATCGAATGCTCCATGTGACTATGCCCCACCAGAACAAAAGACAAGATCTGGTCGGAAAGTAACATTCCCACACAACTTCAAAACTTACATATACTATTAGTAACATACAAACAGTTTCAAAACTTTCTCACAAATACACTCGAACACAAACAAAATAATCTCCGAACTTCTATTCGTTCAACAACAACAGTAATGAGAACATTTTCACCGCACACAAATTGAATCTTTTTCATCCAGTAAAAAAAAAGGTTATTTTCGTTAAGCTATATACACTCCCTCAACCTTAAAGAGATAGACAGCTCTATGAACGAAGCCTAACTCTGGATTTTAACTGCATTCATCAACAACCGCACAGACCCACTTGTGCTCATTCATCAACAACCGCACAGACCCACTTGTGCTTATTCATCAACAACTGCACATACCCACTTGTGCTTATTCATCAACAATTGCACAGACTCACTTGTGCTCATTCATCAACAACTGCACAGACTCACTTGTGCTCACTCATCAATACCGCACAGATTCACTTGTGCTCACTCATCAACAACCGCGCAGACCCAAGCACCAAACATTCCCAGACAACACTGACAATTCAACGTTTGTTCATCAGCTTTGCATCACGCAGACTAATCAACATGAACAACGCCACCAACAAGTGCAAATTCACTTGCGCTCAAACTTGATGCAGACCCAATTGCATGCAAACAACACGCAGATCCACATGCGTTACAAACACTTAATTCTGCAGACGCACTTGCGATCAATCATTCAATACAGATGCAGAAACAGAAATAAGTAGCGTGCACACTACTTTTTCTAATCTTCAACAGCAAAACAGACATACCCACAAAGAATGCTTCTCATCTACAACTGTACATATTGAATAATATTTTCAATATTTTTCAATCTGGGGGGGAGTCCTTGTAGCAGTTACCTCCTCCTTTCAAAACATAACTACACCGGTTTGCCGGTAGGTGTCGCTTTTTCACCGACAGGTGGCACTGTAAAGTGACACCAGAGTTATCTGCCCTTCTGACTATAAAAACCGTTGCAAACGGAAAATCCATCTCTCTTTCACCGACCAGCATCGGCAGAACAACGCTGGCACCAGCGCTCCATCTCTCTCTCTCTTCTCTGGTCGACAGAACGACGCTAATACACTAGCGCTTCGTCTAACGCTTTTCTCTTCTTCACCAGCCTCGACAGAAGTACGCTGACACTAGCGTTCCGTTTCACTTTTCTCTTCTGGTCGATTGGCCTCGGCAGAACGACGCTAATACACTAGCGCTTCGTCTCACGCTTTTCTCTTGAACTGGTCCCAGCATAACAACTACCAACACACGTGGTCAAACAACGGTAAGAGTTCTCAACTCATTTTCTTTGTGTACGGCTTTCAAAGACTTTCCACACGCCGGATGTTTGAAAAATAAATTATTTCTTTTTTATGCTGTATTTCTTCATAATAATATGAAAATAAAATCCGTTTAAGACTACTTTATATACATATATATTTATTTAAAAATATTTTAGAGTTTTATTTGTTAAAATATTTTAGAGTTTTATTTATTTTTGAA
>OY744515.1:212438954-212528954 GCA_963556195.1 Sepiola atlantica | reverse complement strand
CGTTATGCTCTATCGATATAATAATTCGATTAAAAGAAATTAAAAACACACATGTAAAGGTAGGGGTCCTCGAAAAATATAATTTCCAGAGAAACAGTCTACTTGATAACAATTTTGAAATGAGAAAATTGACAAGCGGTCTTTATCAAAAACCTGTTGGGCATTATATTTTAAGTCGGATGTTTTTAGGTGTGGGGGATAATAATTTGTTTTCACTCTCTTTTTTATTTTTATTTTTTAATTTTAACACTTAAGAAAATCAAACGGGTTTTTATAATTGGATTATTTTTATTATTGTAAATAATAAAATAAAACGTTTAATAATGGGATTTTTTTTCTTTTTGGTTTGAAAATATTTTTTAAATAGTTTTATATTTTTTTTAATTTCAATGTTTTTTATTTTATTTGTATTAAAGACCGACATTGTGTCTAACTCTGCCCTCGTGGGGAGGCAACTAAATATGAACAACATGGTAAAGGTGCAAAATAGTTAACAGTCGATAATTCGTTAACAAACAAAAACAACTAGGTACGTGCAAAATTAATGGCCGCTTGCACTGACCCTCGTTCTTAAAAGTGTCTTTTCTTAATTTTTTAAAGCAGTTTTCGTTTAACTTTTGATTGTGTTTGAAAGATAAAAGCCTAATGTTATTATATAAAAGGAAACAAATGTATATCTACGTTTGAAAAAAAAATTAGAATTAAAAATGTTGTCAACAACCCCTATAAACGTTAAAAATTGATCAAAACTGCACATTCGATAAAACACGTTTTAAATTCGTTGGAAAGATAAATATCAATTTTTTGGAACTATTTCAAAGAAAATTATTAAATTTAGTCTTAAGAGAGTGAATTAAAAAAAAATTGACCTTCATTTTTCTACTAAAACTTGCCGAATTATCCAAAATAAAAAATAAAAGATACATCACGAGCGCATTTTGTTGTTTTATGTAAGTGTAAACACAATTTGGCGACCAAATCTGAAAGTATGGAAGCCCTGAACTGCAGTAATATTTATTTTTATTTAAAAAAATTTATATGGAAGTTATGCTTTATAGAAATTGAAAAATGATTAGAACTTAATTTCTTTATTTTTAAGGTTACGAAAAATATGTCTACATTAAATTGACAAGTATGGAAGACACGAATTTATTATTTTTTTGAACAGAAGGATTTTCCCTTATTTTTATTTTTATGTACTGGTGCAGATTAGGACCCAAGCTAACTCTGACCCTAAACCTGTTACATGTCTGGAGTTTGGTTTCAGCATTTGCCAATTTTTTTTTTCATGTTAGATATTCTAGCATGCCACTTTTGTTTTGTACTGTTGAATTTTCTTTTTAGGAAAGAAAAGTTCTTTTTTTACTTTTGCTAGTTTTGTTAACAAAAGTTTATTAGTTGGAGAAGTAGAGGCAGAAGCAATGGATAGAGTTGTTGGTTTAGGTGTTAGTTGTAGTTGAGAGGATACATGCATGGGCTTCAGTTTTGCACACGTTTTTGAAGGCGGTTAAATGTAAATTATGCCTTTTCTTGAAAAATACTTTCAATTTACAAATCATAGAACTGGTTATTGGTGGGTAACCATTTCGTCTGTTTTCCACAGTAGCCCATTCTTGTATTCTATTCTGTGAAAAATCCTTATCGATAAATTTCTTTACTATGTGCCCAACTAAAACTGGATGAGAATTCTGAACTATAGGATACTGCTCCTGGATATATGATATGTAATGAAAATGTAATAAGAAAGTTAATTAATTTAATTTTTCTGTAATCTGATTATTTTATCTACAAAAATTTATATTTAATGTTATAACTTTAAAAAAAAAAAAACTTTTTTTTAAAACTGAAGAGTGGGGTTAAAATGATTTTAACAGTTTAGGGATCCCCCCCCCCCGCACCCAATACAAATGTTTTGCAATATAATTTATGGAAATGTTTAAAAAGTAATAATGGTGCTTCTTTAAGCATATCTGTAAAAAAAAGCTAAAGAAATTGTTTACCAATGATTTCCTTAGAATTTGAAATAACTTTCTTTCAAATGTTAAAATTATTTTTACGTTAACGTTACGAAATCCTTCAATTTGATCAATTATTTTTACATGATGATTGATTAAAAACTTGAACAATTACATTACTCGATTTATTTTTATAGAATTAATTTAATTTTAAAATACATTAATTCTTTAAAAATAAAACTTAATGGGTATTTTTTTTATTTTAAGCTAAAATAGTATTTAATTTTCAGTGTGAAAAAGTAAATAAATATTCATTGAAAAAAATTAAAACATTAACAAATTATTGTTAACGTTTTAATTTTTTGTTAATAACAATTATTTATAATTAAATAAATAAAATTCAATTTTAAAGAAAATGTCATATTTGAACTATTTATTTATTAATAAATTTTAAACTTTTTAAAGAATATTTATTAATGAAAAAAACAAAGAAAAACTTACGTTTTATCTTTCCAATGAATTGTGAAATTAACGAAATTGATGAAAATTAAGTGGGAGTGGTGGGAGGTTTAATTGCGCCTGTTTATTACATAGCGTGCCATAGCCTTGCGAATCGATCGTTAGTAGAAATTATTCAATTTTTTAAATTCTTTTTTTCGTTAACTTACTGGGTCACAAATGTGTAAATGTTTGGTTTATTTTCAAGATTATAAACAAATAATTCTTGCGTTTATGATGACTCGTTTCTCTATGAAAGGGAAATATAATTACGTCGCATTTTTTATTTTTCCAAAAACTTTAATCATTAAAATCGCATGAAATATTTTTTGCAATTATATTATTTTTTTGGTGAAAATATTGATTAAACAATGCTTTATTCAATAATAATATCGCTAATTCAAAAAATTAATTTTTCTTCGAGTTATAGTGATTTTATTAACACGGTATTTACTGGCCTTTTTCGTAATATATATGAAATATTTTGAAAAAAAAAAAAATTTGTTAACATCTACGATCCTTTATTTACATAAGTAACATTTAAAAAATTATGCATTTTTTTTTATTAATATATAAAAATATAACTTTAGTAAAGGTGTATTTTCTTTAAAAAAAATAATACGTTTTCACTAAGATTTAAAAAAAAAAAAATGGTTTCATTATATTCCGTGATTGTTGATTAATAAATATTGAAAATTTCAGTAAAATTGGTTGATTTCCTGAATTTTAGTGTATTTTTAAGTGAAGGGGGGGTCAAAATGTTTTTTCATTTTTGGGAATCGGCCATTGATTTGCACGTACCTAAAAACAACTCATGCATTATATCAATCGGCAAATATTTCAATAGAGGGCAGAGTTGGAGTAAAGGTCTGTTTTTAATGTGTTGAAAATCCATCTACGTTAATTCTACATGCAAAAGCTACGAAAAAAAAAATGAATAGACCTAAAAAAATTTAAAATATTGTAAAATCGGCAAATATTTATTTTTACATTTGCTCACGCATTTATCGTTCATGTAAAATAAATGGTCATGGTCATAAAGTGTGTGCAGTTTATATTACATTTATATAGGAAACCGATCCCCAATCTAAAATATTTTTTTAAAATGATAATAAA
The DNA here is from genome assembly GCA_963556195.1 of Sepiola atlantica. NCBI lineage: Eukaryota > Metazoa > Mollusca > Cephalopoda > Sepiida > Sepiolidae > Sepiola > Sepiola atlantica. The sequence goes on along the minus strand of OY744515.1, from coordinate 212,525,385 downwards.
CCGGTAAGTCTCTAGGGGCATAGGTAATTGTACACAGAAAAACGAAAAATGTTTGGGCAGTAAAAAAGGCAAAAACAAGTTGTGGTAAATAACGAAAAAGCGCCCGAATTTTCGTAATTAAATTCTTTTATTTAAAAAAAAAAAAAGTATTACTATGCTATTGCATTATTGATTTAAATTAATGATTGATTAAGAGTGGATAAATAATAGTAATGTGGAAGTCACGTAGAGACGAGAAACACAAATACACGTGATGAATAGTCACACAATTGGACTAATAAAAAGATTTCGTGATAAAAAGGAAATAGAGTCTAGAAAGTGTAACTTAAGTAACAATCTCAGGGGAGATAAATCAATCAAAGTAAATTTATTAAATTACCTCCCTTTAACATTCTGATCAGATCCTTTCCGTTGAAATTTCACGTCTTTATATTGTTTAAAATATGCATACATGTATATATATGTACGTATAAAGGTATGTATCACTTTATACGTACATATATATATATATATATATATATATATATATATATATATATATATATATATATATATATGTGTGGGGGGGTGTATACATTCATATGTGTATATAATTGTTTTAAAAGCCAAAATGCAATATCAGCCTTTATGTTCATCATATATCCCCTCTCTATCTCTTTTGCTATTTATTTATTTATTGTTCTCTACATCTATCGATTAAATAGTATTAGTACTGGTGGTGATATCCCTTATTATTTTTAATGGACGTTCCACTCTTCTGTTAGTTTTATTACCTTTAACTACATTTAATGTTTAATAATCACACACATATATAGAGAGAGAGGGGAAGGTGCGGCATTTAAAAATAATAATGCGAGATCAATAATCATTTAAGAAACAATCTAAGGGGAGATATATCAGACCAAAAAAGTTTTATTAAATTACTTTCCTTGAACATTCTGATCAGCCTTTATTTGCTTACAATGTTCACACATGTATAAATATGTACGTATAAAGTGATATAGAACTTTATAATAAGCCTGTCAGACTTTTACAGACCTTATTACAGATGGGGCAAGTGTTGCGATGATCTGAGAAGATGCCATAAAAGAAGCCACCTCTTGCTTGATTTTGCAAAACATGCACTCGTTGGTGATTCAACAAACCTGCACATGACGTAGTTACCAAGATGCATGCTTGGCATCTTAGGTGTACCATTTTTCCTCCATGTGCTGGGGGTGTCAGGTTCTGTCTCTTTCTCACTGCTCTCTTCTGCTGCTGGTGTTTATTCCTATTCTTTTCAAATATTTTGCTGCCTTCAAAAAGTGCTTTCCTCAACCTTGACCTATCTACAGCCACCCCCTCCCATCCTCCAACATCAATTCTAAAGCACTTCAAATCGTCTTTGAGACAAGCTTTGAATCGCTTACAAAGTTTATGCTGTGGGCGAGTATTCCCAGTTAGTTCCCCATAGATCACCTGCTTGGGCAGTCTGTCATCATAAAGACGAATAAGATGACAAGCCCAACGAAGTCTGCATTTTCTTATACGAGACTTGATGTTTTAACAGCATCCCGTTCCAACACTTTGGTGTCAGGGGTAAAGCTTTTCCAACGGATGTTAAGCAAGTGCCTAAGGCAATTTTGATGCAAACGCTTTAGTAGGCGAATATGAGCTCTGTAAGTGGTCCATGTCTCACAAGCATACAACAAAGTTGATACCACACAGGCCTCATACACAGAGATCTTAGTTTCCAGCCTGACATCACGTGGTGCCCACACCTGTTTCTCCAAATGACTAAAACACACCAGCCCGTTCAATACGTCTATCTATCTCAGCATCCAACGACCCGTTTCTCAAAAAAACACTACCCAGTTACATAAAACGATCCATCACAGACAGCCTTCAACAAATATATTCGCTTCCTGATACTGGTTACCAAGGGCTGGAGCGAACATAGACGTTGTCTTACCCAGGCTTATTGTGAGACCCATGCTTCTACACGCCCATGCAAAGCGATCCATGATATCCTGCATATTATTCTGCCAGTGAGCCACGAGATCCACATCATCTGCATAGAGCAAATATCGAACAATAGTGGCGAATTTCCTTGACTGTAAGTTATACAGCCGCCATGGTGTGCGAAATCAAAGATACACATCTTTGTCACAGTTAGAGAAAGTCAACGACAGAGTTACAGCAAAATAGATGGAAAACAAAGTAGGTGCAGGTATATCACCCTGCTTAACACCGTTGTCAACTGTTACAGGTTCAGAGAGACAACCAATGCAGTTGACACGTGCTTTCATGTTGTTGTGCAGCTAACGAAGGAGTTTAACAAAGTTAGGAGAACATCCTGATTAACTGTATCGAACGCTTTCTTCAGATCAACAAAGACCTGATATTGGTCTAAACGATGTTCAATACACTTTTCCTGCATTTGAAGCGCCGTAAAGATCATATCAGTGGTACCTCTATTTCTTCTAAAGCCACACTGACTCTCAGGAAGCATAAACGGACAGATGTAGGCATTCAAGCCATTCAACAGAATTCTGGTAAATACCTTTCCTGTTCCATTCAAAAGAGAGATGCCTCGATAATTGCCGCACTCATCTCTCCTCCCTTTGCCCTTATACAAGGAGACCATATGGAATCATGCCAATCTTGGTAAACATGCCCGTCAAACCAGATGTTGTCAATCAACTCTTTAATTTGAACTGCCAATGGTCTTCCACCGCAGTGAAGGACAAACACATGTATACCATCTCCACCAAGTGATCCGCATCTCAACGGCCATATAGCCTCCTCCACCTGCTTGAGAGAAGAAACATAATCCATTTCAGCAATGATAGCCCTCTGAGGCAAGCTATCTATCACATCAATACTGACTATCGACAGATTAGTGAACAGATCAGTATAATGCTCTGCCCATCTATCGAGTAGTTTGCTTGGATCCCTAATCAACTCTGTGCCATCCTTGGATTTTAATGGAGTTACACTAGAATGGCTAGGACCATAGACTGTCTTCATCAAGTCATACATTGTGTTACTGTCCTTAACATCAGTGGCATGCTGAATATCACAAGCTTCTGTGACAACCATTCATCCTTCATCTGTCTAAGTATGACTATTCCACAGACCTCAAATCCTGAGGTGACAAGCCGCTATCAATCCGCCTTTGATGAATGTCATGCTTTTTCTGTAGCAGTTGAGCGATGTGAGCATTATTGTCATCATACCAGTCCTATTTTCATAAACGCACTTCTTAAAACACTCCCATGTACCATCAAACGATATCTGCTCAAGTCTATTCTGTAGGACTAGAGCAGTTTTCTCATCTTTCAGCTTTGCAACATTTATTCTACGAGGACACTTGACGTTGCCGAATCGCCTGTTTGACCTAATTACAAACGTCATGTCAGCACACACGAGACGATGATCTATCCAGCATTCGGCATTCCTTTTGACTCGAACTTTGCAGACGTCCTTTAGATCGCGTAATCGATCAAATGCCGTTGCTTGGATCATGGATGCATCTATGTGTTCTTATACTTTGGTTTCAAGTGAAAACACGTGTTGGTTATCACTAAATCCAGTTCCGAACACATTTGCAGTAAACGTAACCCGTTCTTATCCAAGTGATAAAAATGTTATTTTTCACAAAAAAAAGTTCGTTTTTTTACTGTTTTAACTTTGGCCTTTCACGTGTACGATAAAACTTGTTAATTTCGTTTCGATTGTTTATAAAGATGGCGACTACATTTTTTGGCCTTTTTTAAATTTTGGCGTTTCACGTGTAGGATGAAACTTGCTACAACTTACTGTTTTTAATGTTTATTTATTTACTAAAACAGTGTTAAAATAAAAATAAGTTGGACATATTTCACTCGAAATAATTTACGTGATTGAAATTGGAATTAAGCGAATTTCAGAACACGTGTACACTGGTATTGAAAAATTTCCATATATATTTATAATATTTAGATATTATTGGAGCCCTGCACTTTATGTAACCCCCCTCCGAACAAAAAATGGGCACTTGTGCACTTGGGTTAACAGCAGAATTTATTTGTTTTCAATTTTGATTTTGAAGAGTTACATTCAAGACAGCGGCGATAATTCACATTCAAGAAAGCAGCAGACAATCAACAGACAGGCCCACCCACACCACATTATAATGTTTAAAAAAATCACTGAACATTTTAAAAAAAATTTAAAATCACATTTTAAATTATAAAAAAAAACACTATATTTTATGACAATGTTTTGGCCAAACTGTTACTTTATTTAACATAAATTTTATTACAATGTTTTTCTTTCAGAAACTATATTTTATTAAATAAATACATTTATTAAAATGTTTTTATCTATCGGTCGTTTTCTGTCTGCCGCTGTCTTGAATGAAGATTATCGCCGCTGTCTTGAATGTAATTCTTCAAAATTGAAAACAAATAACTTCTGCTGTTTATTCGGTGCGCAGAAAAAGCCCCACCGGACATATACCCACCGGATAAAAGCCCACCCAAGTAATTCAAACACGAACAAAAGCGCACCAGCGTAAAAATAAATAAATTTTTTTTAATTTTTAAAATCTTTTTATATTTAATTTTTTTTACAATTATCAATAACTCTGTCTGTAATTTATTTTTCTTGACAAATTTTTTTTATTTCATTTTTAAACATTTTTCCGGTACTTTGTAAATACTGCATTCTTTTAAAGATTACATCATAAAAAAATACGCACCCTTACTACTAATAACCCTAAGTCCGGGTGGTAATACGAAAAATACATTTAAAAATTGAAAAAAAAAAACAATAATTCTTTTAGAATGCAAATTGGGGGATCAGTTTTGCATATAATTTTAACATAAAATGATCCACCATTTTCGGGCCATTCTAACTTTTTAGGGCAGTTAACCAATTTTCATCGTTTTCCCCCACATATTCACGTTGTACGCATGCGCGCTGAGCCCCGATTTCAAAACGTTTAACTGACGTATTTTTCATCAGATTTTATTAGCTGTCCGTTTGGCCCGAAGGATAATGACGAAAAGCCACAACCTTGTGATTGGTGGTTCGATCCCCACCGACTCCCAGGATTTTTGTTTAACCGTGACCTAAATATGCATCTAGGGAGGGGGGGGAAGACAGAATTAGTACTTACTTTTGCCCCGGGCAACGGTGAGAGGGGGTTAGAGAGGTGGGCGACCGGAGAAGACAAACTTTTGCCTGCAGAGAGGAGGGGGTCGACCGTTGGGTTAGGGATGAGGGGCAACCGTGGAAGACACAGCTTTTGCCCGGTAAAGAGAGAGATAATTACACGGAGGGGAGGGGGAGAGCTAGTATATATATATATATATATATATATATATATATATATATATATATATATATATATATATATATAATAGAAAATATAAAGATAAAAACTTTATCTTATCTTAGATCCTATCGTGATAAAGGAATACTCGATATTACAGTTAAAGCATTAATATTATAAAAATGAAATGATTGAAATAAAATTGAACAATTTACAATTCAAGTTTTCAATCAAGAAAAATAAAAATTATTTTTATTTTTATTGTTATTTTCCTTGCTTGAACACTTGACTTAATTAATATTGTAAATTGTTCAATTTCATTTTCATCATTTCATTTTTATAATATTAATGCTTTAACTGTAATATCGAGCATTCATTTATAACGATAAGAGCTAAGATAAGATAAAGTTTTTTATCTTTATTATATATATATATATATATATATATATATATATATATATATATATATATATGTATAGTTCCGCGCAAGTGTTGAACACTGTGGACAACAATAATGCTTCCCTCTGCCTCCCCGGATAAGTGTATCTTAATTTAAATTACTCTGTGCTGATTGCTGGTAGCCGTGTGGTCCTGAACGTTTGTCTCATAATTCTAACCTGAATCTACAGACTGTATTCCATCCCATGCGACTGCCTGAATATGTTTTATATTCAACGCCTTTATCCTATTGACTTAGTATTATTAGACTTGGTTAGTATAAAGGAGACATAGATTAAAAAATAGTAGGTTGTTTGAGTCGTCTACAACTATAAAATATTGATTTTCATCAATAAACGTTTGTGAGTGTTGAGGACATGCGTTGGATGGAGAAAAATGATATGAGAATGATACGATAGATGTGTAATGTGAGTCTTAAAGATAGGCTTAGATCTGATGACTTCATAGGAGGATTAAATCTGTACAGTTATAGGAAGAATGGTGCAAGAACAGGAGACTTCGATGGTTTGGTCACATCGAGAGAATGGATAAGAGTTATTGGCTTAGTAGATGTAGAACAGGGAAGTGGTAAAAATTGATTTGAGAGAAAGAAGGATAAATAAAAACCTGTCCAGAGATAAGTTAGTTTGAAGTAAATTTCTTAAAGTTGTCTACCGCGTGGTAGCATGCAAAACGGACGTTAAACCGATGATGATGATGATGATGATGATGATGATGATGATGATGATGATGATGATGATGATGATGATGATGATGATGATGATGATGATGATGATGATGATGATGATGATGATGAAACGCTTGTAGAATTAACTTTCAACATCGACAAAAGAAATGTATATAAAGTTTAAGTAGGAGGAAGAATAACGATTCATTAATCTTTGTGTTATGCTTATAAGGATATTTGTGAGGGAGTAGATATGAAATAAATTTTCAGACAAAATGGAAAATTAGTTTATAGGAATGTGGATAAGCAAGGCAACAGGTTAGTAGAAATAAGGACACAAACGCACCATTGAAACTGGACCAAGATATTTCTGTCGATTCGTCCGACCATATTCAAATATGACGAATTCAAACTGACTTTTTTAAACTCAAATAGAAACTTCGAATTGCACAGAAGCAAAATCTTGAAGTTTTGTGAAATTATCTCATATATAAAATTAAGTCAGTCTATTTCTCAAATTTAGAAATCTGATAAATCGATATTTGATTCTGTTTAGCCAATTTGTCTTCATCCTTCCATGATGTTCTTTACAATAAAATGAATGTATTTTTATTCAGTTTCTTTTAAAAAATACTTATTCCAGCTAAAAACATTGTTAAAATCGTGGCATTATCTCACTAATCACCTACAGCTGCTGCATACGTTATAAAAACAATTTCTAAATTTCTTTATTTCTGTTGACTTTCATATAAACATTTACATCTGTTTAACTAAAATATTAAGGTATTTATTTCTTACAAATAGTTGTCTATATAGTAGGTACAGATTTCTTTCTTTACACTCTACCAACATAAATTCAAGCCTTTATTCGGTGCGAATTGATCGATATATCCAACTGCAAACAATTTTCTCCAGATTTTGCTTCGATCAATCCTTCTAGACCAAAAAACGCATCCTTTCTTGATATAAGTTAAACTTTTTATACAATTTCATTCAATTAATCAATTAATTTCACTTTCAAAATCATATTTTAAAAATAAGCCCTAGTTAAAAGAAAATGTAAATATTTTATTAAATGAAATTGATTTTAAAAAAGGGTTACAGAGACATGAGAAAAACAAAAAAGAAATTAAATAGATTCTCATTCAACGCTGAATAGGTGATGCAATTAGTTTTTAATCAAATACTTTCTTCTTTAACAGTTTTTTTTTCTGGGTCCTACCATGAAGTTATTTTGAAATGTTAGCGAATACATAAGCAACATTTTTATATGTGTTTAAAAAATTATTTTTTTTACTTTTATTCACTCAAAACAAAGCATATTGCCACTGACACATAAGGGCTACTGTGAATCAGGGACCTAATTTATAGGGGTGATCCTAAGTGGAAAGTTTTGCAGTGAGATGTTTGTTCACATTACATTTAAATTTTTTCATGTTGGTACAAGGAGCAGAGAAAGAATTCCAAATGCAAGCGGTTCAAGAAGAAGTTATTAGAGTAAAAAGTTTTCCAGCATCTTGGGACCTCTACAGTGAAGGGATGGGATTTTGCTGCTTGTCGGTTGGTCTGAGGTATTTACATTGAGCAGGTACAAGCGCAGTAAGTTCATCAGAGGACATTCAATTTCAGTACTTGTAAAACAAACACATGAATGTAACATTGCAGCGATGGGACAGGGGCTGGAGTTTGGTAGACAGTGCAGGGCCTATTAGGTTAGAGAAAATGTACTATCAAAAAATAACCCACACTCCAGACAGCTTTTAATGTAGCTCAAAGTGTAATATCATTTGAGAAATATATTGTTTTCTAAGTTTTGACATAAATTTTCATTTCACTTTTCTCGTAAATGGGAGAAGGTGGTGGCTCATTTCTTACCCTGGCTGTTCCATAAAGTTATTAAAAACATACGATACCCCCATCTCCGATTTTAAAAAAAATAAACGGACAAAGCGGCCCTATTTTGTTTCAATTAACATCCCATGTCAACGAGTATTCTGCAAGTTAATAATAAAATTATTTCTCCCAAGAGAACAGTTTTGCACCACTTTTATGTCCACTTATGAAGATTAAACTCGAAATATATATGCTATGAAATCTTATGTTTATAATCCTTATTCCAATTTTGATCAAAATCAATTAAATAATTTGGATTCTTGAAAGAAATGTTAATCTTAAGCTAAAGGGTTCTGAAGAAGAAATTTAAATACAGGGAATTGTACTTAATTGGTGTCTTATAACTATAGATCAAATTTCATGCAAATCTGAAATATTTAAATTTTCAAATGAAATGAGGTTGTGTCCAGATTATTCTCCTGAAGAACTTTTTAAAAAAGGAACCGAAATTTTGGGAATATTTACTAATTGATGGCTAATAACTATGGTTAAATTTTCATCAAAATCGGAGGTATCTGAATTTTTCAGTAAGGGCTTGCAGTCCCCCCCCCCCCCTTGCGTTAACTAAATATATCCCACTTTATACACGCTTAAGCCTGGCAGCTATGTTCCAAAATAGATAATGATCGGTTAAGTAGTTTCAGAGATTACTCCACACAAATATAGGGTTGACTCCCAAAGATGTGCTCATTCAATTTGCATGCACAGGGCAAAGTGTAGTATCTGTTCTGATACTATGCATCATATTTTCTGTCCTCGGTCAGCGAAGGAGAAATCAATCTATGCTGGGGAAATTTTTTTATCTTTGTCCCAATCTAGAGTGCCTCTTTTTGGGTAGCTGTATTTTTCCCACATTGAAAACTAAGCCTGTGTTTAACTTTGCCCTTGTGGGTAGGCAAGTAAATAGGGACATTCTTCTGGTTGTAAAAAATGTATGACTTGATAATCATTATTACTTTTGTGTACAAACAGAAATTCAGTGGCATTTTTCATGCACTAAAAACATCCAATTTTAATTTCAATTATTTGGTTTCTTTCTGCCACGTCCTAAAAAATATGCCTACAGCATCATAACATTCCTAACGGAACCCAAATAAAGCATCTTTTTAATTAAAAGAGAAAAAAAATTAAACTTATCTAGTCCTGTTCAAAACTACCTATTTGAAAGAGTTCAAAACCTTCCCTTCTTTTTTTTTTAATTAATGTAAAGTCTTCAGGAACTGATCACAGGAAGATTTTTTTTTAAATTTATAATTCGAAATTTTTTTTTCAAAAATTATCTATATATATAAAATGAATTTGATTTTCCCCCTCCCAACCCTGTTAGACTAGACTATATAACTAATGCATCAAACGCATCAAAACACATCGCTTCAGTCGCCTAATATCTTCGACCGTGTTTCCAGATAATATAAATTATTTTTAATCAGTGGTGCCGTCACTGAGCAGAAAGAGCTTTTTATCAAATCTATTTTTTGGCAGACAGTTTGGGAAGGGAATACCTCCCTTGAGTACCATTTGAGTCACCCGACGAAGTCAGTCGGCGATAAGGGTTTTTACCCCACTTTATAGACCGGTATTGTCCGGGCCTTCGGGTCTGGATTTACGCCGGTCTATCGGTTGTCCGTCCTGTGCAGTTCTAGGAGGTGCACCCTCCCAGGCTTTGCCTTCTCACCCTTTGAGAGGGGGTTAGCTAATCGCCTGAGGCGCCCCTACCGGGGAATGCCGACAGGGCTGCCCAGGCAATTTTTAAATAGCCAGAGTGCTCAAATTCTAGAGCGCTGGTTTTTTCCCACTTTCCCGACCTTGTGTCAAATCTTACCTTGTGGGAGGATGATAAATAGAGTCAGTCGACGATCGAGTGCCTAAGCGAACGGTTGTATCTCGCGGACTCAAGAAGAAGAAGAAGAAAAAAAAAAGAAAGAAAGGTTGCCAATATCCATGAGATAAGAACAACAACTATAAATTCTGTCTGAGACAAATTCGGATCCCTTTTTGTGGATATTTCACCATGGCCGAGGATAAACGAATTTGATTTGTAATATAACCACCTGTGTCATTCAGCAAAAGCTTGGCCCTGTCGTTCACATCTACAACCACCAGAAAATACCTCATGCGACCAGATAAAGATTGTATAGCTCCGATCCCTCTTCCAGAGATCACTCCACACCCTTGTGCCTGAGACTTATTGAACTTTCACATCCTACTTTGGAGCACTTCGTGTATCACACATCGACACCGTGTAAGTTGGACTGTTTGTGTTCATATATTATCGTTCTATGCTTGAATCTAATTTTTGCTCGTTACAATATATTAGCGACTAGAATCCCCCCTATCATATTCCATCCTTATTCATGTTGTATATATATATATATATATATATATATATATATATATATATATATATATATATATATATATATATATATTGCAAAACGTGAGTAATGTTTCTTTCTTTTCCATTTTAAATTTGCCTTCAATTAGTTTTAGTGTCTGTTCGAAATTTGAAAGGAATAAACTATCGAATAGAAAGTCATTTAAACTGGCTTTAAAATTCTTAGAAAATCCTCATGTATTTAAAAAAGCAAAATTGTTTTTCTTGTCACGAAATAAATTTCTAATTTATTTTTTTGTAACTGTAATTCAGTGTTTTAATCTCTGGTGGGCAGCTTGCCTAAAAATAGTTTCAACTAAAACACTTATTTACTACTTTTTAAATGTTTTTCTTCTTTCAAATAAATCGTTGTAAGAGATAGCTCGAACTATCCAAACAAAACAATAAAGTAGTTTTTATTTATGAACTTTTAATGGCAAAGTGTGAGTCTTGGGCCTCTGTCGTTCGACCGTGTTCGAGGATATCTGATTGATTTACTTGACTTATTTGCATATTCCAGAGAGCTTGAACACATGCTTGAAAACAAAATTCCGCTACTTATCACGGTATTGGGCCAGTCTTTTAGCTGTCAGAAGCGGCATGCCGATCTCCACACTTATCTGGTTGGCCTATCTTTTTGGTGGTCTTCCTTTTGATCTTTCTTATAAGGGTTGGATTAATCATGTTATGCAAAAATATTTTGGGATGAGAAAGATTTCTAAAGTGGAAAACAGTAGCTGAATAGAATTGAATGAAAACAGATATAAAACTTAATTTTCTAAGTTTATATTATATTTTAGCTAGGGAATGAATCCATGGTGTTAGTTAAGTAATAATAAAGTATATTTTTAAAAACAAAAGTGGCTGTGTCATTTTGTATGCAAACATTTATTTCAGCTTGCTTGCTCACAACCGGTCAGACACGGAACAACAGAACAATGGAACAGCCTACCCATAGATAAAGACTATGCCATCTCGAACCAAGGCAAAGAGAAATTGCCGACTGACCAATTATCTTAAGGTCACGGATCGTCTAAATAAATATTTCCTCTCTACCTCTTTCTGAGTTCTTGGATGACTTGGGGTGGGGGAAGTATCTGTTCAGTTGTCATGATATTATCAGACATCAATAAAAATTATTCAGAAAACATTCTAGATTTCATCCAACATCAATTTATTATCAAACAATTGTTTTCGCCCATTTTGAAAGTAAAAATTTTCATGATATATAAAATATCATAAACACTTACGAAAAGGCTTCATCAGTGTATATTCGCCACAATCAAGTCGGAGAACATCAAAATGTAACTGTATTTATTTGACTTATATTTATATCTTTTTTCTTTATTGTCACTCAGATCAAAGGGAAATTCTTACTTTAACCTTATTCACTTGTAGTTAAAAGTTCAAAATATATTATGACAATCGAATCTTTTTCCCTTTTTCATTCCAAATGTTCATACTCGATCAGTTAAAATGTCAAGATGTACATCGAAAGGAATGTGCAATCATGAAAGAATTATTGTTTTAAATGATTTCAGCAGTGGCCATCTTGTTTGGTCAAATATTGGAGATATCTGAATTTTCATGAAAGACTTCAACCCCCTTTTTACTCTCTTTGCATAAAACTAAATTAAACTAAATATATCCAATATTACCATACCTTATACCTAGCAGCTGCGTTCTAAATTTTATAATGACTGGTTAATTAGTTTAGGAATGAATCCCATACATACAAATATATAAACATATGCACACACCAAACTGGTTATCCTACTAACGGTGCTTCCACACAGAATGCGATAAAGTATGTGTATATGCATTAGGAATAGTATTATGTTGTTTTTGTTAAATAATATCAACTGAGGAATTATTTCGAGTTAAAATTCAAGTAGTATTACATACGAAAACGTGCGAAAAGCACGGTTGAAATCTATGAACTATCGAAGAAATTTGTAAATAATTCGGCCAATATGGCCGCCAAGTGTCACGTTTTAGATCGACTGGAATGTGTTGAACGAAAAACGAACCCTTCACAGAAAGCAATAAGCAATAAAGTTTACAAGAAGTGTGAATAAAAAAATATTTGTTAACAGTAAATTATTTTTATACCTAATTTTAATTTTTGAAATAAAAAATATATGTTTATAATTACACACGGCTTTGCTTCGTTTCGTTTCTCCAGGTCAACAATTCTGTTTTTCTATCGCCGCGAAATTTTTTTCAAGGCGATAAGTCTTTTAACATGTCTTCTTTTGTATTTACTAATTAATAGTACATTGATTTTACTCAAAAAAACCTTCCTACTGTCATATGAAAAAAAAAAAAATATCTCTCTATATATATAAACTTATTTTACTCTTTGACTTTTCTGTATGGAATCACCGTTAGTAGGATTACCCACCAAACTTTATATAAATAGAGATATATTATCTCAAAATACAAGTCATCGTCATATTCGGTTTAACGTCCGTGTTACATGCTGGCATGTGTTGGATGACTTTTAGAAATTGACTTCCAAATTCTTCTTTATTTATCCCTCTTTCTCTCAAGTCGATTCTTATCACTTCCTTCCATGTTTTCCTTGGCCTTAGCATGTGAACTGAACCTGCTACCTCAATTGTTCTACAAGTATATATAGGAAATAAGTGGTGTGGTGTACTGCAGTGGTTACAAGTGCAGTTTTGTCAAGGCTACTGCATCACTTTCCTTTGAGAGAGGTATGAATTCATACATTTTACCCTCTAACTTAATGAATTGTTGTGCAACTAGTCTAAGAGAATAAAAACTCCGAAATAACACCAGTCTTTCTTTGTCTCAGCATTGTTTCCAGTCGTCCTGGACTTCTCGTTGTTACTGGATGCAAGCAATGCCGGTTCCGTCGGAGAGATGCGATTTACATTCTATTTCGTAAGGTAACAAAATAATAAACAAAAAAAATGTATTGGGGGGATATATGCTAAGTGTTCATAACGAAGACTATTCTGTTTATAAATGACGGCGATTGTGTCACGTGAGCCAAAATGCTGGCGTCGGGGGTCGCGGGGTGTGCCGGGGGTAAAAATCCATCAACCTTCATTCTATTTCGTAAGGTAACAAAACAATAAACAACAAAAAAATGCATGAGGAGGATATATGCTAATTGTTAATACGGAAGACTATTCTGTTTATAAATGACTACGATTGAGTCATGTGAGTCAAAATGCTGGCGCCGGGGGTCGCGGGGATGTGCCGGGGTGTGCTGGGGGGTAAAGTGCTGCCGACCTATCCCCCACAAAAAACGGTTTCCTTAAAAAATCCGAGTTAGCAATTGTTTTAAAGAAAGATCATCTCTTAACGCTTCTAATACCGATAAGATAATCGAAATACAAAAATTCACCAAAAATAGACTAATTAGTCTATTTTTGGTGAATTTTTGAAAAAATTACATTTTTTCACCTTATTAAAGCAGGTGCGTGTTTTTGATCATGCCTACTAATATATAAGCATACAATATATATATATATATATATATATATATATATATATATATATGAGTTGTGAGGAGCGGGTTGTCAAAGTATGTGTATGTGTTCAATATTAACCTTAACCCTAAGAGGCCTTTCGTGAAGTTCTATTGAAAGGTGTACCCATTTTCGCTCTGATGCACAGAAGACCGGTCAGGGGAGATAAGCAGTGTTGCCAACTGATATTTGCAAAACCCGCTAGATCGAGGGAAAAATCTCCAGAAAACCGCTAGATTTTTAACTTAAGTACAAACAAAAAATGAAGGGGAAATAATTCAAAACGGTGTACTTTCTTTAGCGCCAATTTAACTTTAATGTCGTCCAGGTTTGTTGTTCTTTTTTTTTCTTTTTTCAGTTATTTGCTTTGTATTTTAGATGACTAAAATATTCCAAAAACCTTTTGTAACAGCCTTCTGCCAGAACCTTGTTAATTTTCAATATGTTAGTTTAACTAGCAATAATAAAAGCATTAATGTTTTTATACGTAAAATCGTCCAATGTTAAAACGTTGGACGGTTTTACGTATAAAAACATGTTCTATTTCCCCATAAAAGAATTAATCTAATTTTACCAGATTTTTTTTTTTTAAATGTCTTAATTTGTTTTACGTTTTCAAAATGGAAATTTCGGTGAAGCGTACATATGAAAAACGCTGAAAATCGCAGTTCCAAATTAACCGGAAAACTCTTTGATATTCAGCAAAAATAGGTCTGTACATCAAAAATTAGCAAAAACTATCGAGTAGAATTGTAATTTAAAAAAATAAAAAGCTGTTGATTCGAGCGAAAAATACGAAATTCAGAAGGAGGTGACCCAGTCTGTAATATTAACACGTAATAAATCAATGGCAGTAATCAAAATACGATGAAACTGATTTTTATTTATAATTAAAATTCTACTCGATCATTTTTCCTACTTTTTGGTGAGGATACTTCTTGGCCTTTTGGCTAAGATCAAAGTGTAGTATCTGTTCCGATGGATACTGCACCCCATAGACTGGTATTGTCTTGGCCTTCGGGTCTTGATTTACGCCGGTCTATTGGGTGTTGTCTGGTCCTGTGCAGTTCTAGGAGGTCCACCCTCCCAGGCTTTGCCTCCCCTCTTTGAGGAGGAGTAAGTTTATTGCTTATTGCCTGAGGCGCCCCCACCGGGGAATGCCGACGGGGCTGCTCAGGCAATTTTTAAACCCCACTTTCCCGACCCGACCTTGGGTCACATCTTACTTGTGGGAGTAAGATAAAAACTGGCCTTGTGCCTAACTCCTGGAGGAGTAAATCAATACTTATTTGAATCTGCTGCGTAAGTATATAATACTGTTTTTTTTTTCTGTGGTACAAACACCGAAATTTCTAATTATATTTTTTAATTCTTGGTGACTTTTTTTTGTTTGTGCTTTGTTAGATTAAGACTCGAGCTAACTTTGACACCGTCGTTAGGGTCAAAGTTAGCGTGGGTCCTAATGTAACAAAGTGTCAAAATACACAAATTGTTTGCAAAAAAGTTTGGGTGCTCTTTTTATTGCTAAAAAAGAAATTGTTGGATACCACACTTCTTTTGCGGACCAATACCGAGCTGTCGAAACGGTGGCGGGTTTCCTAGTGGAGCGGAGAAATGAGTTCAGTATGACCAATGACGCTAATCAGTTTGGCTGTGTGTACGATATCTTTGTTCGATCACATACATGATACCAGTATGTCTCCATTTTTATGTTATCGCTTTTCCGTAGTGAGGCTTTTGCGAAGTTGCACCTTCTTGAACTTTAAAACCGACTATTGTGTCGGTATTCTACAAACGCGAAATTTTGCGTCAAAACCTACGAATGTCGTATCTTAGATACGTCGTGCGATGAAAAAAACCAGAAGAAATATATTAACTGTTAACTTGAAATAAGTCTTGACTTTTAATCATGGAAACTGTTAAAAGTTAGTGTTTTTTTGGTGCTATTTTACTTATAGGCCGATCAAGTTAATTGTGTTCATGTAAAAGCATTATTTTGTACTTACTCAGTCATATTTTATCTCTCACGCCCCGAAAAAGAATTTAAAAATATCAAGCAGAACTTTAATTAGAACGATTTTTCCATTTCCATAAGGGTTATATGAAATGGCGAGTCTGCGATTTTCGGAGTGGCCGGTTAGCTAACTAAGGGCAGATAAGTGTCGCGAAAAGTTACCATGTAAATATGAAAAAAGAAAAAAACCCAAGAAAATTATATCGTGGAAAGTATCCCGGTGAACAAAGTAAAAATAATTATTTAATTTTCTATTTTTTAATTTAATAAATATATATTTTATTATTATTGCTTATGTGTTTCTTTCTTTTTATAATCCTAACAATAAAAACGGAGTTAATGCCCTTGTCTATTCTACCGACCGCTCACAGCCCAAAATGTCGGCTCGGGCACAAATACAGGTTGAACATCGAAATGGAAAAATCGTTCTAATTAAAGTTCTGCTTGATATTTTAAAATTCTTTTTCGGGGCGTGAGAGATAAAATGTGACTAAGTACAAAATAATGCTTTTACATGAACACAATTAACTTGATCGGCCTATAAGTAAAATAGCACCGTTTTTTTTTTGTTGTTTTTTTTTTTGTTTTTTTAATGAATTTTATTTTCGGTCATTCACTCGCACCTAGCTTTTGGATCTTTTTAAGCTCCCCGCCACTAGTGCTAAAGTTAGTCGGCCGCTAAGAATAATCCCGCTGCCAAGGGAGACAACTTTTCGGCTTGCTAAATTCTTTACGCGTTAACCCTTTTCACGTGTTTGAGTGCACCTTTCCTTAAAGTTTTCTTTGCTCATGAATGTTCTAATACTCGCAACCCTGGTCCACGACAAGGAGTCTGCTGTAATTTTTTTTTTTTTTTGCAAAACCACAGAGTATACATCAGCAGTGTCTCTGCAACAATGGTCATCAAATGGTTTTATCGAGCAATTGGTCCAGATGGCGATGTAATTCACGTCAATATAACATCCCTTAATAATAAAACATTCTTATTTTGTTAATTCATGAAAAATTTAATTACAAAAAAAATAACATCCATTAATACTTAAATTGTATATAATAAGTTATACATTCTTATTTTAATTCTTTTTTAAGCAAAAGGTGCTGAAAAGTTGTCTCCCTTGAATAGCGGGGCTTTATTTTTTGGCGGGGAGCTTCTTAAAAAGATCCTAGCTTTTTTTTTTCTGGATTCTCCCGAAATATTCAGAAGTTTTCTATAATATCTCCCAACGAAACATTTCGGTTTTTCTTTTTTGTGTGTTTTCCTCTACAATTTCACTTCAACGAATCCATTGTTTAGACCCTTGCACGACACTTAGAAAAGTATTTACGATAGCTGCACCGAATCGTTATGGCCAGTACTGTAGGGACCTCCAATTGCATGTGAAGAACGGTGACGTCACTATTTCATGTGTACGTTAAGAAGTCATACATTCGTTTTGCTTTACCGATTGCAAAAAAAACTCTCTCAAATAAAGTTATACTTGTTTTAAAGTAAAATAGTTTAGTTAAAGGTTACATTATCAAATTCTGAAAGAAACCCTTCTTCATTGTCCGATGAAACTACGAAATTTTCTTGTTTTACGACACACGGGGTAGTGTTTACTAAACATCGCGTGAGACATGGCAAGATATTATCTATGTACGGATGAACAGAAGTGAAACAAATTACTTTACTACTATGGTGTAAACAAAATTAACGGTTTGTTTTAACCATTTTTTTCTTCCTTGAGACAGATTATTACTTTTTTTTTACTGAAAAATAAAAATTAAACTAAAAATGAAAATGGAGAAAGTATTGTGGTTTGTTAGTGATTAAAAATATTCGTCAATTGAATAATAAAAATTCAAAGTAAAAATAAGTTTATATTTCGAAATGGATAAACATTTTAATTTGAAAAAAGAAAAATGATAAAAAGTATTATAAATATATAATAATAATAATAATAATAATAATTACTTTTGTCAACGTTTTTTCTTATTAGTGTTACTGTTTACAAATTAGCGTGCGGCGTGCACCAATTTTACTCTAAAAATGTATGCGCATGCGCGTGGGACAATTTCACTTTAAAAATTGACGTGTTAATTATGGCTAGTATTGCGTTCCATAGTTGCGGCAAAATCAGTTAGTGCAAAAAAATTTTCTTACTTCTAGCAAATGAAGTAGTTTTTTCCAAGTACATAATATGACATCCGCCACAACTTTTGTCTTTTACGATTCATAATACTTCGGGCTATATTATATTAAAATATTTTGAAAAATTTCGAACACGAATATGTTCAAAAATGATGTTTAAAACCGATAAACTCGATCAATACGATCAAATGAATAAATGTCTCTGAAAATAAAAATTATTTCGTAAAACTTTTTTTTTTTTTGCATTTCAATAAATCACAGTATATTTTATTGAGAAAAGGTAAAAAAAAATTCAAAACATAATAATATTGCTTTTATTTCCACTTTTTATTTGTGCATTCACGGACCAGTTTACTAAAACAGTTTACGTAAAATTTAATAAAATTAATCCAATGTGTTTTTTAAAAGAGTTTAGTTTTATATAAGAAAAAAAAATCGCCGGATGACAATATATTTCGTTCAATATTTCATAAAATGAAACAGGGGGGGGGGGGGAATCACGTAAAAAAAATATTTTCCCTAATATATTTTAGGAAAACAGCATTTTAAAGATAAATTAGTCCTATAATGAATAAGTATTGAAAATTTCGTGAAGATCTGGCCATAACTTGATTTATGCGAGATTTATTAAAAATGTGCCTATCACAGCGCACATAAATGCTTATACATAAGAACGTTAGTTTATCACGTAAAAAAAAGTACACAACATTTTAACTTCACATTTTCATGAGTTTCGTATGCTGGAAAAAATTCTAAAAAATCATCAGCAGTTTATTTAATGTATCCTCTTTTGAATGGTAAAAAAGTTTTGTTGATAATCTTAATCTAAATTAAAGTTACATCGTGTTATATATAGGGGGGGGGTAAATAGTTCACAACCAATTGGAGGTCCCTACAGTACTGGCAATAACGATTCGCTGCAGCTATCGTAAATACTTTTCTAAGTGTCGTGCAGACTTATGTAAAAAAAAAAAACAAAAACAGTAATATTTTACATTTCATGACGATAAACCGGTAGTTATTTATTTTGATATTTTCGTAGCTTGCGAATAGAATCTTTTAAGCTGCCATTTTGAAAGCTTTACTAGTTTTTTTTTTCTTCTAGCAAATTGCTCAATGTAATTTTTTAATTATAACGCTGTCCAATTTATGGCAGTATTTACATAATTAAATGTCTGTTTTACTCGAAAAAGGACCCCTAAAAGAAAAATAAATAACTGAAAATTCTGACATTTCATATTGAGATTTATTTATTTTTCTTTGAACTCCCAACTCTTGTCTCTCCAATTTAAAAACCATGTTACTCTAGTATACTGGAGTACTCTTACTTTGTAGGTACGTGCAAAATCAATGGCCGATTCCCAAAATGTAAAAACATTTGACCCTTCATTTAAAAATTCACTAAAATTCAGGAAATCAACCAATTTTAATGAAATTTTCAATATTTATTAATTAACAATCAAGGAATATAATGAATCCATTATATTTTTAAAAATCTTAGTGAAAATGTATTGGTATCTTTTACAATAGCACTCAAACGAAAACGCATAAAAAAACAAATATACAACAAATAAGTTACTGTAGCCGATAAAACAGAATTTCCAAGTTACCTGTGACATTTATTAATGATTATAATCCGTTAAAAGTGCTATTTTTTTATAAATTGATAGTTTTAGCGTACCTTAAGTAAAAAAAGAAAAAAAAATGGTCGTGTCTCGTTAGAAAATTTGCAGCCTCGTTTTCGTTTAATTCTATCGTGGTTGTTTTGTTTACTGGGACTCATATTCAAAGCGCAACTTTTCATGTTTCAGCCAAGCAAAAGAACAAAACAAAACTACTTTTTAAGCAAAAGAAATAAAATCATTTTCTTTTTATTTACATGTCATTGTGCTTTTATTTACATATTATTTTCATTCGTCACACCGTAATGTTTTTTTCTTGTTTCTGTAAAAAATTCCATACCGTAATCCTAACCCTAAATCTAAACCGAACCTCCAATTTTTCATATTTCAGTCAAGCAAAAAAACAAAACAAAAAAAAAACAAACGCCGCTTTGAGTCCCGGTAAAAAAAAAAAAAACACCACGTGACAACAAAAACGCGAAGCGAACAAAACTGTTGACGCCATCTTTATTAAGTAAACTTTTTTTGCTGAACAATTTTTTTTCATGTCTAATAAAAACCCATTTATCCTATGTAAACATACAAACAAATGGAATAGCTAACAAAACTGTTGACGCCATCTTTATTAAGTAAACTTTTTTTGCTGAAAAATTTTTTTTCATGTCTAATAAAAACCCATTTATCCTATGTAAACATACAAACAAATGGAATAGCTAACTAGGAAAATCTCCAGTCTCGACGTACGTCGCATTTATTTGTTGCATATTCATTTTTTTTTGACCACGTTCTACAACTTTTTTTTAACCCGACTCGCGAGTTGTAGGGCTATTGTAAAAGATTCACAATTTATTTTTTAAAAACAAAATGCACCTTTTACTAGTTATATTTTTATATATTAATAAAAAAAATGCATTAATTTTTTTTTATGAAAATAAAGCATTGTAGATGTTAACAATTAAAAATTAAATTTTTTTTTTTATATTTCGAAAAAGGCCCTTAAATATCGTGTTAACAAAATCACTATAAGAAAAAAAAAAATTTTTCTTTCAATAGCGATATTATTATTAAATAAAGCCTTGTTTAATCAGTATTTTCACCAAAATAATATAATTGCAAAAAATATTTCATGTGATTTTAATTATTAGAGTTTCTGGGAAAATAAAAAAGGCGACATAATTATATTTCACTTTCATACATAAACGTGGCATCATAAGCGCAAGAAATGTGTTTTATAATCTTGAAAATAAACCAAAAATTTAATTTTGGGGACCCAGGAACATAACGAAAAAAGGAATTTTAAAAACTGAATAATTTCTACTAACGATTCACTTGGATTGGTATGGTGGCCCTGTTCTGTAATAAACAGGTGGGATTAACCCTCAACACCACTCACTTTTACACCACCCTCAAAATTTTATTTTTAGAGATTCAACAATTCCGTTAATTTCACAATTCATCGTCAATTATTTGGAAAGATTTTTTTTTTGTTTTTTTTCATTCAAAAATATTTTTAAAAGTTGAAAACAATTAATGAATAGAATTCAAATATTACATTTTATTTCAAAATTGAATTCTGTTTATCAATAAATAACTGTTTTAACTTTTTTTTCCGTGTAGTCATTTTAAAATAAAAAAATACTTTATTTTAAAAAGAATCAATGTAATTTATCGTTACGACACGTTAAGAATAAATCGAGTAACTAAAGTTTTTAATGATCATGTAAAAAAAAAAATTTATAAGATTGATGCAGTTCGTAACGTAAAAATAACTTAATATTTAAAAAAAAGTTTTATTTCAAATTCTAAGGAAAAACATTGGTAAACAGACGTCATCAATAATTTCAGAGTATTACTAAATTTAAAACTAATACAAGTTAAATATGAACCTTTTTAGTTAAAAATAAAATAAGATCTTAATTGCGTACATTCAAATATTTTAATTAAATAAGTATTTCCTTTTTTATTATAACAAAATAAAGGTACTTAAATTTCTTTAACTTTAAAAAGAATAAAGAAATTAATGGATAATAATTTTTCAACTTCAATTAACTATTACAAAACCATTTTATATATAACGTTAAAAATGATAAATTATTACATTTTTGTCTTCCATATATTTTGCATAGTGATAGTCAATCGGTAAACAAAGTCCTTTACCGATTAACTGATGCCGGATTTTACTAATCTATGACTTTTGGGAGGATAATTTTGCTAATTTTTAGTAAAACGTGGGAATTTTTTTTTTTAATTCAGTATCTTATGACTTTAATTTAATAATTATCTTTGAAATAGTTCCCAAATACTTATATTTATCTTTCAAGGGATTTTACAAGTAATTTTTTTAAAGTTAAAAATTCACTGAATTTTGGGTTTTTTTAGCCGTCGTGATAACATTTCATTATAATTTATTTTTTACACGTAAATATGCAGTTTTTTCCTTTTAGAGATTAAGTTTAGGCTTTTATCTTTCAAACACAATCAAAGTTTACACGGAAACTAATTAAATAATTAATAAGTGCTTTTTAATAAGCATAGTCCGTACAAGAGACGACCATTTTTGCACGCACCTATTACTTTGCGTGTACTTTGGAAATCAAACTTATGTTAACACCTTTTAGCGAATTAAGTTTCATTAATTTAAGCAAATTTTGTAATCGGACACTACAAGAAGTAATACCTTAGTTCTATTGCGGCTAAATATTAAGAAAAGTCGTAATTAGATGACTTCTTTTTTAGTTTTCTTATTTCGACTGATTCCTTTTGTGGTAATTTTCAAGCCTGGTTTCTGAACTTTAGATTGCAGCTAAACATTAGGAAAAGTTCTAATTTAATGACGTTTCTTTTTTTAAATGTTTTTTTTTAGTTTTGTCTTATTTTGATCGATTCCTTTTTATTACTCTTTCTTCAGTCCGCCACGATTATCTCGTTAACAATATAAGAGAAACTTCTTTTCAATTTTCATTTTCTCTTCCTTCAACGTATATTAACATTTCATTTTGTATTGGAATAAATTGAAGATTATTTCGTACATTCATACGTAAAACAATGTATCCTATAAATCAGGGATTTCGGACACTTTTTTCCATTGATTTTTTTTAATTTTTTTTTTTTTTTTTTTTTTTTTTTTGTGTTGGTTAAGTGTGTGTGTGAAAAAAAAGTGAATGGTTGTGTCTACTGATCGGAGTTGATGCATTCGGGGGTGAAATGTTACCACCAGGAGCAAAGTGGACGAGTCTGAAATAGGGTGGCACAGGTTGTTACTACCCTATAAATTTAGGTTCTGCCATTGTTTTTTGTTTGGTTTCACCCAAAAATGAACCACTGTATAGTGTAGGTTTTTTCAAGACACTTTAATCCAATAACTTTTTACTCCTTGTTAATTTTTCTGATGATTTTGTAATGTTGCAGAGACGATATTGACATAAAAATGTTGTTTGGAACAAGACAAATGAAACGGACCGTAAAAAATATATCTCACAGAAATGTTGTTTTTTGGAAATGTGAAAAAATAAAAATAATAAAACAAAAACATGGTTATTGGAATATAATCTGAATCTGACTTACATATATATATATATATATATCTATATATATATATATTATATATCTTAGCCTACAAGCTTTGTTTTCGTAGCAGTACTTGCAGTGAAATCTACAAACGTTCCAAACAAAGACCAAAAAGCGAATGACTTTAAAAGCAACTCTTGCTTTCCCCGGGTTAGTTGGATAGACGCTCTCCTCCTCACTTTCCTAAAACAAAGAAACTTTTAACACATTTTGGCTAAATAAGAATTTCGGCTAATAAGATTGAGCCCTGGTCAATTTAAAGCTCAAAACATATAGCGAGCCAGCGTCAAGTACTTGACCCCCAATATAAATGCAAATTTCAACGGTCAGACGCCAGAGACCAGCAAAAATTCAACACACACAGCAGAGCGAGACCCGAAACGTAACCCCCCCCCCCTGCCCTTCAGCAAGCAGGATGGAAAGCACTCCTTCAAAAAAATAAAATGCACGTACAAGCCTTCAATGCTCACGACTTTAGCCACATTTAAAAACCAGCTAAAAAACATCAGACATACGCACTAACAGAACAAGGTAGGCCACACATATACGATGCCACAATGACTCTTACACTCTCTTTCACATATTTACACAGTGCCACATTGTCTCTGTACTCTCACATGCATATTTACACTAGGACATATATACAAACATTTCTCAAAACTCAACGAACTTTCTCTACCAAAACCACGAGTTAACCAAAAAATGAACAATTCAATGAACACTTTCTTCACACAAACAGATCTAAAAATTCATGTAAAACTAGTTATATAAATGTTTGCTTTCATAATAATGTCTTCTCACTTTCAATCACAAAACCCTGTTGTCTGTTATTAAATGTACTTCTCCCATGTATTTCCTCCTTTAATATGCATGTAGGTTGTTTATACCAATGTTTCTTCCTTCGCTATTATAGAACATTTATCCTTCCTCTTTTTAAATATTAAATGGACGGAGTGGTTCCTGGCTAAACCCAAAATGATAATACTGAAGCCAGCGATCACCTCCTCCTCCATATACTCACGACATGTATGTGGGGTTGGTTTGACTGGGAGAGGCTGTGTTTCGCTAGGACATCTGTGCGTTTTTAACACGCGTCCACACACCAGTCTTTGATTTATTGCCACTACCTGAAATGGCTTGAAAGATTCTATCAGAGCTGCTTAAAGAGGATCATTAACATAAAATGGACACTGTTGAGAGCAGGCTGTCTAAGCATTGGAAACATGATAACCAATCATGTGTTGGGTTGGACACATTGCCAAATCAACTATTTTATGACAAGCTAACAGCTGGTAAGCACTTACAGTACAAGCCAAAGAAAAGGTTCAAAGATTACATAAAACACGATCTAAAGGAACTCAAAGTAGATGTTCAAAACTGGGAAGAGAAATGAATGGCGAAGAGTTGTTTCTGAGGGTTGTAAAGTATCGGAGGCAAATAATTTTGAGCATGTAGAATTGAAACGAAATCTGTTAAAAACCTAGATACTAGTAAAGCTAGTTATAAATGTGAGACAACTGGTCATATTCTATTGTTCAAAGCTGGATACAGGAACCACCTGAAGTCAAATGAAAGATGATCTTATATACCTTTGTCTCGACGGCTCAATTACACTACTTGTGTGATATACAAAAAAAAATGCATACACAAAGACAATATTCCACAAAGCAATCCACTGAAGACACTTGATTTAATATGTCACCTTTACTTCAAGCCATATAAATCAGCTGCTGGCTTTAAGAGCCACTTCTGTAGCCATTGGAAAGAATCAGGTGGGCTCACCACAGAAATATTGGCCGGCAATCATCTTTGAAGATGTGTGTGTGTGCGCATACATACATACATACATTGTATTAGAAATCCATAGACAAGTTTTCTCATCTACTAGCAATACCCATCGACCATAAAACCGTTTGGATAATTACGGATTTCAAGGTAGTTCTACTAAAATAGTCATATTTTAAAAACCAAAGCACTTTAAGTCTCAAAATACCACCATTTTGTTCATAAATGAATATCCTTTCACATGCATTAATAAAAAATGATCTATATTATGTTTTGAGTTTTCAGCAAACAGTCATAGAAATGTTAACGTCATTTTTGGCTATTTACGTCAGTTTTTTTAGTTTTTTAACCCCCCCCCCCCCTTCTTTTAAAAATATCGTACCATTCGTCTTTGGGAAATTTCGTCATGAAATTTGGAAAACAATCGGGGGGAAAAAATTTCAATTTCAATTATTGTCGGGGTACAAAATTAATTGATCCATTATTTTTTTTTTGTAATCTTAAAAATAAACCTTCAACATGACGTGTAACAAACATTTTTTAAAAACTATTTTTTATATCCCAACTAGTAAATAAATCAATCTTTTATCTTTTTTTATGCATTAAAATTATAATTGTATTTTTGTCTTTCGGTAGTAGTAATTTTAAATTACCTTAACCGAAAAATATTGTCCATTTTTGAGCGAAAATCAACAATGGCTGCTATTATTGCTGATGTAACAATCAATCAGCAGCAGCTAGCTATAAAAAGTTAGCTTTGTAAAATTCGTTTACGAACTTTTGAAACAAAAAAAAAGACATACTTTTTTTGTGCTTAAAAAAGTTAATGCTGTTTATGGTTCTTTTATAAAAAAAAATACTTCAAGAAATACTGGTTTTTACTCAACTTTCAAACTTCTAGTAGTAATGACTTTCTAGTCGCCAATTAAAAAAAATAAGATTCTACTTTTTTAGGTGATTACGTGTGAACACTGTAACAGTCTTGGCGGTAAAAAAAAAAAAAAAAAAAAAAAAAAATTTAGAGTGCCTCCCCTCTAAATTCTAAATTATTTTAACGTAACATGATCTCCCATTTCCAGGCCATTCTTGCCTTATAATGCAATTTTAAAAATATTTTTTCAAGCTGAAAACTTGATATAAAATAAATACTGTACCACCAACTCTAGGTTCGAGTGATAAACCTACCCCTAAAAAAACTCCCTTAACCGTATCACTAAGCCTGAATGGCAACCTCCATCCAAAACAAAACTCCTTCCTTAATCTTATCACTTGCTAAGTTCGAGTGGCAAGCCCCCATCCTACAAATAGCCCATTAAAATCACATAGTCTAAGAAAAAAAAAAAAGCAGACACCCATAAAGAAAAACGCACAGGATTAATTTCCCATAGAAAAAAATTGATTAGCAGCCCTAAAACGGAAATAGTGAATTATTCTACATTAGATTTATGTGAAACTAATCCCCCACTCTAAATTCTGAAATAATTGTTTTGCTTTTTTCTTTCTGCCAAGTTTTTCAGGGTATTAACATGTAATTGCCTTAAAAAAAGGTAGAATCTCATATTTTGGAGAGGCAAGGGGTGATTTAGCAGGTGTTAATCTACTATAATGCCAAAGAAATCTTGCAATATATTCATTTTTAAACAGTCCTAGTATTAGATTTTACTTTCTTGGACATAAAATGTATTACAATTCAATTTTGAGTTCTCTAACTTGTTTTTAATGGATACATGGTATTTTTTAAAGGTATTGCAGCATATTTATGTGCATTTACTGCAGATTACTTGGAGCCATTAACTTCTGGAGATTTTCAGTGGCATATTCTGATTCCTTGTACAAAAATACACTTATATGGTAAATTTCATAGCTTAATCTTATGTTTTAACAAAGATATAACATTTTTACTGATAAGATTCGTGTAAAACATGTGACGAAACGCATATGGTCTTAAAAAGGGGAAAATATCCAATCATGCGAGGCACAAAAATAGTCATAACTTCCTTATTTTTAGTCAGATTTTCAAAATTTAAAAAGATTCTTTCTTGGATCATCAAGCTCTTACTATATGCAATTATTGAGACATTTTAAGCAATTTAAATTTTTTCGTGTGTGTTGATTGCTAGTAGAAAGTGGTAGACATATTCTACCTTAATGTTATGTGGACTTCTGGGTCAGAAAGAACAATCTGGTCCCAGAAGTCCACATAACATCGGACGATGAAAAACAATTGGCTTTGACAAGGAAAATTCTAATTTTCGAAA
Organism: Sepiola atlantica; assembly: GCA_963556195.1. NCBI lineage: Eukaryota > Metazoa > Mollusca > Cephalopoda > Sepiida > Sepiolidae > Sepiola > Sepiola atlantica. The sequence continues at coordinate 212,497,813 of OY744515.1, read as the reverse complement.
GCTTAGATTAAAATAAATGTTATTTATTTTAACGCACACATTGTTTTGATTTTCTCAACAAAAAAAAATACTTTACGAAACAATGGTTTATAATGTGTAACACTTTCTATATATATATATATATATATTCCATGATAAATGCCAGTATACTGAAATCCTATGCCCTTAATAGGGTTAAGATGAAAATTCATATACACTAAATGTACAATAGCAAGGAAATTCCCAAATTTTTACACTTTTATTGTCATTAAGGGTATGCGAGCACAACAGGGCTATGTATTTTACTGGTAGGAATTTTTATTCAGCACACCTCACACACTTTATCCACTCATGCATAGAGATTTATACTGTAGTGATTTGATAATGAAATGGCTTGGTTGATATGTAGTTTTTAATAAATTAGTATTTGTGAATATACACAATGATTGTTTTCTTCAGATTTCCACATGTATTTACGCTATTTTGCTAACTAATAATCTTACTTATAACTTATTTCTTTTATTATATATATATGAATGAGTTACGCAGTTAATCTACCTACTGCAAAACTGATTGAACAGCCAGCGTTACTCCATTGAATCGGTTACCTCCCTCTGATTATTCAGTATGGACGCAAGACTGGCGCGTTATTTCAAATGTAAACAAAACTCTGGCATTTACCATGTTACTTTTACTCTAATTTTTTTTTTTATTAAAACGTTCTGAGTTTGTTTATTTTCTTAATTTTATTAGCCATTATATTTTAAAACACAAATTTATTGAATCAAATTGTTTAATTAAAATAATAATTGATTTAAAAATTACTATTTAAAAAAAAACGCACACACACATTATAATGAATTTAGTTTAGGTAAACTTTTGTTTTCCTAGAGCATTTAAAAAATAACTATTCGTGTTTACTGTATTTGATTTTTTAATACTTTTATTTTAGGTACACCTTTTCTCCGATTTGAAAAACTTCCAATATTATCATTTTTTAATGACCTTAAGTGTGTTTAGGATTTCGGCATTACCTTTTACGCCGTAAAGCTTTCATTTACAAACTGTTTTTATAATCAATGTCTAACCACCCAAGAAATATGACTAAGGCTCCATCGGTTTACGGGTGAGCATTCATTTCTAACGCGGCAGCCTAGCAAAAATATGCGACCAGAGGAAGCATATATTTGCTAGTATGTATAATAGATTTAAGAGTTACTTGTTTCTGTAAAATTATTTGTTTAACTTTTCAATCTTGTTTTTAATCTAGGTAACAAAAGGAACAAAAAGAAGAATCTAATCTTGAGAATTTCTAAGAATTAAGCAACAAATATCCACACAAAGTATTTTTTTTCTTTGTGTGTAAAAAATGGTCAGCAAGGAAGAATTTCAAGGTTGGATTTTCGATTATGCCTGCTATCATCGGATCTATCCAGTTATCTATGGTAAGTTGTATTCACAGCTGATTTTTCAGACCTTCATCTTTCGTTATAATGGGAGAAATGAGAGATTGATACCACAGAAATGCTTCTAGGAATGTGTTCTGTGTTCCATATGCATAAAAATCTGAAAAGATGCAGTAAACTTCCTGCCTGCGCCGCCCATAATTGCAACTCAATTTCCCCATGGAAAATGGTGAATTGTACTTTGTCCCTATTTATTTGCCTCCCCACAAGAGCAAAGTTAGACACACGATCGTTTTTTAATGTTGGGGAAATCCAGCTCCCCAAAAAGAGGTACTTTGGATGGAGACAAACATTTTTTAATTGCCTCAGTCTAGAATGATTTCTCCTTTACTGACCGAGGACAGAATAAATGAAGTGTAGTATCAGAACAGATACTACACTTTGCTCCAAGCCAAAAGGTCATGGTGTCTTCAAAAAGGATCTTAATTTTCAAAAGAAACAAATTTCTAATCTGTAACATTTATCTCTGGATAATATAAATGTATTCCTTTTAATTACCTCTTTCTCTCTGATGTTACGATACCATTCCTTTTTTTCTGGTTTAAAATGGCTATTCTGCTTTGGCATTAAATGATCTAAAAATGAGTTGATTTGTCATCAAAACAAAATCAATTGAAATACGAAAACATAAGTCAGTCATGAGACTGTATAACTTCGCCTGACAACATAAGTATAGGTCAAAGCCTTATCTGCGTCTTATTTCTCTAGATTGTATGAAGTATTCCCGAAGTCATGCTATGGAAATATTGATAACTCAAAAACTATCTGACAAGACTGAAATTTTTCATGGTGGTTACTATTATCAAAGAGCATCAGATGAAACTATCAAATTTGGAAAAATCACAAGTTGAAATTTCGTAAAAATTTCGACCTTGGTCAATCTTCTCATAGTCAAGGTCATATAAGATATGAAACTTCATTGACTACAATATTGGCCAAGTAGCAAGTCTCTATGATGAACAGAACAAAAGTTTCACCTTTTCCATGACCTTTGACCAAGATATCCCAAAATTAAATCAGTTCTTAATTAGACAATAACCGATATTTTGAACAAGTTTGCTGACGATTGATCAAGCGATGTGGACGCTAAGCTGTACACAAAGAAACAGTGACAAACTCAACTGAAAACATAACCTCTGCCTTGATGGAGGTAATCAATCAATCAAAAACATCAGAATAGAAAGAATAATTCCATACTTCAAAAAAAAAATCAACTTATATATATGTTGTATATTGAAGGTTGGATATTTCAGCTAATTTAAAATAATTGTTATTTTCCATTTTAAGGTCCTTAGAAGCATTCAAAAACTGCTGGGAAAGGATTGTCTGACGAGGTCAGGGGGTCAGATGTAACAAAAACATGTTAACGAAAAAGTAACATTTTTAAAATCTTAATACAGTCAGATTAAAGAAACCTTTCTTTTTGTTTTTCTCTGACAGCCATCAGTCGTCATCATTCTGGTCATTTAGAGGATTTGCCCGTCCCTCAGGTTCGACTGGCCTGTGCCACCATTAACTTCATTATCGAGAGTGAACAATTGTCACAGTTTAATGTCGCCGTCGAACTTGTGCAGCAGATCAACCAAGCCATTCCACCATCAGTTGTTTGCCAAAAGACTTACTTGAGATTATTAACGGGACTCAAGATTAAGGTAATTCAAATATTTAGTTTCTTTTTTTTTTTTTAATAGTTCAATTTTTGAAGCGGGTACTCAAAAGCAAATTATAAACATGACCAGCTTTTTATCGCATAAAATTCATTGCATGCTTTTTATTTGTTTTGACTGTATTGTTGAATGCAACTTACAAGAAACATTTTATCTTTTCTGTATTAACAAAACTATCGGACAAGATAGTGTGTGTATGTTTTTCTCACCTACACGTAACTTTTATAAATACACGTCAACTAGTTGTAAATAATTGTTACTTTCTGTTTGACATATAGATGGCGCCACAAATAAAAACTAATGGGTTTTTTTTTTATAAAGTACTAACCTTTAAATGGCACACGTCAAAATTTGAGCACAGTGGGAATCTTAGTTTACAAATTACAGTAATTTAAATGAAGCTACTGTTGCAAATTAAAAAAAAATGGAAAAATCTAAATTTCATGTGTTGATAAAGCATTGCTTTCTGATGGAAAAAAAATGCAGTTCAAGCATAGCAATGGCTTCATAATTGTTATTCAGACTCTCCTCTGTCAGAAACAATGGTTAAGGGTTAGTATGCTGACTTTAAACGCAGTTGTATAGGCACAAATGATGCTGAATGCTCAGGTCACCCAATTCCACAGTTGTCCTAGAAAACAAAAAAAAAGTTCACAAATTCGTTTTGGCCGATCGTGAATTGAAGTTATGTGAGATAGCAGAGGAGATGAATATAAGAATAAATATAAGAAGGCAGTGTATACACCATTTTGCATGAACATTTGTCAATGAGAAAGCTGTGTTCCAAGTGATTGCCGCGTTCGCTCATAGTTGATGAAAACAAGGCATCAATGATGCAGAGTGTTGTTTACAACTGTTTCAACACAACAAAAAGTAGTTTGTGCATCAATATGTGACAATGGATGAAATATGGATCCACTACTTCATTCCGAAGTCAAATCAGTCAGCTGAGTGGACAGCTGCAGTTGAAATCAATTCAAAGTGACAAAGACACAAACATCAGCAGGCAAGGTTTTGGTCTCCATATTTAGGGATTCACAAGGTCTTTTCATCAGTTATCTTGAGAAAGGAAGAACCATCAGTAGCGAATATTATATAGCATTATTGAGTGTTTAAAGGTAGAAATAAAAAAATAAAAATTAAAAGATCCATAATGAAGAAAAAAGTGCTTTTTCATGAAGACAATGCACCGTGTCACAAGTCGATGGCAACACTACATGGATTGCACTTTCAATTGCTTCCTCACCCACCCTATTCTCCAAATCTGGCCCCTTAGCGACTACTGGTTGTTTGCAGACCTCAAATGAATGCTCTGGGGAAAGAGATTTCACTCCTATGAAGAAGTGATATCGGAAACTGAGGTGTATTTTGAGGCCAAAAACAAATTGTTCGCCAAAAAAGGCATCGCCAAAAAAGAAGCATTGAAATCAGTATATCGCCCTAGAAAGAAATTATGTTGATGAATAAAGTTGAATTTTGCCTAAAAGTTGTTGTTTTATTAGTTAGACCCGGGACTTATTGAGTGATGTGTTAACTAGGTATTCCTTTGTGAGTACTAAGGAAGATAATTCAGTATATATTCATGTGAATGTAAACATCATCAACTAACTGAAGTATTAGTATTGTTTGTAACGTAAACAAGACGACAATTGCTTTTTCCAAGTGAATTCAGTTATAAAGTTGTGGGTAAGTTGGAAACCAAACTTTCTAGATATTTTGTTCCAGTATTTACAAAAAGCATGGTTTGATGTCAGTAAATTCTCAGATACAGATAGCAATATAAATGTACATTTTTAATATGTACATTTATATTGCTATTTGTATCTGTTCACGAATTTAGATCGATTTTTTTTTTTTTTTTTTTTTTTTTTCCTCCTTTCTTCTACCTTTAGTACGAAATAAAATACTCTTTCTTGGTCTTCGAGCTAGGATCAAAGTGTGGTATCTGTTCTCGCTCGGAGGAGGGGAAATTCTTTTTGACCAGGTAGAGGTTTTAAAAGAAAGATGGTTCACATGCTTTTTATACTCTATTTTGTTGTCCATACAACACCCCGTAGCAAGGCTAGCGCTTAATAATGGGGCGGGGGAGCTTATTTTGTTTAACGGCATATTAACTTTTACAGTCATTTAAAGCTGGGAACCATTTTTCTAAACAAATGATTGGACACATAATTTTTTGAAAATATTGGTAAATGACACTATTGTTGTACTTATCTTGAAGAATAAACATGCACCCACTTTGGAAGTAAATAATCTTGTCCTGTCTCCCAGTAAAGCAAAGTTAGATATGGCGTCAATTTAGCTCCCTCAAAAAGGGGGCCATTCTGGATTGGTGCAAAATTTGCAGTGATCGGACCTGTCAGCATTCTTCGGTATGGGCACCTTTGGGCAACCAGCAATAACTACCCCCTCCGAAAAGGTGGGAATGTCTGGGTGAATGACCTCCTATGACCAATACTTCACTCTGATCCAAGGACAAGGCCCCTGTGACAAAAGTAAATTGTTAAAAGCGGAGCTGCAGTTCAAAAATGGTGACAATTATTTATTGTACAGGATCAAACCTCTTCCCGCCCCCCCAACCGAAAAAAGAATGCCATCCATGGACTAATTAATAAAATTCACAATCTTTTCTGCAATTGAACCATATTTGATATAAATAAACTTCAGTCTATGCCTAACTTGTCCACCAACTTTCAGTCATGACTGTCCAGCAGTCTATTTTATGTCCCATTTAATGATATACATGGATACTTTGGTGATTGTTTCATCAGTAGAAGGGTGATCCTGAATGGGTTTCACTCACTGGACTATTAACTCCCAGATTTTTTAACGGATAATGTCTCTGTAAACAATCCCCAGACTATTCGTTAACAGTGATGAAACAAACACATCCTTCTCCACTGAAATCCCATTGAAAAGAGTCATCTCACCCTCTTCTGGCTTTGATGTCACTCCCACCTCCTGACTTAGTCAGGGAAGGGGCAGACAACTCATCCTCTTCCTCAATTACAGTATTTAACAATAGACCACAGTACTTGTTTACCGATTATTGTGCGGGATTTTTAGACACATTTTGAATGAGAACAAAATAATTTGTCTGAATTTTTGTGATGAAGTTTAGTTTTTTTTTTCTTTTGACTACTGTTCTTTTTGATAATTTTAGAAACACGTTTTAAAAGCCATAATGAGCAAAAATTCTTAAATTCGTCCATAGCGAATTGAATGAGGTTGAGGGGGGGGGGGCTGTACTGTATAATTTAGAAAAGGTTTAGCACGTACTCACAATATGATTGCAGAATAACTTCTTTTTTTTTGTCATTATATTACCTCGGGTAAGGTGGAAGTTATGTTTTCCGTCAAGTTTGTTTGTCACTTTGTTTGTGTACAGCCTAGCTTTAGCATTGCTTGATCAATCATTACCAAACTTGGTCAAATATCAGTAATGGTCTAACGAAGAACTAATTTCATTTTTCGATATCTCAGTCAAGGAAAGGGTGAAAGTCATACTTTGCTAATAACTTTGGTTCTATTCATTGTAGAGATTCATTTTTAGCCCAAATTGTAGCCAATAAAGTTAAATGACCTTTGGTCATGGTTGAAGTTTTGACGGAATTTCAACTTCCGATTTTTCCAAATCTGATGTATGGAACTGATGCTCTTTAATAACAGTAACCACCATGCAAAATTTCAGCCCAATCAGAAAAATAGTTTTTGAGTTATCAATGTTTCCATGGCATAACTCTGGGAATACTTCATACAATATGGAGAAGTAAGACTTTGGCCCATCCTTACGTTATCAGTCTCATGAATGGCTTATGCTCTTGTTTTTAACAATATATTCCTGTGGTGAAACGATTTTGCATGTCGTATCTAGGTGTGCTTTAAAACAAAAAAAAAACGACAAAACAAAGACTGTTGGCTATTCATGACTGAAACTTGGTGGACAAGGCAAGCATGGACTGATGTTTATTTGTACGAAATATGGTTGGGTTGCAGAAGGGAAGTGACGTAGTGGATTAAGAGCTTGGCATACTACATCATTTGCATTAATACTTTTAGTAAACATATGAATCCAAATATCTTCCTTCCAGCTATATATTAAATGACAGGGTAGACTAGACTCTCAAACCTTGTTGTGAAACTAGTTTGGAGAAGAAAAACTCCGAAATAACACTAGTCTTTCTCTGCTTATCTTGGACTGAACTTCTTGCCATTTGACTCTAGCAATGCCGGTTCAGAAGTGTGGTTTGGATTGTGCAACCCTTGCTTCACTATAGATTTTTTTGTGCAGGCATCTTTATTCGAGGTACTTCTTGTCTCTCGAGACAGAGAAGGCAGCCTAACGAAATTCAAGATGATGACCCTATTCACCCCATGGAGTTCTGATAACAGATCGAACCACTGATACAATTACTGGAGAAAGAACATGACAATGTTTTAAGTTTTAAAAGATAATATTAAGTTTATTCAATAAATACATAATTTAACATTTGACAAAATATGATTTTAAACTTAAAACTTCATAAATCTTTTTCAACCAACAAATTTAAAAAGCCTATCTTTGGAACATCATAATGTTTCATGTTTTAATTTGCTGTTATTGTCAGCATAGAATGCAACATGTTAAGTAGACCCTTACGTCTACAGTGGCGTCCTGCTTTGTTTGGGGTGAACTATGTTAAAAAAATTTTTTAAATGTCTTAATATAATCAAGGGGAGTAACTCTCGTATTAACAGAGTACCGTCCTTTGGGGCCAGAAAAGGGTGTTCTGTGATATTCAGTGTTTGGGTAGTCGATTGCATCAATAAGCTTGTTTCTGGACTTTGTATCGTGTCTGTGTGTTTCTCGCCTATACATACCTTTGATAAATACACATCGAATTATTTTTTGTATTTTACTATCAATCGAATATTTATTGAAATCAAAAATAAAGGAAAATTAAAACGGCAAGATGTCTTCACCCGGAAACGGGTAGATGAAGTTAGTTTATTAATAAAGTTATTAAATTTCTGATCCTTCTTTAGTTGATGTTATTTAATGTTGACAAAGTAAAGGAGATAATTTATCTTTCAATCGAAGGTTTTAGTAATTTATTAAATGTTTTTAAATTTTACGATTTTTAACCCTGCTCTCTTTAGTAACGTTTAAAAATAATTAACATTGAAAATTAAATGTTTTTAATTCTTAAATATTGAGTATGACCAATAGATTTACGATTTTTCCACAAAAGATATATATCTTAATAAAGGAAAATAACTTTGTCAATTTTAAATGGAGGTTTGTGGTCACGCAGAAGGAAGAAAATACGGAAACTGTTAGAAACCCGACAGAACATGTTTCGTTTGATTAATTTCATTCGTTAATATTGTTTGCGTTTCAGTAGTGTTCTTAACATTTTTATTTATATTTTGTTGTATCTTAATCTGGTTTTTTTTTTGTTTTTTTTGTTGTTTTTTTTTCAAAATCTCAATTGTTTGACGAATCAGTTTTTTTTTTGGGGGGGGGGTCTTTTTTTTTTATTTTATTTTTTTTTAAATGTTTGAAATCAATTCTTACATTTTTACAAGCAAAAAAGCGAGAGAGGTTATCTCACTTTGTCAGCATTGGACAACATGAACTAAATAAGGACCAAATTGTTGATTGGTATCTTATACCCACTATGAATTTGAAGATATAACGTGTACGTTATCACAACAGAATTAATGCACAAAATCGAAGATCTAATGGGAATAACTCCTCAATTACTTTGAAGAGTTATAGCCCTTTGATTAGTTATAGGGGAATTAAATCCGGGTAATAATTTTTTTTGGTCTATGTTTTGAAGCATTTCCGTCCGTCCGTCCGTCCGGATTTTTCTCCGCAACCATCCATTGAATTTCTCTGAAATTTTGCATGAAGTTGTAACTTTTGTCAGGTTAGAAAGCGACATTCTCCGATTTTTGAAAAAATCTGGTTAGCCCCCCAGGGGGTCAAAAGGCCCCAAAATGGCAAAAAATGACTTTTTTGCCCCATAACTTTTCATCCATCCATTCAATTTCTCTAAAACTTGGCCAAAATATGGAGACAATTGTTCCTAATAGAAAATAAGTATCTCTGAGCTTGGAAAAAATCTGGTTCGCGCCCCCAGGGGGTCAAAACCCCCAAAATAGCAAAAAAATTACCCTTTTCTCCCATAACATTTGATCCATCCATTCAATTTTTCTGAAACTTGGCCAAAATGTAGAGGCAATTGTTCTGGATATAAAATGAGTATCCTTGACCTCAGAAAAATTCTGGTTCGCGCCCCCAGGGGGTCAGGGGGGGGGTCAAAAATGCCCCAAATTGCCTAAATTTATTGCATTTTACACTCGTCACATACAGAGGGGGACCACGCATGCACGGCTTGTTTTCTTTGTTTATAAAACATTTTTTTTAATGTACCGTATATCTTCAAAACACAATCATAGCATCACAAAATCGTGTCCATTATTCAAAGACATTTGATCAGAGCTAAATTTAACATGTGTAATTTGTATAAAAAAATAATCATTTTTTTCTAATGTTTGTAAAACAAAAGGATTTAACTTAAAGAGAGGATAGTTTTAAAGAAAAAAGTTTTCATTTTTTTTTTCTCTGGTTAAAAACTACCAGGAGGTAGATAATCCTTAAAGGTTTGAAATTTGTTTATTTTTAAAAGTTATGTTGTACACAGTGAACCTGCCATGTATCATTTTTTATGGGGAAATTGCCAAATATGGAATTTATTGTTATTTTAGATTGTTCTGCATGAAGGGGATGGGATGTGCATCATTGATGTATCTCTGAATAATACATTCATGCCGACGGGGGGTACACTAGTTTCTCATATAAACTTAGTTCATTCTATGATTTCATTTCTTCTTTTTTTCAGTTTTGCCAGTTTACCTGCTGTCTGCTCACGATTTACAATCTTTTGATCTAATGGCTATTTCTTTTTTGTTTTTTTTCCTCCTTTAACAAATCTGAAAACGAACTGTTAAGAAGTTAGAAGATCAGACATTTTTTTTTTATTCTTGGAATTTGTAACCTGTCCAATTCCTGTTATGCAGGTGTCTCAATACAGTTTCTTTACTATTTTTGCAGGCATTATTTCAAACACTTCAAGATGAGCCAGGCCTAGCTCTTGTCAAATTAAACACCTACTTTCCAGGTACCACAACAAAATCCAGTAATCCGGTAAGTAAAAATGTATTATATTATTTGGATCATTCAGACTACTGTTCTCATCTTGGTTGTTAGTTGTACAACGTTTCGGCCGATGTTACCTTTCGACCCTGTCAAATTCTAGAACCTATACGAAATTTCGAACCAAACTCTTTATTTGATCCACGGGGATAGATTGTTCCCATTCCATTAGCCATGACTGGGTAAAAGGCTTATGTTATTCTTGATTCACCCCTGTAGTAATGATTGAACATTCAACCTCCAGGAAACTGTCATTTATAACAGATTGTTAATTAACATCATTCACTGTTGCACCATGGGTCCATGTTGACAATTCTAGTATGAGTATTTGGGAGCTTTTGACCTAATCTTTTCTTGATGCACAGTATTACTACTTTATATATATATATATATATATATATAGCCCAGTTTGTGAAGCACTGGAGGATGTTGACCACTGGAGTCTCAGTTTTGAATCTTGCTAGTCACACTGATGAGCTATAGTGATAATGAAACACGTGTCTGTAGATAAAAATATTATACATATATATTGGTTTACAAATTGTATTCAATTCAATACTCGGTTTACTTAGGCCATGGTTGTGAAAATAACAACCAATATAAGAATAGTAGTTCGAATAATACAAATTATTGATCCTCATCTAAAAAATCTAAAATTGTGTTAAAGAAAAAAATATAAAATAAAACCAACAAGAGATATTCGTCAGATGCATACATCCAATCTGCACATTTATTTCAAGCTTAAACCAAACAGACCAGTTAAAATTTTATTTGAAGCTTAAGCGTGAGACCAGCGAAAAATATGCTACCATAAGCTAAACATGACACACCGACAATATTTATTTTAATTAATACAACGTAAGATCTTTTCAAAGAAGAATTGATTTATTCATATGAGCTGGTTGATCATCTACTGCTAAAAGATCAAAGGGGGTGCGAGAAGAGAAGAGTGAAGGAGACGGTCAATTATTTTAAGCGCGTGACTTAATGATGATAATACTTCATAAGACCATCTTAGAATACATTGTGCCTCTTTGAAACTTCCATCCAGTCGCTGATTGCAACCATCACTCACTCAGTTGTCTTTCTGATGTAATATTCAGCTAAATATCAACTGATTTTGATTCATACAAGGTTACTAGTTTGAACTCTGACTTTCCATCTATAATATATCCTGTTAACACATGAGACTAGATCAACCCGAACTAATATATTTTAAGCAATATTTAACACATCACTCAATAAGTTTCGGGCCTGACATATAGATGGCTCCACTAATAAAACATCATTTTTATAAAGTACTAACCTTCAAATGGCACATGTCACAGTTTGACCCAATCAGATTATCAGCTTAGAGATTAGTTACGATGGGGAAATCTGAATTTCATGTGTTGAGAAAGCGTTGCATTCCCATTGAAACCAATACTGTTCAAGGAAAGCAGCAAAGCAATGACTTGATAAGTATTATTCGGACTCTGCTTTGCTGAATCAATGGTTAAGAGATGGTATACTGACTTGAAACGTGGTAGTACAGACACAAATGATGTTTAACACTCAGGTCACCCTAATTTGGCAGTTGTCCCTGAAACTTGTTTTGGCCAATCATAAATTCAAGTTGCATGAAATAGCAGAAGAGTAAAAGATATCAGAAGGCGAAAGTGTATTCACCGTTTTGCGTGAACATTTGTCAATGAGAAAGCGGTGTTCAAAGTGGGTGCCGTGTTTGCTCACAGTTGATTAAATACAGCAACGTGTCGATGATTCAGAGCATTGTTTGCAACTGTTTCAACACAACAGAAAGAAGTTTTTGCATCATTATGTGAGAAACATGGATTCACTGATTCACTCATGAATCAAATCAGTAGTCTGCTGAGTGGACAGCATCAGGTGGAAGCCGTCAAAAGCGACCAAAGATGCAAACATAAGCAGGCAAGGTTTTAGCTTACATATTTTGGGATGCGCAAGGTATTTTATTCATTGCTTACCTTGAGAAAGGAAGAACCGTCAATAGTGAATGTTATGTAGAAGTATTTGTGCGTTTGAAGGAAGAAATTTAAAAAAAAAAAATTTTTTTTAATGGCCGCAAATGAAGTAGAAATAAGTGCTCTTTCACCAAGACGTACCATATCGCAAGTCAAACGCAACAATGGCAAAACTACATTAATTGCACTTCAAATTGCTTCTGCACCCACCCTATTCTCCAGATCTGGCTCCAGCAACTATTGACTGTTTGAAGACCTCTAAAGAATGTTCTAGGGAAAGAAATTTGGCTCCAATGAAGAAGTGATATTGGAAACTGAGACATATTTTGAGATCAAAGACAAATCGTTCTATAAAAAAGGCACAGAATTGTTAGAGAAGCATTAGAATTGGTTTCTTTCTAGAGCGATACACTATATTGATGAATAAAATCAAATTTTGCTTGAAAGTCATTTTATTTGTTAAGCCTGGGACTTATTGACTGATGTGTTAGGCTACCTAAAGTATCTATCAATGTTTAACACTAAAGTGTGACAGACTGGTAGACACTTATAGAAATGCGTTAATGAATTCAAAAATGTATTTGTTACATACTTTGGGAAATATATATATATTATAATAATAATAATCCAGGTAAAACATCCACAGGGTAGTAATCCAAATAATTTCAACCAGGTTTATAAAAAGTGCTCAATATCAAATAGAGCTTTTATATATGATTATTTTTATTTACAGACATGCACAAAATCTGCGACATTGGCATGTCGATGTTATCGATCAACAGCTATTATAAACTGAGATCTCATCAGGCAGTTAGAATCCGATCTTAACCTTTGGAAAGAACCAAATATGATCTAAGGTTAAGATCGGATTCTAACTCTCCCTGATGAGATCTCAGTTTATAATAGCTGTTGATCGATAACATCGACATGCCAGTGTCGCAGATTTTGTGCATGTCTGTGTAAATAAAAATAATCATATATATCTATGTATATATCTATTAATAATGGGAGTTTATGTATCTGTCTGTCTGAAGCCGAAACTCCAGTATGACTATTTACTAAGTCCGCCAGCGCGAACGTTCATAATATTTGTATACCTTTAGAATTAGGAAACTATTAATCAATTAATTTAGATTAGATAACATTAAATAACATTAGATTACTAATATACATATAATAAACAAAGAACGAAATTTCAAGACGAGACTGCGATTAGAACGGAAAACGTGTCAAGAATCTTAAACTAATACTTTTTCAAATTCCTTATATACTGTTACAAAAAGTCGTTCAGACACTAGACGGGTTGTGCCATTTACACAAGTCATTCCTTTTAACCTTCAATTAAATTCATATTTACAAATATACACTTATGTAAATTTGATAATAGCAGTTATATGTATTTACAATATTTTCCGATAAGGTGATATTAATAAAAATTATTCATACAATTAATTAAAGCCATTTTCTTCATAAACCCGCATGTTTTCTAAACCATACTTTCAATGGCGAGTAGTGTTAAAATTGCAAAGTCATCCTTTCAAAAGTGACGTCATTTTGAGAGGATTTCTTTTCACATAATTCTTCATTTTCATTACATTTTTTTTTTTTTTTTTAACTGAAAATAGTAGTATTCATGGGGGAGGGGGGGGTAAAAATGTTTTGTTTTTTTTCTTTTCTTTTTTTAACTAAAAATATTCTTGGTTAAAAACAAAGAAAATCAATGTCTACCCACCCAAGAAATATGACTGGGGCTCCATCGGTTTGCAGGTGAGCATTCATTTCTGACGCGGCAGCCTAGCAAAAATATGTGACCAGAGGGAGCATATATTTGCTAGTATATATTAATGGAGTATCTTTTTTCCTTTTCAGAATGAAGGCCAAACTTTGTCAAAATTCAACCAAAATCTAAAGAATTTCCGTTGCTTTTTTCTTTCTTTGGTTTCAAATGATAACCAACTTCGTGCTTATCTCCAAGAGGATTACAATGCCGAATTTGGTCCAAATTTCATGGAATCCATAAAGAAACTTTGCAGGCGTTTCTTGGAGCAAATCGAATCGCAGCTTCTGCCGCCAATGATTGAAAAGGTATGATCCGGCTCTTCTGTTGTCTTTTAATCAGTTATGCTACTTTATTTTAGCGCTCGCTTCCAAATTTGAATGTTGACAATCAATGCCTCTCAAAAAAGATTATCTTGCTTTTTAATGGCAGCTGATAAGAGTGGCAGGTTTCTAGAACTATCACAACTTGTGTTATTTTGAAATTTTCTTTCTCCTAGACTAGTTGTCTTACCAAAGATTTAGAGCAGTGGCTCCCAACATAGGGCATACGCCTTACAGGACGTCAATTTGATTTTTAAGTAGGGCAATTGAGCATGAGGAGCTAAGGGTAAAAATTTTCGATTTTTACTTTGGGGGGGGGGTATTCCAATGTTTTAATCTATTATCCTAAAGCTGAGTTATCCAACGTTTGTTTCCCTAGGGCTTTTTCCTATATATTTTATTCACAGAAAATGTTAAAATATTCATTGGTGTTGGGATTGAAATTTATTACGTATGTTATTAAGGCTTTTGTACATCCTCAATTTAAAGCCAAATAATAAGAGGTGAGGCGGAAGTTAATGTTGGAGGTTGGCCTGTTTGAATTCATTCTCTCACTGTTTTGCATCCTGGCATCGGCTGCTTGTATACCATCATTTCTTATTTTTATAAACAAGGCACATTCATACTCAGCATGATTTGGTATGTCTCCTTATATCGATACTCATCATAAAATTAGTTTAGGATTTCATCTAATGTCTTACTCATCCTTAGAATCAGCTGTCCATTCCTCAACTCACTTGACTTCCTCTGAAAAGGTGATTCCCAAATTTTTTCCAATGACAACTTTGTTTAAACTTCATCATACATTTTTGCGATTTCACCCCAAAATGAGACCAACAACTTGAAAGAAAATATACAAAAATCTTATAACATGCAAAGCTGACATAAATGAATGATTTTTGAAAAAAACTTTCCAACTTGTGAAAGCAAAGGCAGCTTTGTGTATTTTTGAGTACATACAAGCAGTAAACTGCTGTACAGAGACCTATCCTTCCATTCAATTTGTAATCCAATGGAACAACTTTTGTGATCACTTATTGCCTGTTTGCATTTGATGGAGTTTGAGCCAGTTCCAAACTTACAGACAACTGCATGCATTTACCTTGTGGGACAGATATCATCTCTTTAGCGTCAGATATCATATGTTTTGTTTTTCTTATAGTAATCCTTAAGCCGTTTCTTTCAAGCACTGATTTCCACCTGTTAAATACTATACTCACTTTTGTCGCACTGGGTGCACTGATAACAATATCATCTGCATACAGGACCGTCCATGGAGAACTTCTGCATATTTTTGTCAACTGATTAAAAACTGTCTAGTCGAAATACAACTAGACCAGTAGTTCTCAACCTAAGGTTCGCGGTCCCCTAGGGGGCCAGGAAAGGGTTTTAGGGGGACCGTGAAGATTTTTCGATAGGAGGTACTATTATTCAAAAAAGTATTGAGATTAAACGTTTTTCAATCTTGAATAACAATAAAATTAAAATTTCGAAAAACGAATTTTAATTCACTTTTCAGGTAGCTAGTTTTTGACTAATTTTTTGGTTATTAATTCAATGTAAGTAATTTTTGTCAAATAAAAATATGTAAAAAAAAAAAAAAAAAATGTGGCCATTTAAAAAATTTCCAACTCCATCCATATCACAATGGCATCTACACAGTTCAACTTATCACTCAATTGTTAATTTTCTCTATCAATTACTACCAAATAACTGTTATTTTCAATTTTAAAATTGACTTATTCTGTAACTTTACTAAATAATTTATTGATTTAATAAACTTAACCATGAATAAATCTGACATGGATTTTAGCGGCATGAGTGTCCGCAGAAAAACATCAGGAGGGGGCAAACAAAGTATTTTTCTAGTAATCATACAGTGAAGCATGTTACCCAACCCAGGGGTGTGCCAATGTATTTTTCATAAATCATCTTACAATCTTCTCAAATACATTGAAAAATTTTATGCTAACAATTTTTTTTGCTATATTTATATGAAATGCATGCACACTTATTTTTGATAGCATATTTTACTTAAATTTATTCTACAGGTGACCGGTCAATTCTCTGTAGGATATTTCGACGCAAGTACATTTCGCCTCAGGAGCATTCCGGTGTAAAAGAAATAGTATAAAAATATGAATATTAGAATTTGAATATTATTTTATTTCTACAAATATAAAAAATTGTGGAAATGAATTTTTCATATAAAAAAAAAACTAAGGATCCCTATGCCTTCAATCCATTCTAATACCTCGCACATCACGGCATTAAATAACGCTTTGACCCATTCAAATCGATCTCATATTGACTGATTTTTTTCCTCAATTAGAAAATTAGAAAAATCGAATTTTTTTCCAAAACTAAGAGTTTGCAAAAAACGAATTTCATTTTCTTTTCTACAAGTAAAACTAAAAAAGACTGTCAGGCTTCACAAAAAATTAATAAGTAATAGTAAAAATGGCTCAAAGGAAAATGAGATATGATGACTCATATTTAAAATTAAGATTCACAGTGATAAAGTCATGTGGGGAAGATAAGCCACAATGTGTTTTGTGTTCTGCAGTGTTAGCATCCACTTCGCTGAAGCCGTGCAAGTTGAAGAGACACTTGGAAACAATACGTCCCAGTTTTGTAAAAAAAGATATCAAAGTTTTCACACACAGTCAATCAATTGCACAAATCAAGGCTCGATCACGCAGGAAATTTTTTCGCAAAACAAAGTCTGAGCTGAAAGCGTCTAATGAAGTTTCAAGGAGAATTGCTGTTGCTAAATAAACCCACAACATTGGTGAAGAGTTAATTTTACTTTGCTGCAAAGACATCAAATGTGCTCGGAAGTTCTGAACTCGAAAAATTAAAGCATGTGTCCATTTCAAACGTACTGTTAGAAGGCGAATAGCAGAGATGTTTGATAACATACATGAGAGTTGCACTTGTCAAAACAAGGCCAAATCTAGAAGAACTCGGCAAGGCAAAGCAAATGTAGCCGTCCCATTGAATGTACTTTTGATGTGTACGGTGGCCATTTTTTTTCAACAAATATTTGATTTGCAAAAAAATGTTTTTATTTATTACAAATTGTTTGTCATTTAAAAAATAAATATTTGTTTGCAAAAAATGTTTTTGTTTAGTAGCCTATATGTTAACTGTGATAATTACTAAAGGGACCGCCAAACGAAAATTTAAAAATAGTTTGAGAACCACCGAATTAGACAATCAGCCCCCCCCCCTCATAAAGAGGATTAATTGTGGCCTGATTCAACAAAAAAACCGGTTGATGATGAAAGACGATTATGGACAGGAGCAGACTTAGTACTGATACACTGGTGCACTCCTCCCATTATTTCTAGGGGTTCAGCGAGCACACCAGCTAAGCTCAGTCGTGGTCGATTTGCAGTAGTCAGGAAACTGTATTTACTAGTTGCTTGGGAACAAGTTTGCACCAGGGGCCCCAGAGGATAGTTTTTCTTGTCATCTTGTCAGTCTTTTCTAGATCGATAAAGATGTGAAAAAGCTGCTTTTTATGTTGGACGAACTTCTCGCAGAGTTGCTATAGTAGAAAAAGAGCCTCCATCATCGACTTCAGTGCTCGAAAGCCGCACTGTTTACCATCTATTTCGATTGTCAAGAATTCTAATACAAAATTAATTCCACCATTGGATTTGTCGTAAAATTTTACATAGGAAAAATTGTTTGATCTTTATATAGGGCTTTGTTTTCAATTACATCCACAGATAGACACTACAAATATAGATTATATATACAAGTGTACACACTCAATCAAAAATGATAGAAAACAATTATCCTCTGCCTGTGTTTGTACGAATATTCATATTCATATATAAAATAACGTCTGAATTGGTGAAGTTCGAAAGAGAAAACGTCTCAAACTGGAAAGTTTTATAAAAAAAGAAAAAATATATAAATCGGTATAGAAAAAAATGGAAATAGATTTGCTTTCTCAATTCCCCTAAATACTTGAAATGGATTCGTCTGGCAGTTATTTTTGTGGGATGGGACGGATATATATGTACACACAAATAAATACACATTGCACTTTATTATAGTGGCTGATTGTTTGCTGCTACTTATTGATATGCAGATGTTAATATCTACATTTTTTTTTTCAAAAAATTCTTTAAACAAGATATTTTATTTTTGCTCGTTGTACAGAAACTACACCATTTTATTCGGCTCTTATATTTGGCTTATATAATTATTTTTCCTGCCTCTTTCTCTCTCTTTTAGGTCCTGGCTTGTTCAGAGTGCGAAAAGTTCTCCCAAATCTCACCAGCCACGGAAATGTTATTGGACTTTGTGCAACAGAAAAAACTTTCCTCTCAATCAAAAATGACCAACCAAGAAGAAAACCTTGCCCAACAAAGTGGTCACAAGGCTTCCCATGTCTTCACACAGCAGGAATTATTTGAAATGCTTAAAATATTTTGCCCCATCTACACTCAAGATGAGCTGGCCTGTGACCACGGCTTAAACCTCTCCAGGTATCCGGAGTAACTTCACATTACACCTAGAGTTTAAAACTTTTTTGTAAATTTTAATTGTGTTTTGAGTTTGTTTGTTTCTTTGGAGGGGTAGGGGGGGATGGGGCATTTATATTTTTAGATGCATCCACGCATCTCTATAAAAGGCTCTGTCCATCAGTCTGTAGGTCTGTCACACTTAAAGTTTAAAATAGCATTCATATCACTAAACATGCAGACTGAAATTTCTGAGATGGATATGACAGTATTTAAGTAGCTTATAAGAGGCTTTGTCCATCTGTTGAATGGTCAGTCAGTCCATCTGTCACGTTTAAGTTGTTCATTGCATCTTAAAACTGTACTTATTGTTTTTGCTCGAATTGAAAAAATTGTCGCAGGAAGATCAGTGATTATTTCGGCCCTTACTTCTTCACCTTTCTCCCATTTTCATTTAGCTGAAGCACCTGGTGTTGCCCGAAAAGTAATGAGAACATTATATACTCATGCTCCTAGCCCTAAACTCCATATTTCTAGTTTATCTTATTTATTGATTTCTAAAATGAAGTAGGACATCTTCTTTGCTGTTTATAGATGTCCGGTGCAAAAGCAAACCTCGTATTAGAGTTAAAAATCTTAATAGAAAGTTCATATGACCGTTGGATACTTCATAAAATTTTACTCTAGAAAAGTTGTTTTATCCTAGTATGAACATGCATTTGTGCGTCCACTACACAGGCCGTGATCGTCCTGCCAGTCCAAAGTTGTTGTTCGGTTCAGTCAGTGCTGCCACAAAGAATTCTGACTTTAAAAAAACATAATTCCAGTTTAAAAACGATTAGCAAGGTTTATTTTCCTTTTAGATGTTGCGATGGTATTCGTTTTCTTAGGTTGAATAGCAGACTTGGAAAATGAGATTTTTGCCCAATCAATTAGTTTAGAGTCTAAGAACCCACTTCTCTTTGAGAGACACACAAATCCAACTGATTCTCAGATGTTCAACTCTGACTGCCTCCTGCCCCAGCAGTGCCGTCTCTAACTGCCCTCCCCTGCCCATAAGCTAGAATATATGTACTTTTGACCAGAAATCTTAGATTCCGGTCTTTCTCAGTTATCCCCATTCGACCACCAGGAGACTGACTACTTGAGATATCCACTAAAGATAATGGCCAGCCAGTATCCACTCAAAAGACAATCTATCAATCTCCAGACAATCTATGAACATTATTTTTCTCAAGTTAGCTTGCTCTCGGTATGAATCCCTGTTTAAAGAAACGTTACTTTATTTCCGAAGAGAAATAAAATTCTGCATATCGGAGATATTTTCAATTTCTTTTGTGCACCTCTTCTATTGGCCGAACATCTCTCTCCCATAGCAAATCTGCTATTCGCATGCACTGAAAACATGGAACACTAAACATGTCGCCTACTGCATATTTACACTAGTATAGGTTTATCTTTTCAATTGCATCTCTGGTAAATGATAATTGGATTTGTTAATTGAGACCTAGTGACACTAGATGGAATCGCAGAAAAATTTTACTGGCATTGTTAAATCCCTTCAAAGATTTAACCTTTATTGAAAGTAATTTCAATTTTCTGTTTTCATGCTGGGGTTCTTGTACAGAATTACTAGAAAATCAACATTTTATTTTCATTATATCTAAAAACTTTTAATGATGCCACATAGACCTTTGCAAAGCATAAACAATGGTACCTCAATTAGCCACTGAGTGTTCAAATTTTATTAGAAATAATAAAATTTACTGTCTTGTGTTTAGAAGCTAATTTTCATGGTAGATAGCTAAAAGTGCAGGCTTGAAACAAGTGAAAAATCTTTACAAATGCAATTTCATCTTTTGTTAAATGAAAATTAATCATAATGGAAACAACAATTATTCGATCAAACCAGCTTAAACATTCGGCAAAATCCCATTATCCCTAAAAACAAAAAAACATGCAAAAAGACGCCGAAGCACAAGTTTGACTGTTCATATAAGATTCATTTCAACCGCTAACACATGAATCTTCTAAATATAATTCATAGCACAGTAGAAATCAAGCTAGATTTTTCTTTTAATATAGTAAATCAGTAAAATTAACTCTGATTAAGACCATGTAAAGACAATTTGATAATAGGCCCAAAATGTTATTCATTAAATTTTTCAACTTGGATTTTTTTTGTGTGAAAAACCATGTAAAACCCGATATTTTAAGTCAACCATATTGACAAATAGCATTTTTTCTTTAAAATGGGACTATTTTTATATGCATAGAGATAAACAATGTCGCGCACACCAAATTTGAAAACACCAACATTAAAAACTAAATCGTCTGTCACCGAAAATAGTAACCTAACTTGAAATAGGCTAGAAAAAATGTTATTAATGGTACAAGAGAAATAATTGTAACTTTATAAAGAGAAAAGATTGTTTGCATCTAAATTTTATCAAAGCATTTGGCTTCCATAATTGCAAGATTATTGAACATTCAAATATTAAGTATTTCCCCGAATCATTTTAGTGCATGTGTTGTTTTTGATGGTGCTTACGGATGTTGTTCGTCTCTCAGGTTTGACAATGTGGTCTGGAGACTTCTCTCTCTGACAGGTAGCTGAAACCTGTTCATACATGAAGAAGAAGACAACAAACTTTTAATGATAGAGTATGCTTTATTAACTTTATTTTCTTAACTATGAGTCTCTTCTGGCTATAATCAAAGATGATACGACCAAGCTGAACCTTATGCAACGTGTATTTCCTCGCTAACTATTAAACTGCAGCTGTTTTGAATTCAAATTCTTCTATATAGTCACATGATTAAATTAACCAATCCGCTACCTCAATATCAGGATTTACTTCGAAAATCTATACTAAACGAATGAATTTACAAACTATTTGTACACAAAATAAAATTATTTATAAAATATTTGAAAATATTAAAACTAAAATAACTGGATTTGGCATTCAATCACTTGAAAAGAGTTGATATGCCATAAAACAAAATAAGCAAACCAAACCGCTGTCAGGTCAAACTGTGTCAATTATACCTAAGTAAACTTTTGTTTTTGTGAATCATTTTACACTGAAAGAACATATTGCAGTTAAGTTATATGTACTGTTGTTATTGAAATAGTCACTGGGGAGGGGTTGTTATTTCACTACTCATTTGATATCATTTCTTTTTTTTTTTTTTCTTTTTTCTTTTTTTTTTTTGACTAACATAGGGCAGAAAGAGGCTTTTACAGTTTTAATAGCAGACATAACCACCCTCTTTCCCTATCACCCCAAAGCTTAATTGTTTGTTTTTTAAATTTTCATTTATTCCTTTTGTTTCACCTGTAAATTATATACTTCTATAATTTTGTGTATGAGAAAAAGAGAAAAGAAAAGGGGTATGTGTGTGAGAGAGAGCTCGAGACAGATAGAATGAAGCAGTGGAAAAAAAAATTCTTACACACACAACTTTCTTCTCTCTCTCATACACAATTTTTTTCTCTTTCTCACACAAATTCCTTCTCTCTCACATACACACATTTGATTCTCTCCCTCATACATACACAACTTAATGTTCTCTCTCACTTACACACACATAACATTATTTGTCTCTCACACACATTCTCATTTTTATTCTTACAAATTCTTTTTATTCGAGCAGAATATGACCGATACCTTAATGTTATAGTGTTCATTATTTGCAATAGAGCTTCAATAATCTGAAAATAAAACCATGAAAAATATTTGAAAGAGCATTTTTTTTTTTTAAGTAAAATCTTAAAAACACACACGCATGCACACACACACAATGACAAGCATTTACACATTATTGCCACTATTACATTTGCTCAATTGTAAAAAGTGTACATTTTTACCAAATTTCACTTTTTCTAATACATGTTAAAATCCCCAACGTTATGACTTGAGTGATCAAAATTAATGGAATGTGAGGACTAAAGGACAAAATAAGGGAAGCGAGAGTTACAAGGCTGCCGAAAGTAAACCCAGGGTCCACTTTCTACTCTCCTAGTGCGTACGAAGCCTGTCTAAAACGTATCCGACCTTAGGCCAGAACAAATATTTCAAATATGTGACTGGGTTGGGACCCTAATCCTCTTCAAAGTAAGCCCCTTGTGCTTATACAAACGTAGCCAACCGATCCATCCACTGCCGGAAACACCTCTGGAAGTTTTCTTTTGGAATGGTGATACCTAATGAAACAGTGGAAAAATTGTAACTCTCGGAGGCATTATAACCAAATTTGAATTCGTACAAGAAAATATACACATTTCTTCTTTTTTCCGTCTTCGTCATTAAAGGATTGTAAAAATTGTATTCTCTGAGGATTTATTAAAGAGAACCAGCATGTAAAATTGTATATAAAACTAGTTATCCCAAAATAACATTTTATTTTCAAAAAAGATTTGGGCATATAGATCTTTGCAAAACAAACAATGGTACTAGACCTATTTTGGTACCTTATTAGCCACCGAACTATGACTGTTCAAAGTTCATTGGAAATTAGAAAATTTGCTCGCTTGTGTGCTATCGGTCCAGAAGCCAATTTTCACAGTGTATAACTAAAAATTCCGACTTCACACAAGTGAAAGATCTGTACAAATTTAATGTTATCTTGTGGTAAATGAAAATTAATCCTGATGGAAGGAGTAATTATTAGATCAAACCAATAGACATGCAAAAATGACTGTTCATATAAGATTCATTTCAACAGCTAACCCATTGAATCTTCTTAATATGATTCATAGCAGATTAAAGATTAAGCTAGAATTCTCTTTTAATTCTAAATTTAAAAAAAACAACTTTGATTTGGACCATGTAAAAATAGATAGAAATACAATCTGCTAATAGGGCAAAAATTTCCGTAAGGTAAACAATGTTGTGGCAGATAAGAAGTTCTCGGAAATAAATTACTCATGGAAATTCCGTTTGATGTTAGGCACACAGTAGAAAGGGGAAGTTATTTGCAGTTGTTGTAGCAAAGCGAGTTCTTGCTGTGAAAGTTTTACGAGGAGGAACCAGAGATTGGAGTTCAGTCGAGTACCTTCCGTAGAAAAAGCGATAGAGTAAAGAAAGAGTTAATTTTGACCTCTGTCAGGGAAAAAACGAATGCTTTGAATGGCACCTCCCCAGATGTGGTAGCAGTGCTCCATCTTAGGACATATTGGACTCTTATTCTAGATGCCTTGTGTCAAACTCGAAACCGTCATGGAATTTTGAACCCAGCACTTTATTAGAGCCATCGGTATACATTGTTCTTTGCTCAAGACACATGGCTGAGACGACTAAGATTGTGGTTACAGTGTGCAGGTTATCTTGAGAACTGAGTTCCATCCTGAGCAAAGGCAGTAAAATTATTTCAAATTAACCCTTAAATGCTTTATTTTTTTAGATTGGGTTTGAAAAATTTTTATCATCTGTGGAACACATTTACACAAGATTGTTTACTTTAGAGATACAACATTGTCATCTTCAAATCCAATGTACACAAATACTTATCATACAACATCCCCATAAGTAATCAAATTTTCTTCATTCTATTCATAATTTTCAATCTTCTCATAATATTCTACATCATTCAACTGAAAATCTTTGCCTCTCATTAAACCTTGTACTTAAATGGCTTTTAGCCTTGATAAGTGGTGACACATTAGTAAATAAGTCTAGACGGTGACGGCAAAAACAGACGAATGGCTGTGATAATAGCAACCAAGATGAAGTAATTAGTCTGAAAAATGTAAATAAGAAAGAAAATTCCTCATCCCAAAAATACAAATAGATATCCTCTTGGCGACCTTCTATAATTTGTTCTTAATCTTTGTGCACATAATGGATTGCTAAAGCTTTAGAACTAGTTTCTTTGTTCGCTTGTCTATAATGGAGATTTTAGCATATAAAATTATCTTGTCAGACTTAGTTACAATTTATGGTGCTTATTTAGATTGGGACCCAAGCTAAAATCGACTTAGTGTGGGTACTTTCTGGATGTTTCTGTAAACTGCCGGAAAATGCTCACACCAAGTCTGTTGATTTAGATACGTCCAAAAAAAATTAAAAAACTAGGCTGGATTTACAAGTGTGGGGGGGAACAAACATTAACCAAAATTTAAAGCAAAAAAAAAAAATCAAATACATTTAGTCAAATTGTATGAAAGAAATATTTATTTTTTTAATGAAGAAATTATTTTTATTTCTTCATTAAAAAAATAAATATTTCTTTCATACAATTTGACTAAATGTATAAATTATATTTTTTAAGTGTTTTTTTTTCTTTGGGCTGAAAATTATTTTTGCTTTATAATCAGGTAAAAATGGCATCGTTAGGGTTAGGTATGAAACTTGTTTTTTTTTTAAGTTTTACTTTAGTAAGAATCGATTGAAGAATTGTTTTTTTTGGCCTGAACATTTTTTTTTTTGTAAAGTTTCATTGAACAAGTTGTAAAAAAAAATTTTTTTTTTTTTTTTTTTTTTTTTTTTTTTGCATAAAACACTTTAGAAAATCATTTTTGGTTTCTAATCAGGTAAAAATGTCCTTTGTTGTTAGGGTTTAGGATGTTAGGTTTCAGGTCTAGGGTTAAATTCTTCGAATCAGTAACCGTAGTTGTAGATCCAATCCCACATTCGTGGCATGCAGTTTTCATTGTTGAAACCACAGATTAACTTTAATATCTAATCGAGCCTGTTCGAAAAAGTACCACTTATTGATATCCAACATCTGCATTTTACGTTACTGCATCACCAAGAGTATTTATTGCTAAGTTTGGCTCGTTTTGCGATCTTACATTTATCTCCACATTTTTTGCATTTCTTTTTTTCTTTTGTGATGTGATCATTTTTTTTTTTTTTTCTGATTGAAGTTAGTTACTCTTTTGGGAGATGCAACAGCCTGTGCTATAGCTCGTTAAAATTCATTTTGCATTTGTTACTTTAGCGTTTCAATCGCGTTTCAATTAGTTGAAATGTTGTCTGCTTGTTTTCTCGCAATTTGATTGACTAACCGCTTTGGTACTTTCCGATGGTTTACATAAACATCCAGAAAGTACCGACGCCAAGTCGATTTTAGTGTGAGTCCAAATCTGAGAAAGATTTTCAATTTATATAAGAAATTACTTGGTCCAACCCAGACAACTGCTAATATTAACATTTTTGAAAAAAAAATAATCACCTAAAAATAAAAATCAACAGAAGATAACTCATATTTTAGATTAGAGAATATAATAGGAGTTGTCTACCTTTATGTGCAAACGAATGAAAATTAACTAAAATGACTTCACTGCATTTCAGCCAATGCCCGATATGTACAGCTAGTATTATTTAAAAGGAACACAATGTTGAATCGGTAATAAAATTCACAATCTTTTCTGCAATCCAACCATATTTGGTAGAAATAAACTTCAGTCTATTCCTGACTTGCCAACCAAGTTTCAGTAATGAATGTCCAACAGTCTTTGTTTTATCGCCGTTTAATAAGCACACCTGGATGAACGTGCAAAATTGTTAATAACTCTGACACACCCCTCAATTGACACTGCCCTCATTTGGGATGTTGAAGATTTTTTTGGATAAAATTTTGGGGGTGTTATGGTTCAGTGAGTGTGAAACCTCTTACTGATTAGACAATCATCATTGAACGGTGATAAAACAAAGTGTTACACTGGATCTTGAATAAGCAACTAGAAGAGTTTATAAAAACATCTTTCTTTTAAAACTTGCATTAAAATGACGTTACTTTTTGGACACAGCTTTCTTGCTTGCTCGCTCTCTCTCTTTCTGTGTCTGTCTTGCAACTGCTTGAAGAAAGAAATGTAATCAGTAACTGACTGTTTGACCTAGTTTCAATGTTATTTTTCAAACAACTGTCAGTAAGAATGAAAGAAATTATTCTTAGTCTACCAAAAACTGGTCGTGAATACCAGAGGAAAAAATAAACACACGTGTTTGGGTGTCGGTAAATAAGAGAAAACCCAAAGAAGTGATATAATCTCATGTTCATCTATTTAACGTTTGTTTTGACAAATGCTGGTACGGTCAAAGATAAAGAAATAAACATTAAGTACAAGTCCCAAAACAAATGAATGCACATAGTTCGTTATTCAAATAAAGGAGTTGTTTGAAATAGTGAAAAGGGTCTACTTACATTAGACACAATTAGAGTTTTTTTTGTTTTGGAGGAGCAGACAAGAGCATGACTTCACTCCACGAAGTCAATGAAGAGGAAGGACATCATGGGGATTCCTCGAAATCTCACGAGAACTAGATCCAAGTCACGTGTTTCCCAAGACTTGATCTCTTTCTAAAGGGGGCACATCTCTGAATCTCTTGCAAAATCTAATTCAAGGGGGGGGGGGGCAACTCCGTCTTCCCTACAGTACCCCCTCCCTAGACAGAAACGAATCCTTAATGGATATTGAGGAAACAACCTGTGCACTCAAAACAAATGGGATAATACAGGGAAAACAGAACACAGAAACGTGTAACTATGAAGAGAAAAGAAATGTGTGTGTGTGCGCCCGTCCCCGTCCAGGGAAACAATTCTGGAAATTAAAAAAAAAAATTTAAAAAGTCTTCTTTTTTTTTACATGAACCACTATCAATGTTCAACTAAGTTGATAAATGTTTCGCCCATTTAACGATCCGGCCAGATCTAGTTAGTCTGTTTTTCTGTGTCAAGTTCTAATTGAGATGCGTGAATTGCTACAGTGTCTACATTTAACCAGGTAGTGTCCAGAAATGCTGGATTTAGCCTATCACAATGTTTTGGTTGGTATCCTAATGCATACCATAAAGTACTTTCTTTTTATCTTTTGAGGATCTTGAAAAGTTCCCTGTACGCTGGCTGCAAATTATGTGTTTTAGTGAGATCCTGCACAAACACGTGTGCACGTTTGCATGAGTTTAAGTAGATTTTAGGGTCTGTGCCGGAGTTTTGACATTCTTGTGGTGAGCCGATCCACTAAACCAGTGCGGTCCATCACTTTTTGTGGAGGATCGAAGAAAAACTGTCCGGGAAGTCGGTGTGGTGCCATATACTATTTCTGCAGCTGAACATTTCAGCTCATCCTTCACTGCAGTGCGGGGTCCCAGAAGGACTAATGGAAGGTTGCTTAGCCAATTTGACTGATCCATCATGGCTCTTAAAGCTGTTTTGAGTGTGCGATGGAATCGTTCCACCAAGCCGTTCGATTCGGGATATGGTATAGTCCTCACTCTCTTGCTTCCTAACAATTTCATCAGTTGGTAAAAAAGGTCTGAGTCGAACTGCTGACCCCTGTCTGTGGTGATGACAACCAGAACTCTAAAACGTGCTCCCCATCCTGAGACGAAAGTTCTTGCTGTAGTGTCTGCCATGATGTCAGGCATGAGAAGGGCTTCACACCAGCGGGTGAAACGGTCTACATATGTCAGCTGGTAGTTTGCCCTTGGCACGTTTGGAGTGCACCAGTTATGTCCACATGCACGTGTGCAAAATGCTCATTGGGAGGTGGAAAAGTACCAGAGAGGGTGCGGGTGTGTCTTCTGATTTTGGTCCTTTGGCATTAAACAAAAGATTTCGACCAGTGCCGGATATCAGCTTTCATGTGTGGCCAAACAAATCTACTGAAGACCAAACTAACTGAGGCATTGGCTCCAGAGTGATAAAGATTGTGGAGTGAGAAAAGCAGTGTCCGCCGTAACGACTCAGAAACAAAAGAGCATATTCTTCCAGTGCTGATGTCACAGATGACTTCCAACTGGGTATTTGGAATACCTATTCTCGACAGCTTTAATGATGCTTCCACGTCATTTAAAAAATTCTGCAGATGCTGGTCATTTTTCTGCTCTTCCACGAACACCTTGTAATCAACACACGGGCCCAACAGGAGGGCATTTATGCCGCCAGACATGGTGCCTACCAGTACATTATTAGTTCCTTTGAAGCGGACATCCGACATATATTTCAACAAGTAATCCAGGTGTCTGGTCTCACGTGGAGAATACTTGTCCGAACCTGACTTAAATGTGCCCAGCAAAGATTTAGGGTCCGTGTGGATATAGAATTCCCACCCCTGCAATGGCTGAATAGGCTGTGAGGAGTTCCCAACCGAAGGTGCTGTACCTTGTCTCAGCTGGGGAGAGTTTCTTGGAAAAGAATGCGATCAGTTTCCATTGTTCGTTGACCTTCTCCTGTAATACTGCTGCCACTCCGATAGAAGACGCATTGACTGCTACACACAACTCTTCACATGGAACAGCATGTGACAATTCAATTGCATAAGACAATGTAGCCATAACGGATTCAAAAGCTGCTAGTGCAGGTTCAGATAGCACTATGTTGCAATTCTTAACATTAGTTAACATATCTAAGTGGTTTTACAATCTGCACTCAATTGGGTAGGAATCCATGTGAAAAATTGATTATCCCTAAGAACTGCCTCAGTTTCCTCATGCTATCCGGTAGGGGGCATTGTGATATTGCCTCCACTTTAGAAGGGGCAGGGAAATCTCAGCAGCGGTGACCAAGGAAAATGACCTGAATTCCCAAATTCACATTTTACCGGGTTGATCCCATACTCCCTTAAACGCTCAAACACAAGTTCTACATGTTGCACGTGTTCCTCCATAGAGGCACTGGTTATCGGTACATTATCCACGTAAGTACAACCGAAATCTAAGTTGTGAAATACGTGATCAGTAAATCGTTGGAACGTTTGTGCAGCATTCTTTATTCCAAAGGGGACACGCAGAAACTCATATAAGCCAAACGTCGTGGTGATAACCATTTTAGGGATATCTTTGTGTAATACCGGTATTTCGTGGTAGGCCCTAATAAGATCTAGTTTTGTGAACACCATCTTATCCTGGATTATGACGATTATATGATGAATGTGGGGAATAGGGTAATTGTCTGGCTTGGTTACAGAGTTGAGTTCCCTGTAATCACCACATGCCGCCATGTGCCACCACCTTTTGGGACCATATGTAATGGCAAAGCCCAACTACTTTTTGATGGACAGATAATGCCCAGTTCACTCATTTGGTTCAATTCATCCTTCGCTATGCATAATATTTCCGGTGCCAGTCTCCGGGAGCGGCTATGCACTGGGGGCCACTTGTGTCAATATGATGAGTGACAGTGTGGTAGTGTTTCCCTATGAAAAGACGGCTTTGTTATGCCTTCAAACTTTTGTAAGAGATTGCGAAAAACTGGACCATCTTCTTCGCTAGCTACCATGGGCCATAGCAGAATTATATTTGAAATGAATCCAAGTGAGCTAACGTAAGTCTCAGGGTCAATTAGACAATGTCTGTGCATGTCCTCAAATTTGTTCAAAAAATCTGCACCCAATATGGCCCTATCCACCTCCGTGAAAAAAAAGCCCCCCCCCGAGGCCAAAATTTAATGTCAGGCTCCTCTGTCTGTAAGTTTTAATAAAAGACTAATTTATGACCTGCGATGTAAGTTTCTGAGGACCATTAATCCTGTCTGCCTTTGTGACAGAGATTATGGGTATTTGTGCACCACTGTCTACAAGAAAATTTACCCCTGTACTGTGGTCACACATAAATCATAGGCGACAGGCTTCCTCCATGTTGTCCCTCTGAGTTGCCTTCAGAAAACGGCTTAATCGTTTCCCTGGATTGTATGAACAGGGAAGTTTGCAGGAGTATGCCCTGTCTCCATACTTGCTGTGATTGTGGCATATAGAGCTTTTGTTCCTTTCCTTTGCACGGTAAGGGAGTGCCATTCACTACTCGAGGGAGTTGTCTCCAACTTATCCATTCTTCTCCTGAGTTTACCTATATGGGCCTTCAGCTTCCCCTGACCCACCAGGATCTAGGCCAGGCGATCGTGCTCTGAGGTCTGAACACGCACTACTGAAATCGGGCTGGTGGTCGTCACAGAAGCAAATTTTTTTTTCTTTCTTTTTTTTTATTTATCAGCCACTCTTGCTAAGTCCTCTGTGGATACATCCTCACTCGTGACTGCTAAGACTGTCTGATAAGCAGGCGCTGGAGAAAAATATGACTAACAATTTTGTCTTCCTTATTTACGCCAGCGAGGTCTTGTAGGCATCTCAGAAATTGGTAGGGTTTACTATCCCCCAATGCCTCCTCGTTCAGGAGTTGGGACAACTTTGGTTGTCTGGAAATCACCTGCTCTTTAAGAACAGTATACAGCCTATCTGCCAGTGGGGACATTACTATCTCCTTAACCTCCATGATGACATCTGGCAATTTTTAAATTGCCACCTGGAATTTTTTTATTTGGAAGCTAATTCCCCTAATTTGGCAGTTCAGCTCCACTTGTGCAAAATATAAATGGGATCCGCTTTAAAAAATCGCTGACAGATGGCACCAATGCTACCTATTGGGGCCATAGCGAGAAAGACGAAAAAAATAAACAAATAATACAAATGAATAAATTAATGAAAATAATCTGTGCCGAGGTGAAAGAAACCAGTAGTGCCTCGAGATAGTCACTCCCTTGCTCTAACGGCAAGGTCAACAAAAAAAAAGGGAGGGAATCTCAGACTCTACTTGTGGATAAAAATGTACATATGCTCCATCGTGTCCCGAGAGGTTGGAGAAACCCAAGCGGTATGACTAGAAAAATACACATGTGTATAAGAGAAAGAGAGCAAATATATCTCTGCTAATGTGTGAAAATAAAATTATCTTCACTCATTTATTTATTATATGCCAACTTTTCACGCAATGAAACAACGGAGACTGTTTTTCTTTGTTTCGACTTTAAGAGAAGGCCAATAATCGAGAACCGAAAGCAAAAATGAATAAATGCATATATATATATATATATATATAATGGCCATTTGTGCAAGTTCGTAACAAGAGGTCACCAGTTTCAGTTGAGTGGTTCGTATTCTTAGTCTACCGAAAACCGGCTGTGAATACCAGAGAAAAGATAAACCTGTATCGGTAAATAAAAGGAAACACAAAGTGATTTAAACTCATGTGTGTTTATTTAACGTTTGTTTTGACAAAAGCTGGCACAGTCAAAGATAAAGAAATAAACATTAACTACAAGTCCCAAAACAATTTAATGCACATAGTCCGTTATTCAAATAAAGGAGTTGTGTGAAATACACAAAAGGGGTCTACTTACATTCAACGCAATTGGAGGAGCTGACGAGAGCATGACTTCACTCCACGAAGTCAGCCAAGGAAGAGGAAGGACATCATGTGGATTCCCTGAAATCTCACGAGAACTAGGTCCAAGTCATGCGTCTCCCAAAACGACACATCTCTGAATCTCTTGCGAAATCTTATTTAAGGGAGGCTACTCAGTCGTCCTTACATAAGTAATAAGAATATTTAATTTCAGAAATATTGTCAAATAGTTTTGACCGATTTTTGTAGTTTCCTATGAAATTGATTCGGAAGAGAATCGTCAGACTGATGAGAGCTCATTGGTCTGATTAGTCGGTATTACTGAACATCATATAACTGTGCATGCCCTTGTGGTGCTCAATTATGTTCCTAACCCCCCATTAAACATCACCTGTTGTGAGAAGACAAATAATTACAATTATACACCTTTTTGTAATATTCTTGTGTGATGATATACACAAAAATAAAGAAAATGTTTAGCTGAATTTGAGCTTTCCCACAATTGGAGGACTTCGTATTTTGTTAATCTTGTGAAGTCACATGATATCTTTATTTCAGATCTGTACTACATGTGATGATGTCAGCACAAAAAAGTAGGCCTTCAACTTGGTGTCCTCATGAGTTATTCCCCTTTAATGGGGACTAAGGCAGATAACTCTAAAACCTAGTTCATATTGGCTGAAATCAGTCAGTACTACCTACCTTCGAACCCCACCCTCCTTGCTGAAATAAAAGTGTAGTATCTGTTCTCAAGAGGCCATCCTCATTTCGAATGGAGAGGCGAGTATTGTCTGAGGTGCACTTCACAGTGAATGCTGACGGATCTGACCAGTTATTTTTTTGTAACCGTTCAAAGTGCACCTTGGGTTAGGGTGGACTACTTCCTACGTTAAGCCGATCATGTATCGCATCACATCTTGTTGGGTAGACGGGTAGATCCCCAATCTTTTTGGGAAGCCTCTGGAGCACATTGTTCTCAAAGCTGTTCTGGAGCACCGTTTAGTTTTATTATTTATATATATTTTTTTTATCTCCTTATTTAAAATGCAATCATAGTAAAATTATACAGTCGCTTTTAACAGTAACAACATACTATACTCCTGCTCCCAATTCATAAATGTTTGTTTTGTAATTATCTTCGTGGGGGAGGGGATACTCGTAATGTACTGGTTTCAATAATGAAATGCATGCTACGTTCTTATTGGTACAGGTCTGTTACAAAATGACCTTTTTCTTCTAAAGTCTCATTTGTGAACAATATTTTTATAGCTTTAATTTTAGTTCGATGATGAAATAATTTTCGTTTTTCAATTTAAAAGAACTTGGCCATGGTAATCTTTGAAGTAGACCGTTTTAGATTTTACGTTAAATGTACTGTTTTTATTGATTTCATACTTTTGGACAAAATAGCCGATCAAAACCTTCAGGCCAAGATGTCCATTTGATAAATAACATAGACTTTTTGTATTTAGACCCTTATAATTATATATTTATCCACGGTTGTTTGTTTGTGCGCACAACAATTGTTAAGTTATACCAAATTATTTTGAAATTGGAAAAAAAAAAATGAATAAAGACTTAGTCATTGGAATTTTAAATACCATTGTTTACTTATATAATGTTCAAGGCTTTAATGATAACTAACGTTTTAGATATTTTCTAAATATCTCAATATTATTTTCAGTATTTCTGCAACGCTGATATCACTCAGTATTTTGAAAATAATGTGGGATAATCATTTTTTTCCTTTAAGTATTTTTTCTCATAATGTAATCAACCACGGCAATTAACAAAACCATATTTTGACTAACGTCTCTCTCCTCCTTGACCGAGGACCATTGTTGAGCGTGTGCTGTTGTAGAAACAGATTGCTGAACATTGAAAGGTTGTCAAACATTCTTTCATAAAAGAAAAATAATAATTTGACAACGTCAGGTGAAAAAGACGATAAGTTTATCAAGTTGCACTTGTTAATCACATCACAATTATTTACTTAATAGTTGTTTAACTGTATCAAGATGTGATTGTCTCATTGTGATAATCTTCATAGGTGGAAAGGTGAGAGTGGGGGGGGGTAAGCATACAGCTTTTTAGATAACAAACTTTTGAGTCCATTTTAAACGGGTTGTCTACTGAGACTAAGGAAGATTCTACTGTTGGATATTCATGACTGAAATTTGTCGGACAAGTCAGGCATTGACTGAAGTTTATTTGTACAAAATATTTCTGGATTGCAGAAAAGATTGTGAATTTTATTAACAATTCCATGGATGGCATTTTGCTTTTAGAGTGTTACCCTGTAATCCTTTGGTGAAGCCCCCCCCCCCCCATTTGGGAGATTTAAGAAGTGTGAAGTCATCCCTTAATAACCTAGGTCCACTATGACCTTCAGTGGTAGTACCTGTCAGGGTTCTATTTGTGGGCTAAATAGAATTTCTCTCTCACAACAATAAACTGTCTCAGATACCCTTGATCGCCTCTACTTCAACTCACCACACCAAAATCCATTTTTTCCCAGCCCCTTTTTATCTTTTCTATTCTGCCTACCTTACTTCACAACCCTATAAACTACACAGGCTCAACTCCCCCCTCCATAGGTACCACTACTCCCAGGTTCACTCTGACCTAGAGGCGTGATAGTACCTGCCAGGACTTCATCTTTCAGTTAAATAGAAACCGTCGTTTACAGACTATTTAAATAGACAAAGCAATATATAAAAGAAATTAATCTACAAACCAATCATATACAAAACATGTACAGTTTCAGCATTAAAAATGACTAAACGACAGTTGACATGCCATGAAATCCAACAAGCGACTCATTGTTAGCCTCTTTCTGAGATTTGACTTCTGTCTTTTTTTTTTCCTCCAGCCAAGATTTATTTGACAGTGAAGACAGTGAAGAATCATTGCATCGGCAAAATTCACAGTAAGTAAAACAACTTTTAACATTTCCAGTGTGTGTGAGTGTGGGGGGGGGTGGGTGGGGGGTGCATAATATTTTTTTTTGTAATTTGTTTTATTTTTGTTTTTTGGCTTTTTATTATATTTGAAGAAAATTATTTTGTTGATTCTTTATTTTATTCATCACTTTCTCTTCCACAGACTCATTAATCTGCATAGTTTTATAAAATAAATAATGATCTTGACTCAGTTTGCAAGTTACTTGACTTTAGCCTTCCCGTACTCCATGACCTGAGTTATTTTCAAAACAAGGCTGACTCTTCTCCACAAACGGGCATTGGGGAGTTTTGATTGATAGCTTACTATCACCAGTGGTTGGGAGCTTTTAATCGGGTATAAGGGTTTTTTTCTTTAGATGTATCTCTCCTGCCCCAGGATTTGTCCAAGGCCACGCAAAAGAAGCGCCTCTTAAAAAAAATTACTGTGGCACTTGTGTCACAGTAATTTTTTCGAAAAATTTATACTATATTTGTGATGACTCTGTCTATCTCTCTGTTTGGAGGTACAATTTAAAAAAAACAACGCCCTATACCAAGATCAAAAACAATTTTTTTCTCAAGTAAAATTTTATGAGATATTTAATGGTGATATTAATTTTGTGTCAGGCAGTGTTTCAATAATGGGTGATCTGCTTTCGCGAAGTACACCCATAAACAGCAAATACAATGCTTTATTTTATTTCCAACTTGAAAATTGAATATCATAGAATTAATTCAATAATAAAAAATGGTAACAGAGGGTTCAGGGCTAGAAGCAAAAGTACACAAGAGGTACTTAATCATTCCCAGGCAATACCAGGTGTGCTTACTAGTATATATACAGGGTGTTAGGAAATCAATAGCAGAACTTTGGTATTATGTTCTATATGTGTTTATATGTCTGGAAACAAGTACTAATCAACATTCTTTATTGTAAGCATCTAACACGTACAATGTTTGCGATAGTGTGGTTATTTCTGCATATGGGATACATA
The DNA here is from genome assembly GCA_963556195.1 of Sepiola atlantica. Classification (NCBI taxonomy): domain Eukaryota; kingdom Metazoa; phylum Mollusca; class Cephalopoda; order Sepiida; family Sepiolidae; genus Sepiola; species Sepiola atlantica. The sequence goes on along the minus strand of OY744515.1, from coordinate 212,461,873 downwards.
AACACAATGGCTGTGAGAAGATCACAGGTGAAATAAGTCTGGGCCTGGTGTTACCACATGCACCAACAAAACCATGAAAAAATGACAGCAAACAGATATAAAAGCAGTGGGTCTCAAAAAAAAGATCTGAGCGTCATGAAAGGAAAAGGTTCAAGATCTTATGACATCAATAAGAACATCAGAACGAAGGTGTTGATTCGAAATCTGCGATTAGTATGGCTCTTAAATCAACCGTTTAACTATGAGGCCACACCCACAACTTTGTTTTATATATAGTATAATTGTGAATTGTTACAAGGGTAAATGGGGAAGCACTAGAGGTCTAATCTTGATGGATAAGGTCCTAAAAGTGGTTGAGAATAATTGAGCAGCAAATAAGTCAGATAAGCATAGATAAATGCAATTTGGTTTTATGCCTGGGCAAAGTACCACTGGTGTGATATTTATCCTGAGACAAATGCAAGAGAAATACCTTGATAAGAAGAACCTGTATTTTGCTTTTGTGGATCTGGAGAAAGATTTTGACAGTGACAAGAGAGGTTGTCTAGTGAGCTTTACATAAACTAGGGGCAAATAAGTGGTTAGTGAAGGTTGTTCAAACAGGTACCGAAATGCTCAAAGTTGTGTTAGAATAAACAGCACATTTAGTGACAGCTTTAATGTTAAAGTAGGAGTACATCAGGGTTCTTTATTGAGTCTGTTACTTTTAATTTGTGTCTAAGAAACATTGTCCAGAGAGTTTTGTATGGGTTGTCCAGAAGAATGATGTATTATTTAGTACTTGGCCGTGAAATAATGGAAGACCTACTTGGAAGAATACTATGGAAAGTAAAGGCCTGAAAGTGAATGGTACCAAGTGCAAAGTGTGTGAAAGCTCCCCTGCTCAGTTTGTAGAAATGGAGTCGGGTGCAATTCAATTCTTTTGTAGTACTTATAAGCATTGAGTACACAAGAAGTTCAATGTAATTACGGGTAGGTTGAAAAAGCATAACCTGTTTATGTAAGACAATGGAGATGGATGAGAACTCAAGTGTGGAGAAAGTATATCTGCATGGCGAAGCTACTGAGATTGTCGAAGTTTTGCTACCTTGGTGATACCATTAGAGCGCAGGGTGGAGCAGGTGCTAGCATGATTGCAAGAGTGCGGAATGGATGGAGTAAGTTCAGGTAACTTCTCATTTTACTAACCAGCAGAGTGTTACTACTGTTGACTAATGGAAAAGTCTATTGGGCACGTGTATGCATTGCGATGATGTATGGAAGTGAAAGCTGGTCTGAGGGTTGAGGACATGCGTTACATGAAGAGAAATGACATGAGAATAATACAATGGATGTGTAATATAAGTTTTAAAGACAAGCTTAGATCTGAAGACCTCAGAGGAAGATTAAATCTGGATAGTATAGGAAAATGTGTGCAGAAAATGAGACTTTGATGGTATGGCCATGTTGAAAGAATGGATGAGAGTTCTTGGGTTAGTAGATCACAGGGGAAGGCCAAAGAAAACATGGGAGTAAGTGATAAGAATGAATTTGAGAGAAAGATGGATAAATAAAGACCTGGGCAGAGAGAGGTTAGTTTGAAAGTCCATTTCTAAAAGCCGTCCAACGCATGCCAGCATGTAAAACAGATGTTAAACCAAATATAATGATGATAATTATGAGTATGATAGATCACGTACGATTTTTCTTTTCTTTCTTTTTTATTTTTCAGAAATAGATCCCCTTCTGCAATCATTTCCAACACTCAGAAATTACATTCCCATCCAATGGTGTTGTCAGCAGAAACACAAGAACGTCCGGCACCAGAACAGAGAACACTACAAAATCAACCTCAAATTGGCCATCTACACCAACAGCAGCAGCCTGAGACGGTTGATTCCTTTTTAATGTTAGAAGAAAAGACACCGGAAACTGAGGTGAAAGTTTCCGAAGAATGCTCACCAATCATACCGTCCCAGTAAACACCAGGAGAACATTCACTCAGGACAGCAAAACTTAGAGGAGAGGACCAGCTGTCACTGATGAAAACAGAAGTTTGCGTACGATTATGCTAACATTTTGAAGATGGAACCTGCGCAATCACCACTAAATTCAAATATTCGACCTCCGATTATACAAGATGCCGTATGACTCTCGCAAACACATCTGGAAGAGCCTTATCTATTACAGGTAGCATCACAAAATGAGGTACCACCGGGACAGGAAACGGCTAAAAAAACTTCTTAGCACATTCTGAAATCTCTGAAAGATCTTTCGGAAGATCAGATCAAATCAAAAGATATAATCAGACAAACAGCCGCAAAATAAATCGCGTGCACAAGAAACAGGTCCTCAAGTTTGAACGACTAATAATGTTTTTGAATTGTAAAAGTTTTTTTCTTAATAATTTATTCTTTGATTAAGTTTTGAGTAATATCGTAATGTTGTATTGATAAGTGGATAATATCAAAGGTAATTGATACCCATCTCACCCCTTTGTTAGTAATGGAATATGCTACATTCGGTAGTGTATTAGGAGTGAATATTTTATCCTATTTGTGACAGTAAGCAACAAAAAGTTAAAAACTTATCAGTAAGTTATTCCAGCTTCTAGTTTTTATTACAATTTATTTAACTCTGTTATGGAACGTTACCTGAAACCCGACCGTCTAGACCTCGATATGGACGATTCAGATTCTACTGACAAATGGTGGCACTGGAGAAAAATGTTTGAAGGATTCTTTGCAGCGCTACAGTTATCTTCAAACACGGCTTTCACAGGTACTGAAAGATATACTCTTCTTTTACATCATGTTTCCACTCAAATTTATAGGAATTTATCTGAATGTGAGAACTACGAAACTGCTGTGGACATTTTAGAAGCCACGTTGTCAAGAAAAAAAATACCATTTTTGCTAGATATTTACTTGCTACCCAGCGTCAACAACCAGAAGAAAGCCTTGAACATATCTTCAGATTCTAAAGAAGTCGCGAGTGTGTAGTTACAGCCTTAACTGCGAACTAAGTTTCACTAAAACGCCATGTTCGTTACAGTAAACATGACCTATTAGTGAGCGAATTAGAATTAATCGAAGCAAACCCCCAGTATGCACTGGTCCAAAATTCGGAAGGAAGGCAATCTACTGTCTCCTTAAAGGATCTAGTCCTGGCAGGTAATGTATCTGAACGTATAACTGCTGCAGAGGAATATACAGCCCTGATTCACGGAACAAGTCCGACCCACTTAGGTCATCTTATGCCATATATGTCATGTCCAGAGTCCCTACAAATGAATCTGAATATTCTAACAGACTCCAATCTGACTCTAGTTCTGATGACCGATGGGTACCACGAAAGCGGCTTCACCCAATATCTGAGACAGATACTCATTCTTCAGACACCAAGCGACCGAAGCGCCGAAGAAAATGACAGCGTTTCAGAGCAAGATCTTTTAGCCCTACGCCAACTACACAAGACAGTTCCTGAGGACCCTAGGTTAGAGATGGATGCCGGGCATGAACCATCAAGACGCCCTCAAAAAACCTGCAGGAGGCCAGGTCGACGCAATAACTTTGTTCCCTAAGAATAAGTATGGAGGTTGGGGAGAATGTGTTACGTCTGGATGGTATATGTTGTCATCGGTTTAATTACAATTCAAAAATGAAGGAAGGACGAAGAACCTTTAACAAACACACTGATAAAATGAAATGTAGAAAACCGCTGAATGCGAGATGCTTGTTTGATCATGAGAGCTGTTCTGTTTACTTTTCAACTGACATGGCAGACGACTTCTTTTATCCAAGGGCGATAAAGCTTTCTTTTTGATCCAAGGGAAATAACTATTCTGTTTTGTTAGGTTGCCCTAACAGAATGTTATTTCACCCCTTTGTTAATAATAATGGAATATGCTACATTCGGTAGTATATTAGGAGTGAATATTTTATCCTATATGTAACAGTAAGCAACGAAAAATTAAATAAAACTTATCAGTAAGTTATTCCGGCTTCTAGTTTTTATTACAGAGTGATGCTAGCGTTTGTATGACACCGGCTTTCACTAGTCAGTCCATACCTTGAGTCCTACTCTTCCGCATGCTTCACTAGTAAATAACTCTTCAACATGAACAGTCTTCATTTTATTTGCGGGTCGCTTAACTTTGTTTGAGTGTTGTATAGCCTCGACCACAGTGGATGTATGGTTATGTTATTGTCTGATTCTCTTTTCTAATGAGCCATGGTTGAAGGTATTTGCTGTCGGTTCCTTCCTCAGGACGTGTAGCTAGAGAAATGACTGAATACAATTCAAACATTAATTATATTTTATTTCTCTTAACTATATGGATATCCACTTTTCCTTATCTAAGAGTTGGTTCTAGCTGGAGTCTCTTTCTAGCAGAATCACATATTGCATATTTCTTCACTCAGACTGACCAATGAGATCCACTTCACAAAATCTGCAATTTTTGCTGGAACAATCACATGTCTGCAGAGTGGTTATTACATTGTCGATTTATTGTACTTGTAGTCTACACCTGAAAAGTGAAAAAAAAATTGAGTTGTTTAAAGTTACCTATGAGCAGCTATTTAAAAACGAGAACCCATAAATGTGAATAAAAATATTTTAAGCAAACTTGGCCAAATATATTACTATTTCATGTATATTCACATATGTTATTAGACTGAAAAATGTGGGTGCATGTGTATTGATATTCTTAATCCCACTTTTCCAGGTTTATATTTAACTCTTAAAATATAGAAGCTGGAATTGAGATTTGAAGAATTAAATGTACACTTTATCACACTTCATCACAAGGTTGCTAAAATGGCAGACATATGCAATGGTTTTCTTAGCACTTTCTTGGATATTGGTATTTTGATTAACACAAGAATGACATAAAACACCAAATATTTTTTTCTTTAATTATACAGTAGATTTCGTCTAAATAGTCACCTAAAAAGTAAACAGAAAGAGTGATGACTTAAGCAAATCAACAAGTTAGGCTAACTGATTTGTGACTTGATTTAGTGACTCAAAGTTTTAGTGACTTAATCACTAAACTTTGATCACTTTATAACTAAATTTTTAAATGGTCTTTTTGAAATAAAGTTGGACATTTTTTTTTTTTTTTTTTTTTTTTTTTTTTTTTTAATTTTGAAATTTAAAACATCTATTTGTCACTTGAATGAAATGCAAAAAATTACAATTAGGAAAAGTTCAAATATAGAAGTTGGAACAAAATGGTGCTGACAATTAGAGAGAGTTAACTATTAGGAAGAGTTGAATGTAAATCAATTATGTCAAAGTTTGGTTTTAATTTTTTTTTTTTTTTTTTTTTTATTAAAATAAAAAAGCACATGTGCTTTGCATGTAAAACAAAAAATTCAAAATTTCCTGACCTGTGTAGTATGGATATATTGTTGAATACAGGCAGATTCCATAGGTGCGAAGAATCAGTCACAGAATACACTCCACTCGAGGTAATGTGGTAAAGAGCAATCGCTCATTAATACAATAATAATTACAACTATATCCTCCGCAAAATCTAAAATCTATTTCGTTCTAAAATATATTTTCAATCGATACCTATTTCATAATTACTGAATTTTCCTACTTTGACAAAATTGACTAATTTTCCGTTGCCGAATTTTCCGTTGCACCTAGGTAAACACAATGTCGGTTTTTAATGTGTGGAAAATCCAGATCTCTAAAAAGGGGAACTCTGGATTGTAACAAAAATGAAAATTGCCTTAGTCTAGAAGGATTTCTCCTTCACTGACCGAGGACAGAAAAGAGTAAGTGTAGTATCAGAACAGATACTACACTTTGCAATATTTATTTGCACAAAAATACAAAATTATACAAAAATTGACACTACATTTTGCTCCTAGCCAAAAGGTCAAGAAAGTATGTAACCGTTCTAGTTAAAAATTTTTTGGTTGCAACCTGGACTTAAGGTTATTGATAGAGTTAAGTGATTTTCTTTTTGTTTTGGGGGGGGGGGGGTAATGTTTCCACATGGACTTAGGGTTAGTGGTAGGATTAATGGATTTTTTATTACTCCACACCAAAAGAAAACACAATTTATATCCCTTTGCAAAAAATATATGGTTATATGTTTTTAAAACGCTATCTCGATAGCGATCGGACAGAAATGGGTGATAATTTGTCGTTTAATTTATATGCAAAACTCTAAATTCTGAAATGATTGGTTTTCTTTCCCAACCCGTAATTGCCTAAAAAAAGGATAATCTCATTTTTGATTAGGGAAGGGGAACTGAGAGTATTTATCTACAAATTTATCAACAATTATTTAAATATAACCTGTTTAAATATTCTTTAAAGTCTTCCAGTACGATACAAAAAGTAATATGTATACTTTATGAAGTATTATTTATTTAGCGCAATAATTATATACATATTTTTTTTAATTTTCCACAAAAAGCATATATAAAATTTCAATTTCATAGGAAACATCTTTGCTTTCAATTTCATAGGAAACATCTTTGCTTTCACCACTAAGAAAACAATACAAAACTAATAGAAAAAAAGATACACATATTTGGGGGTTAACATCTTCAACATAACCAAGAGTTAATATCTTCAATACAGCCAATTTTCATGAGAATTTTCAATTTGGCATTTTTTTTTTTTTTTTTTTTTTGGCTTTCTTTCATCTAAAAGTGTGGCTTCAGTTTTCAGTTTAGATTTTTTGGGGCCTTTTTTTTCTGAAAAATTTAGCTTCAAAAGTCAATTATCACTTTTTTTTTTTTTTTTTTTTCCTACTAAAAGTCACAAAGCTCTGTTTCTATGTCACCAATCTTTTTATAATTTATTTTTTTATTTTTATTTATCTTCCTCCCACAGCGGTAAGATTTGTTTTACAAATACTTCAATGGATTATGCTCCAATGAACTGGCTACTCTGGTGTCCCCTCAACATAAATTCACTAGACCAACTCGACAATCAGCTAAATCCCATCCATTCACCGTGGAGGTCCCCAGATGCCGGAGAGCTTTCTACTCCAATAGCTTCTTTTGTGCTGCTGGCCTCTGGAACTCCCTCCCTGCCCCCTGTTTCCCCGACGGTACTGACATGCAGAAATTTAAAACTAATGTAAACAGACATCTCGCTGCGCAGCTCCCAATTTAGGTTGCCCCCAAACCTTCTCCCTTTTTTCTCAGTAGCCCCTTACGTCTAAAGTGGCGTCCTGCCTTGTTTGGGGTGAACTGTCAAAAAAAAAAAAATCGGAAAAGTGAGATTTGAAAAGCCAGCTCCCAAGAAGATGAGCACTCTGGCTTACAAAAAATGCCTGGGCAGCCCCGTCGCCATTCCCCAATAGGGGCGCCTCAGACAGTAAGCGATAAACTTACTCCATCCCAAAGAGGGGAGGCAAAGCCTGGTAGGGTGGACCTAGAACTGCACAGGTCAAACCCACAGACCGGCGGAATCAAGACTTGAAGGCCAAGACGATACCGGTCTATAGGGTGTAGTATCCATTCGGAACAGATACTACACTTTGATCTTGGCCAAAAGGCCAAGCATTCTTTTTTAATACGAAGGTATTTCGAATCAGCTCATCGAGTTCTATCTTTCTATATTCCATCCTTAAATTATATTTATAATTTAAAAAGTTATGTCGAGTTAATGGGCATGAGGAGCGTTCTCAATTGGCATTTTTGTCAATTTAAGCTTCTCAACCCTTCCATATCTTAAACTCCTTTCAAGATATCTATATTTTTAGATTCCTTGTGCTGTTTGCTACATTTTGGGTATAAAAAAAATAAATATTCAAAGTCAATGGGGGGGGGGGCGTTATCATACACGCTGATGGCCACACATATTTTGAATAACTTTGTCTTTTTTTTTTACTGAACCAAATTTTAATTTCTTTATGTCCATAAAGGCTTGGGACAAGTCAATTCTAGTGCAAAAAACTGCATACAAGTTTGGATGAAAACTGAATTAATGACAAACCCAAGAATTGGTCACGATTGGGTAAATGTTGACCGTAAGCATATTATTCACACACAGTCGTGTGGGAATGATAAAATGAATATATTTTACGTATGAGGGAGTTTAAAACAGAATTAAAATTCAGACAAAATTAAATGTTTTTTATAGAATAGTGGATAAGCATGTAAACAAACTAATAGAAATAATAACACACATTTAAAGCAAACCAATCTTTTGGTTGTGTCAAACGACCTTCATCTTTCGTGTAGAAGCTATATTACGTATATATATTTTTAGTATTTACTTCAATAGTGCTCAATACGGGAGTAGAGCTGAGTAGTTGTGTGAAAATATACTTATGGCAAGTAAACTACCAAAATGTTTGTCTTATTTCGGAAGAAGTCATCAGGCAAATAACTTACGATGGTAGTATGAAAATATACTCATGGCAAGTAAGCTACTTGCCATAAGTATATTCTTGTACTTCTACTATATATATATATATATATATATATATATATATATATATTTATAATTGTTTTGAATTGCTATACATTTTGAAACGTTTTTGATTCCCAAATCTTATCAGGCGACTATAAAATTCTTCACTTGTTATGATATTTGAAAATCCTACATCGCCTTCTTCCCTCACCTTAAAATTAACTTCTCAAAATCAGAACGGGGTGGAATCGAGACAGCAGACTTTATACATATAAAGAACTCAATATCTTTTCAGATAGTTTTATAAAAAATAAGGAGTTGTGATCGTGATGATGGGTGGAAGAAAAGAATGAGGAGAGAATGGGGTCACCATAAGCATTGCTAATCAACTCATTTTGTTGTGACAGAAAATATGTTGAAGGAAAAGAACAACGCTGTATAGACTTAAAATCATCACCATCATCATCATATTCGGTTTGATGTCCATTTTACATGCTGGTATGTGTGAGACAGTTAAGAAACTAACTTTCAAAATAACCTGTCTCTGGCCAGGTCTGTACTTATCCCTCGTTCTCTCAAGTTCATTTTTTATCACTTCATCCTATGTTTTCTTTTGTCTTCCCCTGTTAACTTGACTGCTACTTCAACTGTTCGACAACTACTGACCCAAGGACACTCCTCCATTCTTTCTATGTGGACATACCATCGAAGTCTCCTGTTCTGCACACATATCCATATACTGTCCATATTTAATCTTCCTCTGGTTCATAAGAACTAAACCTATCATTAAAACTCACATTACACATCCATTGTATCATTCTCATGATTTCTCACTAATGTATTATTATAGAGCACTATTATATAAACACAGTATAGATTCTCCGGATTTTTTTATCCTGAGAATACAAACTTTACCTGGATTACTATATATATATATATATATATATGATTGTTTATATTCAAATCACCAAAAAATTCAGTCTTTAATTAAATCATGTATTTTTATTTTTATTTTTCCATAGAATTGCTTGTGCTCTGACAATTGTTTCTCAATGAGTAAAATGCAGCCATTAACCTCATTTACTCGCTGTTCCTCAGAGACATAAATAAAAGGCATATATAAAGTGTCACATCCAGCACAGAGTTCATGGAGAAAAAATTTAAAAACTCACAAACAAACGGCAGAAAGCAGATAATACTCATAATGAGTCCCTTCCACCAATAGGATGACAGAATTCCAATCAGACTGCCATTTTGAAATAATTAAACCACTACGTTTTTAAATAGTTATAAAAACACTAACTTATAATGTAAGAAAAACCTAGTTGAAATAGACGTTGGTTAATTAAAATTCGATATTAAGGTGGATAATTATTATTGTTATAATTTATTTTAATTATATATTATACTTAATGTGAGTTAATCAACGTTTGTTTCCCTAAGGCATTTTCCCTATCTTAATAACACAAAATACATGCAAAAATATAGCTTAGTTCTGGGATTGAGTTAAATTTAAATGTTCTGTTGACATATCGATTTTTGTCACACACAAACATTGAATTAAAGTAATATGTGTGAGCTTCAAAAGAGGTTTTACATTTATGACAATCTACATAGGTGATGTGGGGGTTAGGGTAAATTTTCCTTAATTTTCTTTTCACGTTTGGTAAATTCCATTAATTAATGCTTTCCACCTTAAACATATTTGAAACCATTATACAGCATCCACATATTCTTCTCACATACATTTATTTTTTTTATTTTATTTATTTTTTATTTATATTCAACCGAAACAAGGCAGATTGCCACTAACATGTAAACGTGTGAAAATGCAGTAGGTTGCATTTTCTTTAGTATCGTATATGAATGGCAGACGTTGCAAATGTTAGATGTTCAACACGATGGGAGAAAAGGGGCTCACAAGAAATTGAAAATGTCTTTGGTTTTGTTTTGGGCCACCCCCAAAGGGACCCATGCTGGGATGTTCACTGATTGTCGCCATGATAATTCTCTGTCTGACAGTTATCTCAGGTTGAGATCTTAAGTGGCTAAGTGCTTGGGTGGCCCACCGATGACCAGTGAAAAGACCGGGGCACCAGGAAGAGAGAGATGGGAGGGGAAATCTGGTATACTGGGCATGACAGGAAGCTGGAGGTTTGCTGGGATAGCTAGGAACAGTTTGAAGCTGGGCACTGCCCTGGGGAAGTTGGCCCATCTAGGTCTCCTAGCCAAAGGACTGTGGAGGACTTGTTTCAACCTCGCCGGGATATAGAGATCTCATTTTTCAACTCTACCATTCCACTTAGAGACACGAGTATCTTTTGTAACATTCAACAAATAAATTTGTTACTTATTCATAAATTGGACTCATGGTTTTTACTTGGCGTGAGAGTATTTGCTACAGCACTGAGTGAGATCAAGCAACATCTTTGGATTGGCACAACGTGTGGGATGATTACGCCCAATGCAGTGAACGCACAAACGAACAACGCATATACAGACATGTTCACAAGGGGCTACTTTGAATTAGGGGCCAGATTTAGATGTTTGTTCACATTACATTAAAATGTTTGCATGTTGGTACAGTTGAGAGAACAGGGAGGAAATTCCAAAGGTCTGAGGAAAGAAGCTATTTGAGTAGAAAGTTTTCCATCATCTGGGGACATCTACAGAAAAGAGGTGGGATTTTGCTGCTAGACGGAAATTAGGTATCTAAAATACGAAACTGCAAAGCTTAAATGTAAATATGTATCTTTTTTTTTTTTACTTTAATTTGATTTTTATTACATTATATTGTTAATTTTGGTATATTTCACTAAAAAAAAATATTTTTTTAATATTTTTTAAAAATATTTTAATATAGAGAAAAATCCGCTATATAAAATTAGATTTGTACGATTTGAAAACCACAATGTAGTGGAGCTGTGAAAAGTGAAGCATGATATAATGAGGGAGCAATGTATTACATTAAAAAATTTCAATAAAATATAATTATTAAAACAAAATTCAAATTTTATTATTTTTAAAGAAATTGCCGATATCTATAAAATAAATATATAAATCTAAAGAAATAAAAAACTTTCCTCCCATTTCCAATTTAGTCATGGTCTCTATCTGATTTGCTGAGAAAAGTAACCAACATTTTCTTCAGAAAATCAATGACCTCCTTCCTTCGTATTTCTTTTTTTTTTTCAATATAAACACTTTTGTTCCTAATTTTATTTTTTAATGTCTTAAAAGTTTCCTTTTAAGACATTAAAAAATAATGAAGAAAAATATTTATAAATACAAATTTTAAGAAAATACCTATGACATGTTCGTTTGTTTATTAATTTTTTTTAACAAAATGGCAAAGACTAATTTACTAAGTTTTGAAAGAATTTAAAAGAAATAGTTTATACCCACTCCTTGAGTATTAAAAAAAAAAGATTTATGTAATTTTTTTTTATGTTATTAATTTATGTTACTTTCTTTAGATTTACAAAACACATATCGAGTTTTAAAAAATCCTTTATACCTACGTGAGATTCGAACTCAGGTATTGACACCATAAAAACTACTGCCTTAGTAATGTGTATTCTGCTTATTCCTTTTTGTCAACCAATCGCATGTTTCTATTTTTGTATGAACATACAAACTCTAAAATCACCACAAGGTTTTAATATATTGATAAAAATAAAAATTAAAAAATGATTAATTATTATAGAAAAAAAATAGAATTGCAGAAAATTGTTTCTCCTAACAAAATTTCACATTCTTAGGTCTAATACCATAAAAGTATTTAACAGGAACAGGAACAGAAACACGATAAAACACACGTCTCTCATATTAGTAGAAGTTAGAATTTTTGTATTGTTTTTGCAGATTCCAGACATTAAACCGTCCAAGATGACCCATGTTTCGTCTCCTCTCCCTGAAAAGGATGACCCACAACCAAATATCACCTCCACACCGATTAGCTGTCAACCCACCAGGCAGCCAGAGGATGACAGACCAAGAGAAACATGTTATCTCTCCCTCTTCACCATTATTATTATTTCTAAAGAAAAGCAATATCATCAACGCTTAAGACCATGCGAGTTTCAGATTTCAAATACCTACCATGTTATAAGGAATTCTTACCTTAAAATATAAGTTGATATTGAATCAAGTAAGATTTACTAAAAAATAATAAATAACTAAATAAATTTAAAAACTAATATAAAATTAAAAAAGAAAATCACTTTGTTTCACTTCACCACCGGCATATTTCCACTTCTTTGCTTTGTGATAGTCTCCTACTCCTCCTCCTCTATATAGGAATTATTATGTTTTAGAATTTTTGAGATGAGGATTGACAATTTGGATTATTTGGATTCGTCGGACTAATATTCTAATTGTGGTTGTTATTTTTACAACGTTTCGGCTGATATAACCTCTAGCTTTCTTCTTGTGCATTTTATCGAACTTATAAATCTTTATGTCGTACTCGGAAATGAAAACAGAATTTTTAACTGAGCTCTTTATTTAATCCACAGGTGTAGATTGTTTTTGTTCCATCAGCCATGACCGGATAGAAGTGTAATTATTATGTTGATCTTGGTTATTATCACCTGCAGGTAGGGATTGAACTTCCATCTATGAGAAAATTTAATGACTTGTGTTCAACTAATTGTATACAATAGGAATAATGTCACTTAGAACTGATTCTAATCATTGCATCATGGATCCATGTTGAAGGTTCAATTCTTAATACAGGCAATAATAACTAAGAATAATTTACCACTTCTACCCAGTGTGATGTAATCCCCAAATGATATTTTTAATTTAAATATATATAGCAGTAGACAATTTAAAATATCCAGTGAGGTATATTCTTTTACTTTCAAAGCTTTATTTGTTTGTCAGCTTGGGATAAAAAAAAGAAGATAAATATAGAATGAGGGGGGGGGGGAGTGCATATTTCAGTAGGCCTGACTGTCCCCTTTCCACTTTTGAGTTTAAGGAATGTAACCGTTGAGAAAAGAGGGGTTAGTCATCTCGCCATCTCTGTATAGGTCAGCTGTACTCTGCGACCTGGATCCCCTATCCCAACCTGAATACCAACTGAAAAAAAAAAAGAAAAGGAAGGAAAAAAGGACGGGACTGCTAAAGACAATCTACCCCAAGGTTTGGGTGTAGAGGTTAGCGAAATTCGTTGCTCCAGACCACGACAGAAGAAACGCGACAACCCACCTACCCCAAATCAAAACTTTGAATAATCATTTGCACAGAGTCTCTGCACCTTGAAACCGTTAAATTGTCTGATACTGATATGGAGGCCAACAAAGAAAATGCCTTGAATACACCTCACTCAATGGCATGCCAAAGGCATCTTAAAAGATAGTCAATCGATGAAGCAGAGAAGAATTATTTGGACCCATCCATCGCAGCCACAACTGTTTATATATGTCGAAGATTCAAACATTTTATTCTTATGAACTTTAAAGGTGCACCACTAATTTGTAAGTCAGTCCTTTTCTTTTTCTTAAGCTGAAAATTTTTTCATCATATATATATATATATATATATATTCGCTCAGTCTAGTTAAGTGTTTGTTAAACCCCATCCTATACTATTTTTGTTTTGTTTTTATATCCTGACGCTATTTATATATTTTATAAAAATACATTTTGTTATTTAAATCTTTTAACTTGTGTTGGCCTTCCGTTCTTTCACAAAGTGTTAGTCGACTGTCTCTTCATCTTTACAGGTGTCGCAAGAAAGAGTCCTCACTCCCATCTCGTTCTGTGTGCATGCATATTTGAACCTGAGGAGAATAATTTCTTTCTTTTTTTTCTTTCTCTTGCATGACCGTCTTCTTGTTCCAAATGAGACACGACCGTAACACCAGTCATGGTTGATGGAATGAGAACAATCTATTCCCATGGATTAAATAAAGGGTTCAGTCCGAAGTACTAAAGAAGGAATACATTACGGTCCACAATATAATTTGTGGTCTTGTCTAATCACTTGTTTCCAATTTTTCCTTGGACGGCCATTCTTCCTGCGATTTAAGACATCTATGGTACTTCAGCGGTTTATCCAGGAGGATGAACATTCCAAATGACCATACCAGCATAATCAATACATCCTTAGAATAACCTCCATACCGGGCAAATATAGCACTTTCAGCAAATCCTCTGACCTGATGTGTTGGGTTTGGCCAAATTTTACATTGCAGATTCATCTAATCATAGATCTGTCATTGCGCTGCAGTTGGGCTCATGACACTCCTGGCAGCTGCTATACAACTCGCCCCAAATGTAACTGGACAGCACGCGATGTTATCAGAGGCGACAACTCACAAAATTTTGCACAAGCTGCCTTTACCCTTGTGGCCGTACTGAGTTCATATCCACCACCCGCACTCAACATATCTCCTAGATAGCAGAAACAGTCTACTACCTCAAGGGTATTATCCTCTAGTACTATCTCTTTGTGAGGACGACTGTGAATAAAATGCACCTGTCCCATGCATCTCCTGCATTTGAAGTTGGAGTTCAGGACTAATATACCCTTCAGATCACTGCACGTTTTGTGGACCCACAATCGACATGGATTACATTGTATCGCATTGCTTCTAACATTCTTCCGACACACAGAAGAAGGATACTGACCAGAGTCCCTTATGGATTGTAGACCTGAGCCACACACCATCACTTTGGATTTAGACACGTCCACCCTCAAACCCTTGACCCCCAGACCGTTTTTCCATATTTCCAGTTTATTGTTTAACTGTTTAAAGTATTCAGTAATGATAACTAAGTCATCAGCATAGAGTAATTATCATGGACAGCCCAACCGAAACTCTCTTGACAGTGCCTCCAAGACTATGATGAAAAGTAGAAGACTAAGGCCCCTATTTCCTAATTGTATCAACTGCTAAAGCTCTCCTTCCCACCCCTGTCTTGGGTATGACAAAACTGCATCCTGTGGTGAGGCCTCAAGTTGGGAGCTTTGGAGGGAGTGTAGTCATCCCTTAGTTACCACTATTCCCAGATCCATTCTGACCCAGAGGCGTGCCAGTACCTGTATTAAATATAGACTACCATAACAGACTGTTTCTTTACAAAATATGCGCCTATGAAACAAATTAATCTAGAAATGAATCATATACAAGACATTTGTACGGTTTTGGCATAAGATGAACCAATGAGGGTTGACATGCTGTAAAACCCAACAATCAACCGTTACTGTCTTTTTAAAACAAAAGTTTTGTTTTTTTTCTATACAAAACAAAATATTTTCAAAGATTAAGATATCTTTCACATTATCTTTAGTTGATCATTCTCGCATTTATCATCTGCCCGCGTGTCCAGTTTCTAGCCACATTCTCTTGTTGCATCACTCAGATCAGATATGGTTTCCTTCGGCAGCCACAAATGTCCACTGTAGAATTCTTTTGGAGGTCTCTAAATACATTTTTTTATCAATTTCATATCATCGGAAGACATTTTTAGAGAGATCGGAATTTCTTGCATCGCAGACTGGTAGGCTGATTCGTGACTCCCCATGGATCTCATTGTATTTACATTTATCTATTCTCTCTCTCTCTCTATCTTCTCTTTCTTTCTCTCTCTCCGTCTATCTCTCTCTCCCTCTCCCTCTTTCTCTATCTCTCTCTGTCTCTCTCTCCACTCTCTCTCTTTCTACCTCCCCCCTCTCTCTCTCCCTCTCTCTCTCTTTCTCTCTCTCTCTTTATCTCTCTCCCCTCTCTCTCTCTTTCTCCCTCTATCTCTCTCTTTCTATCTTTCTCCCTCTCTATCTCTCTCTTTCTCTCTTCCTCTCTCTCTCTCTCTTTCTCTCTCTCTCTCTGCCTCTGTTCTCTATTTATGGACAGGGCATGCTCATGCATAATGTGACCAGGATTTATCATGGGATTTATGTTATTCATCCGAAAATTAAATTAAACAACCCCAGAGACATAATAATTAATATCTAGGGGGGGATACAAGGAGTGAATAGAAAGCAGACAGAAAGTTATGATATCTTACATATAACTTGCTGTACCTACCTGACATTTCTCTGTAGTGTTTTTACTAACAACTTTTTTTCTGTTTCTTTTTTTAACTATGCCATATTTTTTTATAAAATATTATTTTATTTTCTTCCAGTCAAAGAGAATTAATTCTCTATTGACGAATACAGAATTACGTTATATCTTTAAGATAACGTACATTTGAAAATAATGCCTACCCAGACAAAGTATTTTCTGAAAAGGATAGATCGAATTGCATTTTATTCTTCTTTAACAATTTGCCGCAATGATCCGGAAGAAAAACTGACAAACGAGAATCAAATATTGATTTTGTAGGAAGAAAGCTATCGATGGTAAAGCGACTGAGTTTACTTTATATATTAGAATATAATACAAATATGTGTTCATTTTCTTAACAAACTTTTACACTGCTTACCCACCTACCTATTGTTTTTCTTTCTTTTTTTTTCAGCTGATAAAGACTCTGACGTATTTCCTAATTCTTGGGCCACGACTAGCAATTTGTCCCTCTCGACTGACTTGCTTGGTTTGGTAGTTTTGTTTACTGCATATTAACCCTTTTCGGGTTATTTAATACCGAATCGGGTCATTTTGGTGAAGGTTTATATGCTTCAAGTTCTTTATATATTTAAGTATTTATTCATGGTGTTTCGTTGAGTAAAAGGGGGGAGGAGAAAGAGGGGAGAAGGAAAAAGAGGGGAGGGAGGGAAATTGTATTTTTGTTTTGGATTTTGCCAAACATGATTGAGTTTTGCAAAGGAAAAAAAACAAAGATGGAATCTAAAAAATCTCACCATATGAGTAAATTTGATTGCTAGCGCTGTAACCCCACAGCCACGGGGAATTACCATGTAACTAAGGGAAATTAAGTTCTATTTCTGCTTAAGAAAGCAAGGCAACAGACAGTAGACAATCGAGAGGGCTCAACGAACGTTGTCGGAATCTTGTGTAAGTGACTGTTTATTTTAAACTTTAATTTCTTCAAGAAGCTTATAACAATATCTATTTTAGTAAATATTTAATTATTTTTACCTACAGACGCCAAAGTTTTAGGCTTTTGCTATCATCAGTGTAGGAAGTGATGATTTCAGGCGGTTGGAGAGCACGAACCCAGTTACAGAATCAACTTAGACTTTGCAAGCTAGCACTCTAACCACACGGCCACGGGGAATTATCGCGCTATTTTTGTATCATAGTTCACCTAAGGCAGGCCGCAACTGTAGATGTAAGGGGCTACCTAGAATTAGGGTGTAGATTTTGGGGGTCATCCTGAGTTGAGAGTTGTGCAGCGAGATGTCTGTTTACATTGGTTTTACATTTCTGCATGTCGGTACAGTCAGGGAAACAGGGAGGGAGTTCCAGAGGCCGGCAGAACAAGGGAAGAAGCTATTGGAGTAGAAGGCTCTTCGGCATCTGGGGACATCCACAGTGAATGGATAGGATTTAGCTGATTATTGGGTTGGTCGAGTGTATTTACATCGAGGGGGCACTAGAGCAACAAGTTCATTGGAGCACAATCCATTGAAGTATTTGTAAAACAGGCACAAGGTTGCAAGATTGCAGCAGTGGGACAGGGACTGGAGCTTGCTGGAGAGTGAGGGACCTATTAAGTTAGCGACTCTTTTTTGGACCTTGTCTAAGAGAGAGAGAAACTAGTGAATGATGCACCAGCCCAGATGTGGCAACAATACTTCATGCATGGGCAGATGGTGGGTTTGTAGAGATATAGGATAATGTCAGGTGTGAGAAGTTTTCTAGCATGGTAGAGGGAGCTCACCTTCTTTGCAGTAGCCTTGGCAATGGCTTCAATGTATTTGTTCCAATTCATGTTACCTGTGAATTTTAGGCCGCGGAGTTTGAATGTTGAACTCTCAAGTAGGGTGTTACTTGCCATGGCAATCGGTGATTGAAGTGGTTTATTGTAGTTATTGAAAGAATAGGAGCTTTGTCTTTGCAGCATTTAAAGTTACCATCCATTTATGAGCCCATTCCACTACAGACTTGAGATCACTTTCTAAGGATTCAGTAATTGCCTCGGATATGTGCGCGCCCATTTTGCCCACATGACGAGAGTAGAGCATGGTGTCGTCAGCAAATATACCTATCTCAAACTCGATGTCATCAGGGAGGTCATTTATGAAAATCAGGAACAGTAGAGGTCCAAGGATGGATCACTGGGGTACACCAGCATTTATGTCATGTTGCTTGGATGAACGGCCATCAAGGACAACCTGGATCTTTCGTTTTGTTAGGAAGGATCTAATTATATTAAACATTCGTCCAGTAATAACATATGAGTGATTTTTTATGATAAGCTTTTTCTGTCAGACCTTGTCAAAGGCTTTGGATATGTCAAGCGCTACCGCCCTAGCTTCACCTAAAGGAAATTATGAAATAAAGTCGATTTTCCTCCTCCAGATTCAGACAAACTAGAAAAAAAACAGTTTTGCAGGCTTACCTGTTCCACTAAGCAATTAGTCGAAGTTCTCATAGGTGTTTTCAGAAATTATGCATACGTTTACCATCCCTTCAATATTTTATCCAGGAAATCTGACTCTCACAAATAAAACTTTCTAAGAGAAAGTTGCTACATTTTTCGCTCACTTCCACTTATCTACTCTAACCGCTAGCCACATCACTGGGTTCTTTGTTTATAGAAGGTAAATTATGTCAACGCACTGCTACATTACAGATTAAGGGAATATCATTCAACTATTCCGGCTGCAGCAAACTTGAAATTCGGTTAACGCAATGCTATTTTTAAGAGTACGGGAATATTATTCGGTCATTTCGGCTACTGGAAACTTCTAATTTCTGTAAAACGGATTACGCTTCTACAAATAGATCATCACTTGCCAGATTTCCGTTCACACGCAAATACATTTCTGGTGTTGGTCTTTTCAATTGTCTTCATGTATATGTATAACTACTACTAAGCGATTAAAAACATGTCGTCTCCCGAATTAGGAATTTGAGAGTTACACACAAGGTCGATTATTCGTGTGTGAAAAATACCTCTACAAAAACAAAATAAATATTCCTTCAGTCTACAAGGATTTCTTGAGGCGACACTTTCTATACAAACTATTTATAATTTAGTTTTAAACAAACAAAAAATAACAGTGTCTCAGTATACAAAGATTACTTCGCTCGATTTCTCCTCTGCTGACCGAGAACAGAAAAGAAGACGTCTTCATGCAAATATGACCCAAACACCATGAAAAGTATACCCTAAAAAGTGATCCCACAGTCTAAACTCTTAACTGATTTTTATTAATCATTTAAGCGTTTAGACTGTGGGATCACTTTAAGTTCTCTTCTGTAAATGCCGCATAGTTTGATGAACGCTACCTCAGCCTAGAAGGATTTTTTTAGGCCGAATAAAAACAATTTATTCGTAACAACGATACTTTCACTACAAACTTTGTACTATATAGTTTTAAACAAACAATGAAACATTTATCAAAACAAAAGAAACATTGCCTCAGTCTAGAAAAATTTGTCCGGGCTTCTCCATCACGTACTAAGAACAGAAAATATGATGTATAGTAGCAGAACACTAACAGAGATTACATATGTCTTCCTTAACGCAAATAGCTCACAGGTGTTTCTTACGAAACTAATACTCATTTCTTTAAACTTCAATCATTCTTTTTGATTTTTCACAGCCACAGCTGGGACATGGGTCCTGCTATATTTTTTATTTTAATTTTATACTTACGTATTTTGCTTTTGTACTTTTGAATTTTGTATTAAACCATTGTGTTTTTTTTGTATAGACCTTAATGCCAACTCCTTGAGACTGATGTAACATATTCCAGACCCAAATTCTTCTTTTTCGGATTCAGCAGACTTCTAGATCAACGCAGTTTGCCAGTCAATAATAGTGTCAATCCCGTAAGCGTTTTTATCCTTGAAATTAGCCCGTGAGAATAAACACAAAGGTTCATGGTCGCATTTACAGAATTCAAAAGCCTTTTAACTGCTGAAAACTGATTGCGTACATTGAAAATTGTGAGTATGTAGCAGACCCTATTACCGGCCAAGTGGATATTTGTTGTGACTTCTTTTCTTTCTCTGTGTGACCAACGCTTCTTTGTCTCTGAGATAGAGAAGAAGAGGTTATCTTTGTTGCATAGCTCCTCCCTGCTTGGGCCGCGGCAGTTCTCGTTTTGTATACTCGTCCCGGAACGGGCCGTGACAGTTCTCATTTAATCACTCGTCATTTTTAAAACATCAAAAATCATATAGTTTGCATACCTTTAACTTTCTCGCACTTTCAATCTTTCCTCGTCATGACGAGGGTTGTGTCGTCCAATGGTTGTCTTCTTTCTTCTTTCTTTCTGCCGTGAACCACGCCGCTGCAACACAAAAGCTCCATGACCGACTCAATCGATAAACAATCTTTTAAACTTTCAATTTTTTTTTATTACAGCCGTTAGTTATCTATCGTCTTGGAGATATTCACCAACGTCGAGAGAGAGAGAGAGAGAGAGAGCGAGCAAATTACTGCTTTCGTAATTACTTATCAATTAAGTCTTAACCATTCGTGGAGGGGGGGAAAGAGATCTTTCGCCTGTATTTTCTTAGGGAAATATTTCCCTTAACTATGTCGCAGACTACATGGTAAAATCACGTCTGATAATTTCGCCTCCAAAACCCAGACTGCTCAAACTCGCTTCTCACGAAAAACGAGTGACGTCATGGATCCCTCTGCTTCCCACGCAAAGGCCCGTGAGACACAGAGCCTCTCGCAGGTGCACATTGACCCTTGATCTGGGGTCTCGTCACGCGGTGACCCTGTCACGTCTGTGAGCTCCGACTGTACGAACAGGCCCTATTCTGCACTTAACTGCACGGGTCCCCCCGCGCTAATTTGCGCAAGTCAAACCAACGATTTCCAACAGATACGTCCATTCCCATAGGGCCATTATCCAACATTCCTTCCCTCCCTATACAAAAAATCAATCCTAAGATTTTGATTTTTACACACTCCTCCACAGGGTCTGGTCAGAACCAGGGGTTAGCACGGCTGGATATCTCAGTTCCACCCTCTTGACCCGGCTTTTCTAAATCGGCCCTATGACACTTTCTGGGATGTAAGGAAATTCCCCTTACGATCGATATCGGCTCCATGGCCATCCCTGTCACAATCGATAATAGGACACGCTGAGTGTTCCTCTGTTGCAAGGTTGCTTGACCACTTAACCCCACGGGCATCTGCACGCGATACCTAGTCACACAATTCACCACACCCATCCATTACATTCTAATATGAATATGAGAATTTTAAAATGGGGGTTTTCTGTTTTTCCCTGTGTTCTACAGGGCAAAACAGAAAACCTCCATTTTTAAAATTCTCATATTCCTTTTCTGGTCAGCCATCTAATTTATATGTAAGATATGTTTTATCATACCATTCGACCGCGTCCGCTTTTTTACATGGACCAGAGCGACGCCTTAACTCCCTACCCAAGATGATCCGTCCAATTTCCTCTGAGCCGACTGGCTGCACTTTGTTTATCCCTTCCAAGGGGGCTCACAATAACTTCAGGGCCGGCGACCCCCCTTTCAATATCCTACATCTAAGGGGCCCAACTCATTCCACATTGATCCCACCCACTCTTCCTAACTAATTCCGACATGTCCATCGCTCTGGCGCCATATTAAACCGTTTCAGGCCAAACCAAATTCACTCACACGAACTTAATTTCACAATCATCCAGACCCGCCACACCGCCGCGGTGCTCTCGTGTTCCCACCGACCCACTAAACAACAATAACCCATACCGATGCGGTAACTCCGAGGTCCCCCCAATATATCATGCCAATCTTTTCATGGCTACAAAATCGCTTCTTTTTCACGCGTGTGGCACCGAAACAACTCGTTGTCCGTATAATCGCAAGCTCACCGGCTACCTCAACGGGTCACGCGTAGCGAACATAACTCAATCCCAACCCGTCAGTTGGAAGAGACACGGCCCTACAGGCCTCCACATCGGACCCTGCCAAAATTCTTACCGCACCACCAAAAGGTCAATTCTCCCATTCTAACTCCGTTTAATTGGCTGACCACTACTTAATTTTAATTAGTTACTGTTTTTTATATACTAAAATTTTAATATGAGGAGGGACCAAAAAAAAAACAAAAAGCAAAAACAAAACAATAATCTCGGCCAATCCGAAAACAAGGAAAATTAATTCAATGAGTCTCTCTCTCGACGATACATTTAAATCAAACAAAAAAAAAAGATTCACAACAATACAATTTGTGTGAAAAACACCCCACCCGACATAAACAACCAAGAAATCAGTTTCTCCCACACAGAATGCATCATTTTTAAACATGGACAGAAAGTAAGTGTGCATGTGTGTATGTGTGAAAATTCGTCATTGTCTTTTTTTTCTGTCTTTCTCTCCGTTTCTGTTCCTTCTACAAGAGTTAATTCGCGCGTATGTGCTATAGTACATTGTTTTTTTTAGTTCTAAATTCATGTGTGCGTGTGTCACGTATTATTATTATTAT
>OY744515.1:212428954-212433954 GCA_963556195.1 Sepiola atlantica | reverse complement strand
CCTTCGTAATTGTCTTAATCAAATTCTGTATCCCAAAGAAATCATATATATATATATATATATATATATATATATATATATATATATATATATATATATATATATAATATTATAATATATATATATAATATTATAATATATATATATAATATTATAATATATATATATAATATTATAATATATATATATAATATTATAATATATATATATAATATTATAATATATATATATATATAATATTATAATATATATATAATATTATAATATATATATATATAATATTATAATATATATATAATATTATAATATATATATATATAATATTATAATATATATATAATATTATAATATATTTATATAATATTATAATATATATATATAATATTATAATATATATATATAATATTATAATATATATATAATATTATAATGTATATATATATAATATTATAATGTATATATATATAATATTATAATATATATATATATAATATTATAATATATATATAATATTATAATATATATATAATATTATAATATATTTATATAATATATATATATATATATATAATATTATAATATATATATAATATTATAATGTATATATATATAATATTATAATATATATATATATAATATTATAATATATATATATAATATTATAATATATATATAATATTATAATATATATATATAATATTATAATATATATATATAATATTATAATATATATATATAATATTATAATATATATAATATTATAATATATATAATATATATATAATATAATATATATATATAATATTATAATATATATATATTATAATATATATATATATACAATATTATGATATATATATATGTATATATATACAATATTATAATATATATGTATATATATACAATATTATAATATATATGTATATATATACAATATTATAATATATATGTATATATATACAAATATTATAATATATATGTATATATATACAAATATTATAATATATATGTATATATATACAAATATTATAATATATATGTATATATATACAATATTATAATATATATGTATATATATATACAATTTTATAATATATATATGTATATTTATGTATACAATATTATAATATATATATGTATATATATATACAATATTATAATATATATATACATACAATATTATAATATATATATTTATATATATACGATATTATAATATATATATATATGTATAAATATTTACAATATTTTAATATGTATGTATACAGTATCATAATATGTATATATATATATGTGTGTGTGTGTGTATTATTCACAGACAGATTGTTTCGCTGTATGATCGCTCTTCAGTTTAGCTTGACATACACGTGCTTTAAGCTGAGATTAAAAATCAATCGTTTTATTTGAAATTCATTCATTCATAAATACAATAATTTCAAAGTTGATCATATTTATTTCCATTTGATGAATAGAGAGAAACTCCATAATTACTACACATTACGAGTGCAAAGTTCAAGACAAGGTCGGTTTTTAATGTGATGAAAATTCAGCTCCTAAGAGGCACTTTTGATAGGGACAAAAGTAAAAATTCCCCCAGTCTTGGAGGGTTAATTCGCCTATAACCACGGATAGAACAGATATTACACTTTTATCTTGGACCGAAAACCAGATAGCTCTTTCTCTCTACTTTATCGTTTTTTCATCGATGATGCTCGACTGGGCTCCAATCTCTGGTTCCTCCTCAAAAGATATTCGCAGCAATAACACAACAGAAAAAGTTTAGAAATTTTAATTCTTAGCAATTTTGGCAATGAGTGAGAGGGAGGTCTGCTCTTCCCACCTCTGTATCTGCTTGGCCATTTGGGTGGTTGGGGAGGTCAGCCCTTTCTTTTTTTGTACTAATCTTGTTGACTCTCCGAGAGCTTCGTCCTTTCCTTTCCAGTTGCCCTGCCGCCTCCAGCTTGACATATTCAACATCGTTGTCATGTGTAACGCGTGTCTCCCCCCTGCCTCGGGGTTGCCATTGGTGTTAGTAGTCCGACTACAGCAGGGGAATGACCTGCACTGAGTGTACCGAGAAACCCGAAGGTCAAAGCCATTTCCTCTTTTCTTTGAGCCAGCCCCTTCCGCGCCGTTTTCGAATTAGTGCCAGCAGGATCAGAGTCCGAGGTGGACGTCTCTTAGCTCGCTCTCCGTCGTACGACGTTAAACTTTTAAAGAACTCTTTTTGGTGGTATTAAAGCCTGGGGCTTTGTTTGATTGAAGCTTTAGTGAAGAGAGTACCAGCTAGAACAGCGTCCGAAGTGGTTGTGTTTGGAGCTCTTCTTCGACGTTAAATTTTTAAAGGACCGTTCTCTGGAAGAAGAACCCCTTTTTTGGAAGAAAACCCTTTGGGAAGGCCAGAGGCCATTTTTATGTGAAAAAAAAACCCCTTTGAAGAAGGACCCTTTTTTTTGACAATTATCCTTTAGAAAAGGATAATTTTTATTGTGGAGTTTGGCTAAAGTTCCCAACAAGAACTTTTTAACCCTTTGAGGGTTTAACATCAAAGAGGAAGACGGCTACGATATACTTGAACGGATATCGTATTCGCAGATTTCGGGCGAAGAAATCCCAAAGACTGTTGCCCTTTGTGGGTCTTATTTGAAAGAAGAGACTGAAAAATAGGAACCTTTGATTTCCTTCTAAGAACAATTTTTGTTATATTTGTATGATTTCTCTTTAGCCCCTTTTCAAGTAAGACGTCTTCTTCTCTTTTTATGTATATTTGTTGTTAAGGCGAGACCTTATTTTTATCGCGGGTATTTATTGTTGCCAAAGGCAATAATCTTTTTGTACGGATCTTTCGACTCACCCTGGTATTTTTGGCGTCGTTTGGGACGATAATATTTATTGGAGTAACTTGTTTTTTCTCCTATTATCGTCTGAAACGGCAAGCTCCTTTTTTGGGAATAGTCTTTTGAAGAGACTCCATTTTTTTCCTTATTTCATTGTATTTTTATTTTAATTTAATTGTTACTTCGGGTTAACTCGTTTTAGCTCTGCTTTGGGAAACAAAAGCAGTTAACTAGTCCTTTTTTGTTACTAATAAACCATATTGAATTACATCTCTGGGTATGTTTTTATTTGGCCCCTTTTTGTCTATTTATTTCATTCCCTCTTTTTTTATGGTAACAAACGACGAATTTCGGTGACGACCCCGAAAATTCCGACAAAAGACATATAATCCTCCATGTGCCTAGCGCCAGAAAGAATTTACGTGGACAGAGCTTCTTTACAGGGGCCTCCGGTCTGTGGGAGACATCACCGCGAAACTGCTTTCCTGTAGACTACAACATAGTCGTCTTCAAATCCAATGTCAACAAGTACTTCCTGTTAACCGTCCCATAAGTAATCAAACTTAGTTCATCACATTGATCAATTTTGCCTGACAATCATTGCATTCAAGATGTTCTTGGCCTTGATAAATGATAAGCAACAAGTAAAAAAAGGTAAAAACAAGAAAAGAAAAGACGAGTCTTTCAGAATCAAAATAATCTTGTCGCCGATGCCATCAACACCGGCACGTTTCTATTTCCGAGTGCTGCTCTCTGAAGCAGTTAACGCCTTCTGCTGTCGATTAGAGGAAATTCATGCAACAGGATCCACTTTGAACACAACAGTTTTGCGAGTGATATCGATGCTGCGCGGGGCAGGAATGTTTTAAGAAAGGTCGGACGGAAGCGTAAGATGAGAAGGGAGACACTGACCCCTTACCACCCAAACCCCATTCCTTTCGAGACTCTTCTGGTTCGCATTTCTTTTTGAGATGTTAAGACGTCGACTTTAAATTGTTGATATAAAAAAATGGTTGACAGAAAATACAAGTTTTTTTCCACCCATTACGCACATGTGGGCACACATACACCCATTCATTACTATAGATAAAAACATAGTACGAACATACATGTATACGCGCACACGTATACATGATGATTAACAGTCGAGGTTCGCTTTGGAACATTCTGGTAACCTAGGGGCTGTGGTATCTATTGGCAGACCCCTTTTTTGTCGGAATTAGGTATTGTTCGGTTGGGTCCTAGATAGTGCACCTTCCCAGAAATTATCCCCGAGGAGGAGAGGGTTGCTTTATTGTTATTCGACTTCGACGACCCTACTGGGGAATGTCGATGAGTTCGTTCTCGGCTGTTTTTGAACTTGACCAGAGTACCCCCTCGAGGGAGCTGGTTTACCCCTCCCCCACACACAAGTTAAACTGATTTCATGCCGAACCTTGCTGTAGTTGAAAGCGGATAAATAGTTACACATTTTTATTTATTTATTATTTTTTTAACTCATATTCAGCCCAAAGAAGACACATTGCCACTGAGACATAAGGGGCTACTGTGAATTAGGGGCCATGTCTCCAGGGACACTCTAAGTAGGGAATTAAACAGCGAGATCTCTGCTCACGTTATATTTAAATTTCTGCATGTTAGTACAGTCGGGGAAGCAGGAAACAAGAAGGGAATTCCAAAGTCTAGAAGTTCGAGGGAAGTGTTGCAAACTTGTGCTCGAGCAATGCCATTGCTTCACTATTAGCCATTGTGTCATGAAAACACAGTAATATCGTGAAGTCTGTGCGTTAAGCTTTTTTAAGTGAGGAAAGGCTTTGTACAGAACCAATCCCACTAAGCAACTGCCACTCTAGCTTAAAGAAAAGAGGAAGTCTACCTTCTCGTATATGTCCGCCTGAACGAAAGCTCAAGGTGATATCTCTCTCGATGGTTTTATCGCGGCCTCAGACTGAACCTCAGCATATCTATACATTGGTGCGATATTCATGGTGTAATGGATAAAGCGTTGAAATACTCATATTCATATATACATATATAAAGCACACACATCCATATACATACACATGCACTCAGAAACACACCTGCACACTAGTCAATGGAATGTAAGGTTTGTTGACCAAGAACAATTTTTAGTCTAATTTTTTTTTTTAGATGCGACCAAGC
>OY744515.1:212251454-212423954 GCA_963556195.1 Sepiola atlantica | reverse complement strand
TTTTTTGTTATTTGCTATCTTTCTTAAAACTGAAACTGGAAAAATACGACGCAGCAACGTATCGCAGTTATCGTCTGTCAACATTCGCCTCGGCATCTCTCGGGTGTTTATGTAATATGCCCGAACGCTACCGGCGCCAACTTCACAGAAACTGGTTCATATTCGATATCAGTACCAGATACAAAACAATTCCTCTCACAAAGAAAGAAAGAAAGAAAGAAAGAAAGAAAGAATGACTGTGAAGCATCATCACTAGTATATGTTGGTTCGTCATGATACTGTCTTCCAAGACATGTCTTCCTACGTTAGCAGTAGTGTAGTATATGTTCGTTTTTCATGGTACCGTCCTACAAGACATTACTTCTTCTATTTTGGTTTGTGTAGTATATGTTCGTTCGTAATCGTACGATCCTCCCAGAAATTACTTCTTCCGGAGGAAGTAGTGCATGGGAGGATGGTATCATGACGAACTAAATTATACAACTCTATCTCCAACGGAGGTAGTAATGTCATGACGAATGAATATATACTACTCAACCCCCAACGGAGGAAGTAATGTCTGGAAGGTTAGTATCATGACGAACGAACATATACTACACTACTCCCAACAGAAATAATGTCTGAGATGATGGTATCTTGACGAACGACCATATACTAAACGACCCCCAACAGATAAAGTAATGTCTGGGAGGATAGTATCATGACGAACGAACATATATCACACTACCTATAACAGCAAAAAACAATATCTGTAAGGATGGTACTATGACCAACGAACATATACTACACATTCCACAATGGAAGAAGTAATGTCTGGGAGGATCGTATTATGACGAACGAACATATACTACACAAACCAAAATAGAAGAACTAATGTCTTGGAGGACGGTACCATGAAAAACGAACATATACTACACTACTGCTAACGTAGGTAGACATGTTTGGGAAGACAGTATCATGACGAACCAACATATACTATACTACCTCCAACAGAGGAAGTAATGTCTTAGAGAAGGATATTATTACGAACAACATATACTACACTACCCACAACGGAAGAAAAAATCATGGGGGGATAGTATCATGACAAACGAGCATATACTACACTAACCCCAACGGATAAAGTAATGCTTGGGAGGATGGTATAATGACAAACGAACATATACTAAATTAACAAAAATGGAGGAAGTAATGTCTTGGAGAAAAGTACCATGACGAACAAATAATGGAGGACGTACTGTGTGCGAGGACAGTATACTAAAGAACGAACATATACTGCAATACCTACAACAAACAAAATGATGCCTGGAAGGATTGAATCATGACGAACGAACATATACTAAAATATCCCACACGGAGGCAGTAATGTCTGGGAGGATAGTATCATGATGAACAGACACATACTACACAACCCACAACGGAGCAAGTAATGTCTGGTAGTATGTTATTATGACGCACGAACATATACTAAATTACCCAAAATAGAGGAATTAATGTCTTGGAGAACGGTACCATGACGAACGAACATATACTAAACTACCCCCAACAGAGGAAGTAATGTCTGAGACGTCAGTATAATAACAAATGAACATATACTACTCTACACCCAACATAGAAACAAAGTTCTGGGAGCATAGTATCATGACGAACGAACATATACTACACCACACGCAAATGGGTAAATAATGTTTGGGAGGATGGTATAATGACGATCGAACAAATACTAAACTACCCCAACGGAGGAAATAATGCCTGGGAGGATAGGATCATGAAAAACGAACAAATACTATACTACCTTTAACGGATGGAAGTAGGGCCTGGGAAGATGTTATCATGACAAACGAACAAATACTACATTAACTACAAGGGAAGAAATAATGTCTGAGATAATTGTATCTTAACGAACGGGCATATACTACTCACCCCTCAATGAAGGAAGTAATGTGTAGCTGGCTGGTATTATGACGAACGTACGTATACAACTCTACCCCCAAAGGAGGAAGTAATTTCTTAGAAAATAGTACATAGCGAATGAACATATACTACTTTACCACAAACGGAGGAAATAATGTCTGGAAGGATAGTAAGATGACGAACAACATATACAACTCTTCCTCAACATAGGTACTGATCTCTGAGAAAATGGTATTATGACGAACGAACATATACTACACTACTCACAACTGAGAGAGTAATGCCTGAGAAGATAGTATAATAAAAGACGAACATATACTACACTACCCCCAATAGAAGAAGTCATTTCTGGAAAGATAGCATTATGACGGACGAAGATATACTACACTATATGCAACAGAGTAAATAGCGCCTTGGAAAACAGTTTCATGACAAACGAAAATTAACTACACGAACCAAAGGGCAGAATAATGTCTGAGACGATGCTATCTTTACGAACGACCATAAACTAAACTACCCCCAACGGAGGAAGTAATGTCTAGGAAAGTGGTAACATGACAAACGACCATATACTACGCTGCCCACAACGGAGCAAGGAATTTCTAGGACAATGGTATCATAAAAGACGAACATATGCTACACTACCCACAAGGAGAACGTGATGTCTGTAAAGATGGTACTATGACGAATGAACATGTACTACACTGCTCTAAAACGGAAGAAGTAATGTCTGGGAGGATTATATGATGACGAACAAACTTATACTAAACTAACTACAAAAGAGGAAGTAATGTGTTTGAGGACGTTACCATAAAAAAACTAAGATATACTACACTAGCCTACACGAAGGAAGTAATGATTGGGAAGACGGGATCATGACTAACCAACATATACTACACTACCTTGACGGAGAAATCAATGTCGTAGAGGACGATATAATAACGAACGACCATATACTAAACAACCCACAACAGTGGAAAATGCCTGGGAGGATGACAAACAAACATATACCAAACTACCCATCACGGCTGCAGTAATTTCTGGGAGGATGGCATCATAACGAAAAACATATACTATACTACTCCTAAGAGAAGAAGTAATGTCTAGAAAGACGGTATAATGTCGGACGAACATATACTACATTAACCAAAATGGTGGAAGTGATATCTTAGAGGACGGTACCATGAACAAAGGAACATATATTACACTACATACAACGGAGAAAGTAATGTCTGGGGATAGTATCACAGAAGAACAAACACATACTACACTACCCACAACAGAGGAAATAAGGCCTGAGATGATGGTATCATGATAGCCGAACAAATACTACACTAACCACAAGTAAGTAATTTCTGGGAGTATGTTATTATGACGAACGAACATATAATACACTGCCCATAAAGGTATAAATGCCTGTGAGGCTGATATTATGACGAAAGAACATATACTAAATAACCCACAAGAGAGGATGTAATGTGTGAGAGGATGGTATATTAACCAACAAACATATACTAAACAACCCCCGACGGATGAAATAATGTATAGGTTGGTTGTATCATGAAGAACAAGCATATATTACTATACCCACAACGGAAGAAGTAATGTCTGAGACGATAGAATCATGACGAACGAACATATTCTACTATGCACTCAAAATAGAAACTAAGTTCTGGGAACATAGTATCATGACGAACGAACATATACTATACTACTACAACGGTTGAGGTTCATATCATGACGAACCAAAATATACTACACTACTCACCACGGAGCGCATAATGTCTCGGAAGATTGTATCATGCCGAACAAACATATAGTACGCTACCTACAACGGAGGTAGGAACGTCTTGTTTAATGGTATCATGACGAATGAACATATACTACACTACTTACAACGTAGGAATAATGTCTGAAAGAATGGTATCATGACCAACCAATATATAATACACTACCCACAACGGAGGAATAATATCTGGGAGGAGTGTATCATGACGTACCAACATATACTACACTACCCACAAAAAAAGAAGGAATATCTGAGAGGATGGTATAATGACGAACGAAAATATACTAATCTACTGACAGCGAAAGAGGTACTGTCTTGAAATATAGTATCATGGCATACGAACATATACTAAACTACCCTCAGCATAGGAATAATGCCTGGGGGATTGTATCCTGACGAACGAATATGTACTACACTACCCAAAACGGATGAAGTAATGTTTGGCAGGATGGTATCATGACAAACATATGTGTATGTACTACACTACCCACCACGGAAGAAGTAATGTCTGGGAGGATGGTATCATGATGAACGAACATATACTATACTACCCACAACGGAGGAATAAAATCTGGGAGGATGATATCATGACGAACGAATATGCACTACATTACCCACATTAGAAGAAGTACTGTTTGGGAGATGGTATCATGACATACGAACATATAATACACTACCTTCAGCGAATAAAGTACTGTCTGAAAAAATGGTATCGTAATGACGAACGAACATATCTTACATTACCCACAACGGAGGAAGTAATGTTTGGGAGGATGGTATCATGACGAACGAACATGTACTACACTATCAATAACGGAGAAATTAATGTCTGAGAGGATGGTATCAGGACAAACGAACATATACTATACCTTCAGGGAGAAATAATGTTTAAGACAATTGTATCATGAAGAACGAACATATACTATACTACATTCAACAAGGAATTATTTCTAAGAGGATTGCATCATCCCGAACGAACCCATAGTATACCCTCAACGAAGTAATAATATCTGGGAAAAGAGTATCATGACGAACGAACATATACTCCACTACCAACAATAAAGAAAGTAATGTCTGGGAGGAAGTTTTGATGACAGACGAACATATACAACACTACACTAAACGGAGCAAGTAATGCCTGGGAGGAAGATATCATAGCGAACAAACATATACTACACGACCATCAGCGGGGGAATAATGTCCTGGAGGATAGTATGCAAAAGACAGAATATATACTAAACTACCAACAACGGAGGAAATTATGCATCGGAGGAGAGTATCATGACGAACCAAAATATACTACACTACCTACAACGGAGGCAGTAATGTTTGGGAGGAAGGTATCATTACGAACCAACTTATACTACACTGCACTGAACGGAGGAAGTAATGTCGAGAAGGAAGATATCATGACCAACGGACATATACTCAGCAGATGGATTAATGTCTGGGAGGATAATATTATGACGTACGAACATATACCACACCACGCTCAGCAGAGGAAGTAATGGCTTGGAGGATTGTATCATGACAAACGAACATATACTACATTACCCACAGCGGATGAATAATACCCGGGAGGATGGTATCAGGACCAAATAACATATACTACACTATTCCGGCAAAGGAGGAGCTAATGCTAATGTTTCACGATATCAGAACAGATAGCCCCCCTCTATCAATGGGGATGTAATGTATGAGAAGGTTACTTCATGTCAAAACCCCTGCCCACAAAAAAACAAAGGAGGTGGTAATTCTTGAATCATTGTATTATGACAACGGAACAGATACGATACTACCCACCCAAAGGAGCAAGGAGCTGGTAATGCCTGGTTTGCTTGTATCATGAACAGAACGGCTTGAGAAAGACACATATCAACTCTCTATTACAAATAGATTCTTCAGATTACCATTCTCATTTTTTATGTTATTGCCACAACGTTTTAGTTGATCTTCTTGTCTTATTGAACTCGAGAATATTCATATGGAACCTGAACCATTTATTTAATCAACGTCGGTAGATTGATCTCTTTCGGACAGCCATTGTCGGGTAAAATTCTTAAGTAATTTTAAAGTAATTTTAATTTTATTTTTAGTTAGTATCACCTGCCGTGAGGATTGAATCTTGAACCTCCAGATAACTGTCACTCAGAACTTATTGTTAATCAACATCATTATCCGTTGCGTCAACGACGTTATCCACTGTGCATGGTTATGCCTCTTGTCTCTGTTTTAATGGATAACGTCATCCTTAAGCAGCATCATTCACTGTGTACTGTTATTCCCATCTTTGTTTTAATGGATGACGTCACAAAACGGTGACCATTCACTCTGCACAAATAAACAAAAGAACAAGCAAATAAATAAACAAATCTACAGAGCTTTAATAGTATACTAAATCCCCAGGTGTCTAGATGTTCGTCCAATAGACAACCGTGACCCGATGGGTCATTTTGATAAAACATAATAAGGGATCTCTCCCCCTTTCTCATTTTTTATGGATGATGTCATAATTTTGTTACGCCATATAATGTGCACGATTATCTCGATTTTTTAACGGATTTCGTCATCATTTAGCGACGTCATCATATCCTTCGCCATTCTTTTGTGGCGTCATCCAGATTCACATAGTTTTAGTAGTATGTAGATAGACACATAGATAAGATAATATTTATTTTCTAATAATAAATATTTATAGTTTAGTATTTAATTATTTATTGACAACAACTGATTGGCATATGCTCTTCTACCCGAGGAAAAACTGTCCAGCGTGATCATTCGTTAACACGACCCTGTTTTTTATGTAATATGTATTTATTTATTTGTTAAAACTTTTATTCACTCCAAACAAGACACACTGCAACTGATACGTAAGGAGCTACTGTGAACTACGGGCCAGATTTATAGGGCCATCCTAAGTGGAGAGCTGTGCAGCGAGATGCTTGTTCACATTACATTTAAATTTTTACATGTTGGAACAGTTGTGGGCACATTGAGCAGGCAGGGGATTTCAAAGGCAAGCGGTCCAAGAAAAGAAGCTACTAGAGTATAAAGATTTCCGGTACATGGGGATCTATACAGTGAAGGGGTGTGATTGTGCTGCTTGTCGTGTAGGTCTGGATTATTAACGTTGATAGGGCACAAGTTTAGCAAGTTCGTCAAAACACATTCCGTTGAAGTATTTGTAAAACAAGCACAGAGATGCAATATTTCGGCGATAAGAGAGGGGATGGAGCTTCGTAGACAGGGAGATTAGAGATTTTCTTTAGACACTGTCCATAAGGGATAAACTAGTGGTTGGTGCAACAGCCCAGATGTGACAACAATACTCCATGCATGGACGAATTGTGGCTTTGTAGAGATATAGGATACTGGGAAGTGTGACAAGTTTTGTAGCTCGGTAGAAAGAGCGAATCATTATTATTATTATTATTATTATTATTATTATTATTATTATTATTATTATTATTATTATTATTATTATTATTATTATTATTATTATTATGATGATGATGATGATGATGATGATGATGATGATGATGATGATGATGATGATGACGACGACGACGACGACGACGACGATGATGATGATGATGATGATGATGATGATGATGATGATGATGATGATGATGATGATGATGATGATGGACAAATTGTAGCTTTGTAGTGTTATAGGAAACTGGCATGTGAGAGAAGATTTCTAACTCGGTAGAGGGAGCTAATGATGATGATGATGATGGTGATGATGACTGCTAAAGGACATTGATTCCCCTTAAGTTTTTTCATCATGCTTGACTAAAAATTGTTTGAAATCCAGATTTATTGTGTCTTAAAATATGTTTGGAGGGTTTCGAAAGAATACCACGGCCAAATGCTTGTGTTACTTCGGAATTTTTCATCTTCTGGACAAGTTGCTCTACCAAGGATGGGATCATCTCTTCTCTTCCCTACAACCACATTCTCAGAGAAGAGCCCTTGCTAGTCTCTTTCTACTCTATCGTTATTTCCATGGAAGGCGCTCAATTAAGCTCCAATCTATGGTTCCAACTAGAAAGGCATTCGCAGCAAAATTTTGTCATACTACCACAAGAGAAAAAGACTTTCTTTCCCCCCTCCATATGCCTACTAACACGTGAAATTTTCATCGACAAAGCTTATTTTCAATAACTTCCCGCCTGTGGAACACATTACCGCGGGACGGTTTCTCTGCTGATTACAACCTGGTCGTCTTCAAACTTAATGTTAACAAATTCTTGTCATAAACCACTCCATGAGTAATCAAATGCAGTTCATACCATTGATTAATGTTATTACTCCCATAGTGTTCCTTACCTTTCGGCTGGTAATCATTCCCTTTCATTGACCTTTATCATTGAGTTAATAAGTTGTGACCGAATAGTATAAAAAGGCTTGAGAGTCTACAATACAATTCCATCTATAGCTATGACCATAGATGAAGTGAAAGTGACACTATAGCATCAACAGAATTGCAAATTCAAACACTAAGGTTTCAGCCCGCCCCTCAGTAACCTCTACACAACCGTCCCTTCCCCACATGTATTTTTCAAACATTTGTTCACTATGCTTTATGAAGTATATTTCTTTTATTAATAATCTATATACTATTAAATAGTTATCGTGTTTTTTAGTTCATCTGTTTGTACGCGAATAGAAACGTGATTGCGTGACAATATAGAAATATGCAGAGTATATATTACTAAGACAGTAGCTTTTAACAATGTTTAATTGTCAAAACACTGAAAATTAAATGCGAGTTTTATATATTTACCAAAACCGAGTTCGAATCTCACGTAAGTCTAAACGATTTTTATTAGTTCTAAGCGACTTAGTTTTGCATAACAAACATAATTTTTAAAGTGGTAGAAGATAGGTAAAGGTAGAAATTGACATACCTGTGTGAATGTGGGACCTTAAAAACTTCGTTCTGGCAACTAAGAACAACCAATGTCAACGACACCTGAAAAAGAGGAAGAGATATTTGATAGTGTGGGGAATACTCCTCCAATCAGTACAAAGCAATCAGTACTTCGCAGGGATGTGACGGTGGTTAAGTGGATATCGACACGGACTGAAAACCTCGAATCCAGTCGGTTCCACAGTACCACTTTCACTTAGGGATGTTGGCAACCTTCTCGTTGTCCTTCCCATAAGTACCCGATGTCTAACTAGAAAAACATCGGGGAAACTAATGCCAACACCAGAATCATCTGATTTACACGAAAGAAGTACTTGGCAAAGCAAGTGGCTATTCTTCATTCGATTGTTTGGGAAGTGTTTGTACCCTTACGCCCTACGACGTGTCACAGACAGATTACTCTGTACGAGTTACGTCTGTCAGTGGTTCTTGGGGCAGTGTGTTGGAAACCCTCACTTTTCCGGCTGCATTTTCTTCACTAATACAGCACAGTTTACACGAGAGGAAATACTAATCTTCTACAATCAGTATCTATGGGAAGATGATAATCTACACACAGTTGTTCAATCACATAGCACACAGCATCACCTCTAGACAGGTATTCTTGGTGATACCCTTCCCAGGGGTATCCCCACCTTCTTGGCCTTTTGGCTAAGATCAAAGTGTAGTATCTGTTCCGATGGATACTGCATGCCTGTCCTGTGCAGTTCTAGGAGGTCCACCCTCCCAGGCTTTGCCTCCCCTCTTTGGGGAGGAGTAAGTTTATTGCTTACTGTCTGAGGCGCCCCTACCGGGGAATGCCGACGGGGCTGCCCAGGCAATTTTTAAATGGCCAGAGTGCTCACCTCTCGAGCGCTGGCTTTTCAAACCCCACTTGCTCGACCCGATCTTGGGTCACATCTTACTTGTGGGAGTAAGATAAAACTGGCCTTGTGCCTAACTCCTGGGGAGGAGTAAATAAAACACTTAGTGGGGATCAAATTGACGGGTGATGCAAACGATCGCTTTTTGGAAACCACAATGCCTGATGCCATGGACGACATTCCACTTGCCACTCGTCGGCAATTGCATATCTTGCATGATAGTCTTCATCCCCATTTCAGTCGCATATCGCACATGTACCTTGGTAAACATTTCCCTAGTTGATAGATAAACAGAGATGAACCAGTTACATAGCTCCTAAGCTCACTAAATCGGAATTCTTTCGATTTCTATCTAAGAGGCAATTTGAAATCAACCGTTTATTCAACTTCAGTACTTGGTGAAGAAGATCTCCACAAGCGAATTGTAGCACGGTGCGAGACCATACGGAAAACGCCAGGAATTTAAGAACGTATTCGTGCTTCCATGAGACGCCGTTGTATGGCCTGTAGACGCTTCACATTTAGAACAGTTGCAAAATGTATGTATTAGATATTAACAATGCAAAATGTTGATCAGTATTTGTTTGAAGGGTATTTAACTCGGAAATCAAGTGTTTTCGGACCTATGTTTAGTGGAACTTTCAGAATTATTTAAACATATAGAACATAATCCAGAAGGTATGCCATCGATTTTTAACCCTGTGTATACTCTTCTGTACCACTTCCCCTGGAACTTGAGTTCATATATATAGTAAAAATGTAAGCACATCAGTAATTTCATTTAAATACGATATCATTTCTCCCATTTTTAACAGTGGATTCGGTACCCCAGTCTGTGTCGCACCGGATGCCTATGGGTTTAGAATCTCGTTATGTCTAGCCACACAGATGAGTCGCAAGCAACGAAACAGACGTCTGCAGATGATTGTTATATATTACTATTTTATATTATTACTGACCGATGAGTTTCTTAGAGCGAAACACAACTGTTTCTGGGTAGTTTACTTGCCATAAGTATATTTTTATATTATACTAGTTGTATTCACCCGGCGTTGCCTGTGTAGAGATATATTGCTGGTTGGAAATAATTTAAAATATAGTTAAGTTTACAATTTTTTATGTGAAAGAAAAGTAAAAAAAAATAAAAAATTTGCAATACGAGGTCAAGTAATAAAGAAACTGTTAGCACGGTAGTAATACATACACTTTAAAACGGCAAATGGCTTTAATGAAACGAAACCCATTCGGTTTAATTTAATTATTTTTTATCTTTAAAATACTAATAAACTTAATTATTTAATTGTTTAAACCCTTTTAAATAATTATTTACCGAGATATTATTTGTTTAATGGTATTCTTGTATTAGGAAACGAAGAAAATCTATTAAGAAGTATGTTTTTGTACGTTCTTATATATTTCAGTTATTTTATAGGTGTATTTTGTTTCTCTGAAAACTTTGCCCCTTTTTGAAATATATTTGAATGTTCTAACTGTTAATATATCGATTTAAATAACACATAAACAAACATTAACGTAAATATATATATATATATATATATATATATATATATATATATATATATATATATATATATAGCATGGGATATCTGAATCGGATGTATATGTTCTGGAAGAGAAAACAATGTAGATACAGAGCAAAAATAAAGTTAGAATTAAAATAAATCAAAACACGATTTCAGTCAGACATGATAATTTATTTCGCCTATTATCAGGCTCTTAAGAAGTGAAGACTTACTACATATTTCAAAGTAAATTGCGATGCTCACATCTGAGGGAGTAGGTAGACTTACTTACAGATATGAGTCAGACTTCTTAATGAACCACTGGCCATAACACCCCACTAGATCTAATATACTGAAATCCGTATTCCACTCATGTAATGCC
This sequence comes from Sepiola atlantica, assembly GCA_963556195.1. Taxonomy (NCBI): domain Eukaryota; kingdom Metazoa; phylum Mollusca; class Cephalopoda; order Sepiida; family Sepiolidae; genus Sepiola; species Sepiola atlantica. Next base: position 212,412,547 of record OY744515.1, on the reverse strand, counting down.
CCATATAGATATATATATATATATATATATATATATATATATATATATATATATATATATATATATATATATATTCTTTTTTCTATGTTTTAACACGCTCTATGTACTGGAACCCCCTTCCACCCTAACTTTTCGTTATTCCATCGAATTCGTCTGTCCATCACTCCCCCTCTCTCCCTTTCTCCTGCTCTATGTGTATATGGATGTGTGTCTGTGTGCGCGTGTGTATATGTAAGTAGACATACGTACGTGAATGTGCCTGTGTATCTGTGTGTATGCGTGGATACGTATACGCACATGTTTGTTTGTGTATTTATTCATATATTTATTTATTAACATTTATTAATATCTAAGTACACTTGACCCAAGTTTATGCCACACTTGACCGCTGCTGCGCACCCATTAGGGATGGACGCATGTTTGTTCATTGCCCCACTGGCCTTTTGTCCCGTGTTTCCCCTGCTACCACCATCCACCCCACCGTACACACACATACGCTCATTACACTGATGAAGGCCGAAGAATTGCGATCGAAAATGTTGTTCTCCTTAAAAAAACTTGTTTTTATAACGGACAATTGATATTCCTACGCATCAACAAATAGAAAATAAATGAAAGATATATTAAAATATATATTTTTCACATTATTTGTTATAATACACCCACCCAAACACCCACCCACCCACACTCATATATATATATATATATATATATATATATATATATATATATATATATATATATATACGAACTGCGTTCGAGTCCATACAACCGCCTGCAATCACCACTCTTGCATTGATGAGAATGGAAGCTTAAAACTACGTCGTCTGTAGGTATAAAACACTTTAATTACAAATATTTATAGTAAATGCCTCTTTAAGATTTATAGTCTTTAAAGTAGAGTCCTGTTGCAAATTACAATATTGTTGTCATCCTGCGATAAAGCAATATTCCGATCGAGCGGAGAACACTATCGACAACGTGACGCTTGTCTCCGCCTTCTGGGTAAGTGTATCTTAATTTCAATTACTGTATGTGGTGATTTTCGCGGTTAAAAATGCAGTAAACTATTTAATAGAAATTCAATTAGACTTTCTTTCTCGACAATACTACACATCGAAAATAATTAATCAAATACAAATAAAATCAATTAAGTCCAAACGATAAATGGCATAAAGAATTTTGACACAAAATGCAATTGCTTAGATAGAAATAACTGCCCGTTGGAAAATAATTGCATACAAGGTAATGTTGTATAGAAATGTATAATCGAGGAAAGTAATAACTCTAACAACAGGAATAATATTATCTCCATCAATAATAATAACAATAGCAACAATATACCTGGTAATCTTTATAGTGATAATGGTATATACATAAATAATTTTAACACCACATAACTTGGGGCCGCAGCAGGCCTTATTAAGCCAAGAATTTCGAAAGGAAACACACATTCAATAATCTGGAACTTTCAAATTTTACTTCATTATCTAAGCATATATGAGATCTTAAAAATAAAAATATTCCATATAACATTGAATGATTCATAGTTGAAAAGTAAAAGCCTATAGACCTTTAGATAGATATTGTAGATTATGCTTGCAAGTATCACTATCCATAATTAAACATACTGGTAACCTATTAAACAAGAAGGATGGGTTTCTCTCTAACTGTATACAAAAGAAATGGTTCACTTTTCCCTTTTGAAATATATACTCTAAGAAAATTTATAATCTGAAATTTAATCATACCAAATCATATTAAATACATGTATAGGTGTGATTTACTATTATCATATCTTGAAACTATAAGAATAGAAATAAAATATCTCTGATCCTGACAATATTTAAATCTAATATTAATGATATAGAATAAAAAAACTAAAATATAATTGTAAGTAATAATATAATCAAGAAAGTAATTCATAGAAATCCATAGTAATTGACACAAAGTATTTAATTTAATTTGAGTGTCATCTAATTTGCTCGTTTGTGAATAAATTAATACAGTCTTCATAAACAAGCTTAATATAGGGTTTAACCCTTAGAGTGGATTATACTGACCAGATTTTAATCACTATCGGAGTTTTTGTTCACTTGACGTAAGAATAATAATATCAATTGCCCATTTAAATGAATAGCTTATTGCACTTAACTAAGTTTAACCCTTTTGTATAATTACTTTATATGATTCAATTAGTTTCAGTAAACCCAATCAAGGTTGGGAGTTAATCATTTTTTAAATATCTATCTTAAATTATAACAGAATCGAGTATGCTAATTTAGTCTTGCTTGTCCCTAAGTGTAATATATTATGAAATAAATGTGATGAATTAGACCTGTTAGAAAATTAGACACTAAACATATAGGCTGAATAGATCCAGTAATACTATAGGTTTGAGTTAGTTTCTTTATATACATATACCAAATACGAAACTATAAGAGTTATTCCCCCTTCACTATCTGAGGTTCATAGATGAAGATAGTCAGAGGATAGAATTCCCTTTTTATAAATAAGGGTAAGTGATTATCTCTTCTAGATTAATAAAAATCCCAAAGTATAGGAGCTGAGTCATGCTTGGAGTAAAGTGATAATGGTTATTTGGAAACATCAGAGATAGATAGAAAAGCGTGGACTATGAAACAGTATTCATTTGATGTTCCTATATACGTAAGTATTTGAACCATCAACACCCTTAAGAAAAGAATCGATTATATAATGTTTTGAAGCTCTAAAATAGATTCCATCGGGAAATATATTTTAAAATTATTTAGCTTGTCATTACAGGAAAAAATGTTTCCACCTTGTGAACTTTATTTTCTTTTTGTTTTCGAACTTATTGCGAACAGTTCCATTAAACTTACCTAATTACAGTAGGTAATAATACAAAAATCAACTTGCATATAGTCAGATCGATTCGAACAGGAATCAGTTTACAAATGCAAACATGAAGCTCAATATTTAACATATTCAATAAAGCTCATGATAAATATAATATTACATTCAAATTATTATTATTCTACGATTTAATTACAATTTCGGAACAAAATAACTTTTACACATGTTTCCACGGAAGCTGAAAGTAAACACAAGTAATCCAGGTTGTTTACTCCAACAATCCCCCTTTCACCAGAAAGTCGAAAAGAAGAAAAATGCAATCCGGAGAAGATAACAGGAAACGGCATATGGACAATCAGGTCTTATCGTATTTCAAAATACATCAAGCAAATCTTTAGATAAAAATAATGTTTTTTTAAGTATTGGTTGTATTATATTGATAAACATTCACTCAAAAGAAGTAATTTTTAGATATAAATTTTAATATATAAAATTAGATATATAAGCTTAATAGAAAACAAAATAATATCCTGCTAGATATTAGTAATTATACTAATCACGTTCAGCAGTTTTCAAACAAATCTACTTGCATAAGCTATAGATTATCCACAAACTCCATGATTTTATTTAACTAAAAGCAGGAAAGAACATGAAAAGCCTGGAAAAAACAACGGATACAATAATAAAATAACATAAAATTATAATAATAAAGTATAAACAGCAGAAAACGAAATATAATTTGGTTTACACCACCTTATAATCATAAAGAACAGATTGGCAAAGTATTTTGGAGGATAATAGATAAAGATTTCTTTATAAATAATAAGCTATCTAAATTATCAATAGCGATAATATTAAACTTAATTATTGTTTTAGAGACAATATGCAAACAATAATAAGAAACAAATATGAGAAAAAAACAATTAATAATAATAACGGTATAAGTACCTGTCAGATGCGTATCAAGATAAAATACTGCTGCTACATCTGGAGAAGTGCCATTCCGAGCAGTCTTTCGTGCCTTGACAGAGTACAAAATAGTCTTCAAAATCTAATGATGAATGTCTTGATCTCTTCTTTAAGCCTCTTTCTAACAGAAGATATGTCGTTAGTCTTTCTCTACTGTATCGTTATATTCATGGTAGATGCGCGAATGAGCTCCAAACTCTGGTTCAGCCTGTAGCACATTCACAACAAAAACTCCTCTAGCCACAACCACTGTAAATAATCTTTCTTTTCTACTTCTGTGTATCTGAAGCTAAACAGAACTTCAATAAGCAAACTACCCGTCTGTAGAACACAGTATAACAGGGCTGCTTCCCAGCAGACTACAGCATGGTCGTTTTCAAGTTAAATGTCAACAACTTCTTGCCAATCATCTCAAAAACTCATTAATCCTAATCCTTCAGTGACCTTTGGGCTTTTATAAGCGGTAATTTATTAGTGTGAAAATATAACGATACTTGTAGTAACAGTAATAATAACAGTAGTTGTAATGGTTACAGTAGTAATAGTATTAAAAGTGATAATAACACCAATTTATGTAAATACAGTAAAAGACAATTGCCAACTTATGAATGAATGTTTAACACCTAATGTAGTACATAAATCAACCGTAAATAAAATACAGGGTGGCCCAAAAGTAGGTTTACAGTTATCATTTAATATTTTAAGTTTTTTAACTAGGTTATTCGAAAAACTTCAACTATATAAAAATAGTTTAATAACTGTAAACCGACTTTTGGGCCACCCTGTATTATTAATCAAGAGAAACATATATAGGAACTACAGTCATCCATTTAAGACTAGATATAGTTATCATATGCTGACATTTGAACATGGAAAATATAAAATATTACTATATTAGCTAAATATGTATGGGAACAAAAATAAAAACTTAAATAGTAATATTATTTGGGAAATTCAAAAATTAACATTTACTGGCAATATAAGTAGTAGAAAGTTTAAATAATGTTTAGAGGAAAAATATAAAATTATCAACTTCTAACACAAAATAAAATTATCAAACAAAAATTTGTAGTCAAATACAGACACATAAATATTAGCTTTGTTATTTAAATCCTGATTAAAAAATTAAATAAAAAAATTATTAATGAGAAAATAAATAAAATAATGAAATAATTAAAAAGAAAAATACTTGAATATTCATTATATATTTCAATATAGTTTTAAATATAAGTAGGTATAACTCTTTAACCGTAACAGTTACAATGTAGAACAAATACAAATAATAATATTAATAATTTAGATAGAGAAACAAATCAGATATTTACGAATATCTTAGCCCAATGATGACTCTAAATTATCATATAATTTTAAATACAAATAAGTCTATGTCTTTTTCCGTAGCGTTTCAAAAGAAAATAATATTCGTCAAAATTTCAATAAAAAAAACAAATGTCATTCTATAATTAATTATAATTGTCATATAACTTCATGCTTGGAGTATTGTTGCCACATCTGGACTGGTGTACCAACCACTAGTCTCTCTAAGCAAATAGGTCCCTCACTAACTACCAAGATCATATCCCTGTCCCATCACTGCAAAGTTGCACCCCAGTTCTTGTTCCACGGAAATACATCCGACCTACAGGACAAACAGCAAAATCCCACCCTTCACTGTAGAGGTCCCCAGATGATCAAAAGCCTGCTACTCTAATAGCTTATTTCCTCAAACTGATTGCTTTTGGAATCCAATCCTTGCTTCCTGTTTTCCCACTGTACTAACATGCAGGAATTTGAATGTAATATAAACGAACATCTCACTGCACAACTCCCAACTTAAGATGCCCCTATAAATCTGACCTCAAATCCAAGGTAGCTCCTAACTTCCCAGTGACAATGTGCCATTTTGGGGAGTTAATATAAGTAAAAGAAGAAAAAAAACGCAAATGAGTATGGCTCTTTATCCGTGACAATTAAAATATGAAACCAAAACACATAATATTATTAGTAATTGAGATAAAAAATACATATGTAAGAATATTCTCACATTTAACCAAATTTTTTTTACATAGTTTGGACTTCTATTCAAATGTGTACAGACGTGTAATAAACAGTAGATCGGCTTTTACATGCTAAACCAAAGCTAACTGCTAATTTTTTCTTTCTTTTTTTTTCAGATTTCTTTCTTTCTTTCTGTGTTGCTCCCTTTCTACTGTTTATTACATGTGACTATATTTTTTCCAAATTGCGTTGTTTGTACAAATTTGAAACTTTTCTGTTTTAGTTAAAGTTCTACTGCCAACCGATGGTGTTTATTCTAACAATTGAAATATTTTGGTAGTACTATTCAATATGTGTTTTCGAGTTTATATTTTTGCTAGTTGTTGATTTGCTTGTCTTTTATTCCATTTTTATTTTACATTTTGTCTGAAACATTGTTTCTTTGATTCCTCATATATATATATAGTAATAGCGCAAGAGAGAGTCATTATTTATATTAAATGAAAAGAAATAGTTTTTAATCAAATCATTTATTTTTATTTTTATTTTTATTTTATTTTTATTTTTTACAATTTAGAACTGAGGATAGTCACTCTAAAGAAATAAAGAAATAAATGCATAGAAACATTTTACAAATATCTCGATGTTAGCCGAAACAATTGTCTGCGAAATAAAAAAATAAGTATGAAAAAATGACGTGAATCTGTCCTCTGTGATAATGATGTGGTATTGGACTACATAACATACTAAATATAGCATAACTCTAGCTATAAACTATTGAGCTCTTATAAGTACTTTGTGCTACAAAATTTAAAAAAATACACAAACACGCATACACACACACACACACACACATATATATATATATATATATATATATATATATATATATATATATATATTACACACAATGCTTCAAGCAAACTACATCAACTTTTTATCAGTTCGTCTGAAAAAAGACAGGATCACATTTCAAGGACAGTATGAAATTGGTGTGATGTGTAAAATACTTTTTTCTATTAAACTTGATTGCGAATTTTTAGACAAGAATCAGTTGCCGAGAAGGAAGGGCGAGAAATATAGTGGGGGTTCGTCGGCCTTTATATTCATCTCTACCCGTCTCCACCTCCGGCTCTGCCTTTGCATCCTTCACGGCTGCCTTTTTTTCTGATTTTATCTCATTCAGCTGCAAAGATGCTGCGCACCGAGATTAACTAATATCTTTTTTCTTAGAAGTGTTGTTTTTGTTCTTTTTCTTTTCCAACCAAAAGATGGAGGCAAATGTGGATTTGTGGTCATGAAAAAAATAAATTCATGTATTTTTGAAGGAAATGAAATGAGGGAGAAAAAAGGACTCCTGGGGTGTGATAAAACATCATATATTATGATAGCCCTTCCTACAAACACACATTTTAAGTTGATATATATATATATATGCATATTCATTGACATACAGACTGTTTCGCTGTGTCACAATTCTGCAATGTGGTTAGACGAGTAAGTAATTCAAGTTAAAAGCAAAACCCTAACATTTTATGAACAGTTGGATTCTCTATCCAGTACGGCTTTCAAAACTGACGATGAAAAACAGATACATCTTCATACCTATATATGTCTTCAATATGCATTTTACGAATATATATATATATATATATATATATATATATATATATATATATATATATATATTCAAACACAGTGATAAGACGTTGATGTAGTTTGCATTGTGTGTAATATATATTATATATGTATGTATATTCGAGGAAACATTTTTATCAAAAATAAAAAAAAGAAAATCGGTAATTTTTTCTTTCAGGCCTTTTCGTCAGAATAATAAATTAAAATCTAACAAAATCAGATGTGAAATAGGTAGAACAATTATTTTCAGTTGTAGAAATCAGTTGAGAGAGAAAATAAGGGGGGGGGGTAGAATCTCTGAACATCATGAAGGATTTTGAATCTGAAAGATCTTCAACTGATGTTACAGAACCTTCTGTCTATATATGCTGGTTCGATAATTATTAATTACGAATATCTAAAAATAATGAGATGTTAGTTCGAGCTAGGACTGTGTAAAACAAAACAAAAACACTTATTGCAATAAGGATTTGAACAAACATTCGTATCAAGCAGCTGATTACCGATGGCAAATTGATGTGCCTGATAATTTCCAGATGTTGTCGAAACCTTGTGAGTACGAATATCACGTTGTACGTGTTGGACTATTCTCATTTCTAACCTTGGGCATGTCTAACCTTTGAGAATGATCAAAATCCTCCATAATTTTGAGAGATATCCTCCCTTTTTTTCTCTCAACTGTTTCTCAAACTGAAAATAATGTTTTCCACTCATTTCTCATGCGATTTTATAAGTTTTGAATTGATCATTCTGACGTTTGCTTTTAGAGAGTCACACAATATAGCCCCAAGAAAAACTTTTGCATTTTTTTCCATTCGCCCCTTTTAATTTTTCATAAAATAAATAATGTTTTATCTGAAATTTATCATAACATTTTGTTGTACTAGTAATCTGCTTATATATATATATATATATATATATATATATATATATATAAAGTAAGTTATGAAAATATATTTATGGCAATTAAGCTTAATTGCCATAAATATATTTTAATAACTTACTACCTATCCCAACTCACGTATTGAGCACTGTTGAAGTAAATGCTGAAAATCGATACATAATATATTATATCACCTTAAAATATTATATGTGGATACATGAAATAATTACATATAAGGTTATTAACAATGCGGAAGTTTGCCAGATATTATTTTTTTACCTTTTTTAATAATGTTTTTATTTTCATAAATCTTACTTGCCTAAATAATAATAAAACAATAAATAAAACAATAAAGGTATCTTAATATAATGAAATAATAAACACATTTATAAAAAATTAATATTTAATTTAAACATTTATCCCGCAGCGTGTTTCCACTGCGAACCTGAAAATTGGAAATCGAGCCTGAATTGGCGAAGTCTTCGTTAGACGAACAGTTATGGGCATTCGGTGAATTAGAATAAGATTCATATTGTTCTGTGTTTGTTACGTTAACGAAGGCCATGAGCAGCATCAGCATCAGTAGTATTAGCAGCATCAGCAACAGTAGCATCAGTAGCATCAGCAGCAGCGAATATTGTTTTAAAACATCAACTCTCGATTGATCAGAATCACAAAGCAGCAGCAGTTTTTGCAACCAATCATAAGCGCGAAAATATTAACTTCCTAATTTCGCGCGTAATATAAAAGCCCAAACACATAGCTCTCTTCCTTTGCCTTTTCAGTATGTCACAAAATCAGCCTAGGCCTTTGGGGCCGAAGTTCCTCTGCAGACGCAACGAGAATTTCACGAACTACTGCGGCAGCATACACGCATATCATCACTGACAAACCCGAGGGCAAGTAGCACACATACGACAAGAGACATTCACGGACTTCATTATGCATAGCGACAGCACATACACATCGCTCATCGGACACACGTACACACACTCTCTCACTGGCAAAATAGAAGCCATGTAATATTAACACTTATCCGCAATACCTACCCAATTTTACACACACTATCACACGCAAATTTACACGGCACCAACCGAAAAGATCATACGAAGAGACGAACAGGCGAAACCACGCTTTCTTCACCTATAACGTTCTTGGAAACTTTGAACTTTCATTTACTACTAACACTAACATTTAGTTTTCGTATTGTCTGAATTTTCAAATGGCTGATTTTGCCCATATTATGCCCACTAAAAACCTTTTAATATACCCTAAAGAAACTAAACTTTGAGGAATATTTATTAATTGATGTCTAATACCTATTGTTAAAATAAAAACAAAAAAAGGTAGGTATCTGAATTTTCACAAAGGGCTTAAAACTAAAACTAAATTAAACTAAATATAGCCCACATTACTCACTAACGGATGTGTTCCAAAATTCATAATGATGAGTATATTAGTATAGGAGTGAATCCTGTATATACAAATATATAAACATATACCCATATCTAACTTTATAAAAATAGAAATATGTGTATGGAATGTGAATGTGGAAGTAGGGTGTCTTCTTACTGATTGAGTGGCTCTAATATGTCTGGAATTGCACACAGTGATTTCAGCGTTTTGCAGTTTGGTAGACCCCATGCAAGCCAAAGTACAATGTGATGAGGCAGTCTGAGGCGAAAGCATTACGGCTTTGACGTGAACGCAAGGGTATCCAGCCAGGAACTACCGCTGTCAGCTGATACGTGTTCTATTTATACTTGTGCACCAAAGGAAAGTGGCTCGGAAAGTGGTGAATTGTAAGTTTTGTCGGAATCGCCATGATTAGTTGGATTATTACATTTTCCAAGCTAAACCGGAAGTAATGAGTAAAGTAATTTACGTCGGAAGGAATTTGCGTCACATGACTTGCAGCCTTCGAAGCGTTTATTCCTGGTGGCCTCGAGAGAAAAATAATAACAACACCGTCTCACTTGTGCATCGAAGGAAACTGGCTCAGAAACTGGTGAATTTTAAGTTTAGTCGAATTCGCCCTGATTGGTTGGATGGTTACATTTTCTAAGTTAAACCGGATGTAATGCGCGAAGCCGTCTGCTTCTCAACGAATTTGCGTCACATGGCTTTCAACCTTGGCAGCATTAAATTCCTAGTGGCCCCCAGACTATAATAATAACAACAGCATCTCAATTATCAGTTTAACTACTTTTTAGTTTCACCAATAAAATTGTCAATAGGGTTTTCTTTGAACATATTAGGTTTCATTCCTTATGCAATTTCGATTATTTCTCATTTAATGGCTTTCGTTCTGTTGCAATAAGCAAATTATTGCGGTTTTGTGTTCCGTTTGTTGTGACGCCGCTTCTTCAGGTGCATCCTTGTATCCATATGAGAGGTGCTGTCAGTCGGGAGTCTCTCGGTTTGAAATAGCATTTTCATTGCTAAACGCGCAGGTTGGTATAAATTGTGTCGTTTGTTGGTATGCCACGTTTAAGTTTTAAATTGAATTTCGTCTGTATGTCACGCTTAAGTTTAAAATAGAATTTTCATCGCAGATTGAATACATGCAACGTTTAGGGTGCGTTCAAGAATCTCAAAAAGAGGTTCTGTCCATCGGTCGGTCTGTCACACTTAAGTTTGCAATATAATTTTTATCGCTGAATGGACGCATTTTCCTTTAATTGCATCCACGTATCTCTATAAGAGGATCTGTCGGTCATTTTGTCACATTCGTTTAAAATAGTATTTCTAGATGCGTCCATGCATGTTTATAAAACACTCTACCCGTCCGTTGGTCTGTCACGTTTAAATTTGACATAGCATTTTCGTCGGTCTGTCACGCTTAGTTTTAAAATAGCATTTTTTAATGCGTTCAGGCATGTTTAATAGAGAAATTGTCCGTCCGTTGGTCTGTCACGCTTAAGTTTGAAATAGCATTTTCGTTGGTCTGTTACGTTTAAGTTTCAAATAGCATTTTTAGATTCGTCTATGCATGTCTATAAAAGGGTTTGTCCGTTTGTCTGTCACGCTGAGGTTGTAAATAACATTTCGCCAGTCTGTCACGCTCAACTTTCAAATATCATTTTTAGATGCGTCCATGCATGTCTATAAAAGACTCTATCCGTCAGTTGGTCTGTTACGTCGGTCTGTCAACCTTAATTTTAAAATAGCGTTTTTAGATGCGTCCATGCGTGTCTATAAAAATATATGTCTGTCACGTTTAAGTTTGAAATAAAAATATCGTCGAAGATTGAATGGATGAAGCTATTTCAGATGCGTTCAAACAACTATATAAGAGATTATGTCCATCAGTCAGTCTGTCACAGTTAATTTTTAAATAGAATTTTTATCGCTAACCGCACAGATATAATGGGCGTGTTATAAAAATATCCGCTCTTGTTTTGTACCGAATGAGACGGTAATTATATGTCGTTTTGTTGTGCTGCGAAATACATTAAGGCGATCAAAACAAGTGCACAGATGATAAACAGCGAAAAGACAGAAAAACTCAGTTGATTTTTTACTTTTTTCACCTTTGGATTGAAAAACAAAACAATATATGCAAAAAGAAAAGTTTGCAAATCATATAAATGAAAACAAAAAAGAAAATAGAAGAAAAAATTGCCAAAGTTATTAACAGATGCGATCGGATTTCAAAATGCATTTTGTGCAATATTTTAATTAAAAAAACATATGCACACAAAAATGAATAGGGTGGAGGATCAACGATTGAGGGCGCTAGAAAGAGGTTCATCCGCAAACAACACTCACCCACGAACCTGCCAAATGATCAAAATCGCCCCCGGACAACATCAAGTTGAAACTAGACCTGCGTTTAATATGTGTTATTATAAATTGGTAAACGAGTTGAGGTTACTTGATTTATTTACACGCTCCAAATTAATGTAAACAAATTGATTAACGAATTATCTTTAAATAAGTTTAATGAAATTAAAATTCATTTACAAATGATTCTAAAAAATTTAATTAAACAATTCGTTTAATAAAAGATATTTGATTCACAAATTATTTTAATGAAAGGAAAATTGATTAACTAATAATTTTAATAACAAAATAATGATTTTTTTTTAAATAGAAAAGGAAACAGTGAGCTACTGTCTACCAACAATCGTCCAGTATGAACCCTGTTTCTAACGTCCTATCTCTGACCCTTCACTATATTGTCTACCACATTTTATCCAACATTGACTTGAAAGAAATGTGGCACCCTAAGCGATCGCCGAGTTCACCGAGTGAGCGGCGTTGTGATACTATAGTGTCTACGTCATTAGGAGTCTCTTATTGTCCTGTCACAGACCACCAAATTACATTCGCAAGTCAACAATAAGGTTACAAGGATCCTGCGCCCACAATAGTATCACATTTGGTGCCGTGACCAGGATGATAAGAGCCTTATCCAGAGACGACTTCAAGGCGCATACACATCAAGTTACACTTGTCAGCCAACGAAAGAGTTACAAAGGGTCCCGTGCCTACGATAGTATCATAGCGTTGTATTTAAGTCCTCAATGTGGTTTGTTAATGTTTGGCGTAAATAAACACAACATTAGTCTGGTTAATGGCGATTAGAACGACCTGTATAAATATCTAAAGTTTTCATCTTCATTACTGGGAAATATATGACCGGTTGAGTCATCCATTAAGCTCGGGTTAGATTGTTTGAATCAAGAAAAGGTGAGTTTTCAAAGCCAGTTAAATATTACAAAATAAAAAAAGCAAAATACAAAATGAAAAAAAAGTCTCTGTTCTCTCTCTGAAGTGACAGGTAAATTACTATTATTAGTACGTGTGGTTATAATACTTTTTGTTTATAAAGGACTATTTAAACTTTAATTCTTTTCTTTCTTTATTATCTTCGAGTGTTAATAAACAGAGAGAGAGAGAGAGAGAGAGAGAGAGAGAGAGAGAGAGAGAGAGAGAGAGAGAGAAGGGTGAGAGCATATACAATAAGAGCGGGATATCAAACAACATACAGTGAGAGAGAGTGAGAATGATAAATATGCATAAGATAAGTAAAAGATGGTCAGTTACTGAATTAATTGAAAATTGCGGCTAACTAGATTAATTAAAATAGAAAAAATTCAAACATAGCTCAATCCCAAAACTGATGAATATTTTTTCATCTATTTCATGCTATGAAAATGTAGAGAAAAAAAACCGTAGGGAAACAAACGTTGATTAACTCAGATTTAGTATAATATTAGTAACTCTACTTATAGAATACGTATTATTGATGATATAATGAGGGAGCATTGAGGCAATGCTCACCCGTAAAAATAATTGACCACTTTTAAATTATCAGTATCGTAAAATAAATCAATAAATCAATAAATAACATCATTTATAATGCGATATAACATATTTCATCATCATTAGTAGGTTCTTGGCTCAGTTGGTAGAGTGCCGGACGAATATCGCTATGTCTAGCCGTACTGACGAGTCGTAGACACGACAAAACACGTATCTGGATATATATATATATATATATATATATATATATATATATATATATATATATATATATCATTTATTGACAAAAAGAGAAAAGTTCAAAAAGCCATGTAAAATACAGACACACACCCCTATATATATATATATATATATATATATATATATATATATATATATATATATATATATATATATATAAATGTATAAAAGAATGTAATAATAAAACAAATGTAAAGTTACATAATCAAATATCACAACAAATAAAAATTTATGAAAATGTCTTTTAACATATTTATTTTCAAAGAAATAAATATCATCCCCAGAAGAAGAAAACCATAAATTTATAAGTAGTGGTTAATATTATTAATTTGTAACAATTGTACAGTCCATCATGAGTTCTGTAAGAAGGCAAAACATTTTTATGTATGAATGAGCAAAAAGTCTTAGTAGTGATGAATCTTCAAATATATCATAAGGTGCAAAAATAATATCCATATATGAAAGCTATATTACCATGTATAGGACATTGGGTTCCAACCATGGCCATAGGGATGGCCATGGTTCCAACAAAATGCAAGAATAGCCTACATTAAAAATATTTTATTAATTAATATATATATATATATATATATATATATATATATATATATAAATGCATCACGCCTCGATATGTCTTCCTTGGCAGTTATTTTAAATGTGTTCAGCGTTAGGTTAATTATAAAGAAAAAAAGAAAGAAAGAAAAAAAGAAAAAAGAAAGTAAGAGACACCAAATGGAAAAAATAAGGAAACGCTTAGAATCTCTCTCTCCATATATATATATATATATATATATATATATATATATATATATATATATATATATATATATATATATATATATATATATATATATATATATATAATTCGCTAAATCGCAGCTTGCTGTTGATGACCCAGTTTTTCGAAACGCCGACTGTTGTAAAAACAGTGGCGTTTCGATCCCGACTTGAAACACTAGAGCGAAGCATATGACTATATATGCCCTCACGTCTTCGTGGATTGAGCATTGTATTAAGTAAATACGCTAGCCACCATCACCCGTTTCTGGTCTATCTTATTTTTGAAGAAGTCTTTATGGCTATCCGCATTGTTTTTATTATTTTAAAACTAGTGTTATATTTTCAGTCACCAACAAATAACATTGTGTATCTACATGAATTAATCCGCCGATTTTGAGGTCTCCAAAAGGACTAGTTTGCACAGTATTTTTTAAAATCATAAATGAATTCTTTTTTAAATATCAGAAAAAACAAATAAATAAATACTGTTAGAATAAAATAAGATAACAATAGTATATAATTTAAAAAAAATAATAAATATTAAATAGATAATATTAGGAAAAAAATTAATTGAACACCGCTCTTAGCTGTTACCAATATACCTACCCCACCAACA
Organism: Sepiola atlantica; assembly: GCA_963556195.1. Classification (NCBI taxonomy): domain Eukaryota; kingdom Metazoa; phylum Mollusca; class Cephalopoda; order Sepiida; family Sepiolidae; genus Sepiola; species Sepiola atlantica. The sequence goes on along the minus strand of OY744515.1, from coordinate 212,397,314 downwards.
AAAGAAATACATATTTAAATAGTTAATTTTATTTAAACAAATATAACATTCTATCAGTTAAGTACAATATGAAATATTCAGGGAAAAAAGCATTTTGTTATGGTTTGATTCTATTTTCTGCGGATATTAATATTTACTGCGTTATAAGCAATATTGCCATTAAGCACGTGTTTTGGAGATTTGAAAGACCCACCATTTCATAAAGAGGTCTTCCTCGAAATATATCATGGAACACGGTCACGCACATTACATCACAGTGTTGAAGTCTTGCCTAATCAAGTTAGATTTGCTATAAGAAAATTATAAAATTATGTAAAAATATATTAAAAGAAAAAAAGTCACTTGTTTTTGTCTTACTTTTCAACGCCGACATATTTCCATTTCTTCCATTTCTCTCTATATACGTATTACACATAATGCTTCAAGCAAACTACGTACCCTAATTATATATATATATATATATATATAATTTATATAGTTATATTTGTGTATATTAATATGCATGAATATATTTTTTACAGATATAATACGCATACGTGGGCAAACATTTATAGATTCATATCATATTGTCATTTATAGAAAGCTGTTTTGTCGTACCACAACTCGTCAGAGTTGCTACACGTAGCATGTGTATCCATGATAAGATTCGAAACCCGAAAGCCAGGACACATCTAAATGACATCAGTGGTATTAAGTGTCTTAAGATATTATAGGGCCTATATATTTTCTTTGATTACATATTTTCTCACGCAACCGGTAACTTAATAGAAATCTATTCTTTAAAGAATATTATTGCCTTACGCTTAGTGGAAAGTGCGTTATGTCCGTTACCTGACCGTTCAACTCATAAGTAATGACACGTATTATATATATAAACTATAGTCATCAACAGAAGTCTGTTTCGTTGTATTACGACTCGTCACTGTTGTTAGCCGTAGCAAGTGTATTCATGTCGAGATTCGAAACGCGACCATCAGGTCACATCGAAATGTTATCAGCGGTGTCAAAAGTTTTATTGTCACCGCATGTAAAGAACGGGAAGTAATTGAAGTCGTGTTGCTTTGATGCTTAGTCTTGTGTTTTTCTGATAATTATCATTCATGTATTTCAAGTGCCAAGGGGGAATCTTTTGCCAATGTGAATGCCAAACACGTCTTCAGAAAACTCTGTGACTAGGTCAGTGAGAGCATTTGGTAGATCTTAATTACAGGAATTAAGGTTAATTACATCGGAAATACGGCGTTACGGAACGTGTCGTCAGTTAATTAGCGTAATACGTCATTTTTATTATCTCCTCATCTGTCTCCTCAAGCCTTTTGCTAAAATAGATTTTCTGGACTAAAGAAACTCTTAATCTTTGTTATGATGGACTCAAGAGAACAAAGATGCAAACAAAACAAAACAAAGATCATTTGTTATTTCGCGGGATTTTACCGATTAATAATTGGGCGTAATTCAATAGTCACATAGTAGAGAGAAACAGTAGAAATTTGTAAATTTTCAAATCATTAAAATCATTAGTTAATTTAATTGCATGAAAATTATGAGTTAATTATTATTGCTTTAACATATGAATTAATCAATTTATGTTTACCCGAAAGAATTATTAATTTATTTAATTAAAATTATTAGTTAATACATCATTTATTAAAATCATAAAATAATCGATTTTTCTTTCATCAAAATTATTGTTTAGTCAGGTCTGATCCATTAAACTAAAAAATAATTAATATCTATTTCATTAAAATCATTAGTTAATAAAATTTTATTTCATTAAAATAAGTAATCTATCAAATTTTCTTTCATTAAAATTATTAATTATTTTAATTTTATTATAATAATTTATTAAAAACATTATTTAATCAATGTTCCTCTTGTTAGGATCGGGTTGCATTCCCGACTATAAGCGAGTTCATAAACTCAAGCAATTGTTGCATGAAAATAACAGAGTAATAATTAACAAACAATAGGAGGTAGTTCAAATAAGGTTTATTGAACGTGTGTGTACGTGGAATGATGACGTGTGTGGTGTATGCATGTGTGTCGATGGAAAAAACAGTTCTTTAAAAGAGTATGTGAAGAAATGAGTCCGGCGTGGAAAAAGTCCTTGAAAGCCGTATACAAAGAAAATGAGTTGAGAACTCTTACCGTTGTTGAACACGTGTTGACGGAGCGCTGGTGTCTAGCGTCATTTAGCGAGGCCAGTTGAATAAAGAAGAGAGTGATTTTCCGTTTACACCGGTTTTTATAATCAGAAGGTCAGATAGCTCTGGTGTCGCTTTTCAGCGCCACCTGTCGGTGAAAAAGCGACACCTAACGGCCAACCAGTGCAGTTATGTTTGAAAGGAGGAGGTAACTGCTACACTTTCATTAAAAGTATTTTAATCTAATTAAAATGATTAGTTAGCCATTGAAATAATTTGTTAATCAAACTTCTATTCCAATAAAATTATTAGTTAATGAATTGGAATTTTATTTAAATCATTTGTTAATCAATTTTCATTTAAGTAAAACCATTGACGACAAGCAGCACATTTGGAGAAATAACCGAATTTAAAGCCACTGACAAGAAACATCGCGTCGGTCATAAAAATAAGAAGCGTCTTGGTATCAGGAGCGGCTCGTTTTGGCAGGGGCGAGTTTAGCAGTGAACTGGGCAGTCTGAGTCGGTAGCCGGCGGTAGGCAAAAGGATTCGAGCAGTAGAACATTTTCTGGCAGACTGTGTGGAATTTTTCATTTCGCTTAAGTATAAATTCAGGCGAATCTCAGCGCATGCCGCCAATATTCTAACGCCTATCTTTTAAAAGATGTGAAAGTGCATATTTTCTGTGTTTTTGGATTGGCTGGAACAAAATTTCTGTATTAAGACTTTTATTTTATCAAGAGTTGATATTTTTACAAAGAATACTCGTTTGCTTCTTCTGATTGTTGTTGAGCGAGTTGGACTTCTGGATTGAGCTCAGGAAGATCTTGCCTCATGAATGTCTGGTCTGCATGAAGTCCCCGTCCTCGGTTGCATCTTTCATTAACCTGCAGCAAGACTTGCATGCAAAAATTTGGCTCAGAATAGACAAAAGAAATTGCGCAGAAGTTATATTGGAACTTTCACTTCATTAATTTGCAGTACCGTACCTGACACGTCTTTGCTTACCACATGCAGACGCAGAGACGACCAGACGACGGCGTATTCTGATGCTGACTCTACCTGAGTTTTCATCAGACCCCTGTTAGGCGGGTGGCTCTGATACTACCGCGTTGCCACCGCCCCTACCACGATGAGGAAGGCTTAGACTTTAGTGAGGGGGGAGGCTGCTAATTGAACAATGTTCCACACCATACGTTAATCAAGTTTACTTTCATTAAAATCATTAGTTAAATAATTTTACTTTCATGAAAATATAGTGAATAGATTTTACGGAACTTTTCCTTTCACTGAAGAAGAATTGAAACTAAGATTCGAAATTAAAACGGTTAACGGTAGAAGTTTTTTTTTAAATAACAATGTATTCTTGCACCAAAAAAGCTTTTAAACAATTTATTTGGAAAAGGTTTTCATAAACTTATCAACACGATCAAGGGCTATTTAATGTTTGTTTTGTCTTCAGATAAGTCGAACATTGAACATACACACCCAGTTAGAGAGAGAGAGAGAGAGTGAGAGAGAGAGAGAGAGAGAGAGAGAGAGAAAGGGGGGGAGGGAGAGAGATGATGCAAGAAAATAACATTTCTTGGTGTGATTATTTTTCTTTGTTTAAATTGAATATTCTTTTTAAATATTTATCTGTTCTGGTTTTATTAAAATATTTGAATATATATTTATTTGCTAATAGAATTATAGATTTTTAAGAAGTTTCTATCTCAGATTAAGGACAGCAAAAACATATATATTCTTCCCAGATTTCGCTGCGTAAAAGGCTTGAAAGATTAATTAAAAATAATAAATATTTCATTCACAACTTTGTTGTAAACACGAAGTAAAATCTTTCTCATTTATTCATATAGGTAGATAAACATTTTTGCTATTTCGATACAAATTTATTTGTCTTTTAAATGGGACCGTACAGAAAAGAAAAGAAAGAAGTAATACATTTGACTTTTCACTTGCAATTCAGTAATAGATCGCAACATTTTGCAAATCAAATCAGTCCCTTCAAAGAAAAAAACATTTGAACACAAATAGTAAATATTTGTCCAGAGAATAAAACAATATTGCGAAACATAAGTATTTATTATATAAAAAATCAAAACAATAATTGAATAATAAATAATAATTTATGTTTAGCACATAGATTTTACTTTTATTAGGAATAACTTTGTGCATTTCACTGTGATAGGAAACAATTTATTTACTTGTATGTTTAATCTATGTAAACATGTCTCATTTATTTTCTTTATATTATGTCGTAGGCAAACTATTAATAAATGAAGTGTCTTTGTTCACCACATACTTTTTACCGTATATTATTTTCTGACACGTGCATTACTGCTAAAGTAATACGCGACCATTCATTGCAACATTACATGTAATTTGAATTTTCTACCCACGCATCGCTAATATCAAATATTCTGTTTTTTCATCATCATTGCTTAACGACGTCATATCTTTAATGTGCCACTATTTACTTACGACTCCGCGAAAACAAAATTAGACACAAGGTCTGTTTAAATGTATAAAGATCTGACCGAAAACATAACAGATAATATGCCTAGCTCGAAGGCTGAAGTCATATATATATATATATATATATATATATATATATATATATATATATATATATATATATATGATAATTTTATTTACACAGACATGTACAAAATCTGCGACACTGGCATGTCGATGTTATCGATCAACAGTTACTATAAACTGAGATCTCATCAGGCAGAGTTAGAATCCGATCTTAACCTCAGATCATATTTGGAGAGAATGAAGTGGAGGGGTAGATAAAGCCCACTTCATTCTCTCCAAATATGATCTGAGGTTAAGATCGGATTCTAACTCTGCCTGATGAGATCTCAGTTTATAGTAACTGTTGATCGATAACATCGACATGCCAGTGTCGCAGATTTTGTACATGTCTGTGTAAATAAATAAAATTATCATACATATATAAAGCTCTATTTTGATATTGAGCACTTTTTATAAACCCGGTTAAAATTCTCTGGATTACCACCCTGTGGATATTTTTCACCTGGATTATTACCATTATTATATATATATATATATATATATATATATATATATATATATATATATATATATATATATATATATTAATACAAGAGATTAAGTTTCATGTTTTCATGTATCACTTAATCACCCGAAATGTAGTAATAAAATTCTGAAGCCTTTCGCATATCCGAACACAAATTCAAACCGTGCAGGAAAGCAGGTTCTAACGTTCTTTTTACTCACCTTCCTTGTTAAAACTGATACGCCATGTCTTCCGCGTGTTTGTGAAAATATTCTTTTGTTGATCTAAAATATTCTTTTGTTGATCTAAAAGCTTAACATTTATACATATATATGTAACATCTTTACATATTCAATTTTATGTATTAATTTCAAATGTGACATATTTACTCTTTTTGTTTATTTTTCTATATACTATTACTTCTATATCTGAAGCCGAGACTATACTATTACTATGTTTTAATGCTCAATTCCGTTTACTATAATATTTAAGACTAATGTGCTAGCTTTCAATGTCCAATTCAGGGGCTGAAGTGAAGTATATGTTCTGTTGTTTTATACCATCCTCCCAGGTTTATCCTCTCCTGTTTTAGGAGAGGAAGTGAAGTATCTATTATAATATTATCCTCTTTAATGAAAGTAAATGTAGTATATGTTCGTCTGTCATGAGACCATTCTCCCAGGCATTAAATCCCCATTGGAGAGTAGTATAGTATATGATTGTTCGTCATGATACCATCTTCCCAAGTATTACCGCCTCCTTTGGAGAAGGGAAGCGTAGTATATGTTCGTTCGTTATATATACTAGCAAAAATATGCGATCAGAGGGAGCATATTAATTTTAGTAAATTTAATAATAAAAAAATCCTTCTTCACATAAAAATTGAAGTAAACGTATTTCCAAAAAAACTTTCTAATTGGCTTTCTATATATTTTGGGTAAATGATTTAGTTATTTACATAAAAAAGAAATAGATTTCTGTATGGCGCATTTTACAGTTGCCATCTGTTGCCGACCAGTTAATATATGAGCCGATATTCGCCTTTGCTTCATTCTGGCAACCTAGACTCTGTCATGAACCATCAAACCCTCCTTTGTCGGGATGAGGTATAATCCGAATCGGTCCTAGAGGGTGCAGCCTTCCAGGAATTACCTCCTCCTTTGGGAGGAGATTTGGTTTTTTTTCCTGGTCTACTAAAGTGCCTCTACTTGGGAATGTCGACAGATCCATGGTCGAGTATGTGTGTACCCTTTCAGGATGCCTCTCCCCATCAGGGAAGCTGGCTTTACATCCGTTAAACTAACTCCAGGTCTAAACTTGCTGCAATGAGGGGCGGGTAAATAGAGGCAGCTAATGGAAATAAAACGTTACACGTTCAAATTCAGGGATAACCCTCAAGACAGAGAGAGAGAGAGAGAGAGAGAGAGAGAGAGAGAGAGAGAGAGAGAGAGTATGAGCATAGATAGATATTTATTCTTACTCGGCTCTGTAAGCGTGAAAAACACTAACAAAGCCGTTCGGCCACCCACGAGGCTGATGATAGCACCCAACAACCCTCCGCCACCCGCAGAGGAAATATGCATTTGTTGATATTATAGAATGAATGTGAAATCCGAGTCTTTATTCGACTCAAATGGCTTTAGGGCGTCTCTTTTCTGATTATAGTCCGAAAAGAACATTGTGTGTGTGTGTGTGTGTGGGGGGGGATCTATTTAGAAACCTGCAACCAACCAGATTCTGTTAAATAAACAAACGTTTCCTTTTTTTTTCGTGAGCCTTATTCTGTCTTTTCTTTTTGTTTAAGAAACGTGTAAAAAATCTCAGATGAAAATTAAATCTTAACGGAAAAATGCCGGCCTTATTAACAATCTGACTAATATCTTCATCCTCGATTTCTATCATTGAACCTTTTTGCCGCTACGCAACCGACCGTCTTGAAATATATGCCGTAAACGGTCCTTCACACTGAAATCGTAGATTATTATTAAAAACTACTAGTATAAACGGCTAAATATATAATTTCATCGTATTTTAAATAAACAAATATATATTATGCTCTTACTAACGTAATTAAACACTCTGTTTTTATTTCTGAATATATATACCATGTCATATAATAAGTAGATTAGTTTGGTATTCCACGAATGCTTCTAGAGATATATTTTGATAATGATAAGTGGGTGGTGTGTTTTTCTACAAAACATATTAATTAAAACACAGAATTACTCAGACTTAACAGGACACATTACCTCACATACAAAATAACATCGTCATTGTTTTTATTTACAAAATAAAATTAAACAGAGACGATTAAAACTACAGCGGTAGTTGTCGCTAATAGTCTCGCAGATACCTCACATCGAACTATTATACATAAATAACCAAATAACCATGTCTTTAAAAAAATAACAGCCTCTAAACACATTCAAACAACACTTAGCCGACATTTTCTCCCACTTTCCACCCAGAAAACACATGATAGTTCAATTTTTAGCATATTAATACCCAGTACATGGGAAGCCTCATTTCTGTTACTCTTATCACTCTCATCATTTCCAACGAAGAACGCAGGGCATTTTAAATATTGAATTATAATTTTTAAAAAATGATTAAAAATCAACGACATCGTTTCATTTTTCAACCGCCATCATTATATAAATATAGCATGTTATATATATATATATATATATATATATATATACGGCGTTCGGGTTCTAAATCTTGGCGTAGATACACTTGCGGATTTTAGCCACACAGAAAAAGCTGTCTGTGTATTCACTATATATATATATATATATATATATATATATATATATATATATATATATATATATATATATATATATATATATATATATACAGCTAGTTTCGGGTTGTGAATCACGGCATGAATGTACTTGCTGCGTTCCATCCACGCTGAAGAGTCGTGCTACGATGAAACAGCTGAATCTCTGATAATCTTGCTTGCCTGGTTTCACATTGAATGCTTTAGATTCTGGAAGAGAGAGAGAGAGAGAGAGCGAATTAAACGAGATCTGGTAGGAATCGGGGAAAAGGGGGAAGACGAAGTGGTGGTAGGATGGCATAGCAGCGTCAGAAAAGACGAGTAAGTGAATAACGTAAATAAAGAAAAAGCGAACCTTATTAAAATGATAATATAGAGTTCAGAGCTGGGAGCAGGTGTACACAGGGCTCCTCATTAATTATCGGGCAACGCCGGGTGAGCCTTCTAGTATAATTATACACATATAGTTTTGACTGTCTGCACAAAAGTAATCGGGTTTCCTTCTTGAACAGCGAGTTTTAAACATTCTGTAAAAAGATCTCCTCTTCCCAACCTCTTATTTGAATCCTGAGTTGTAATCTACCCCTAGTAAGTACTTATGACGAACTCTCGCCCTTCCATACCCCCTGTATATATACCTAAATTTGTGGTAGTAAATTCTTGTATGTTAAGTTTAGGGAGAACTTTAGTCGATTTATCAAGTGGATGTATACATTTATTTTTAAATTACACCGTCCATATTTATTTTTCTCTATTATTTGAAACATTTTGTTTTAGAAAGAAAACGTCTTTGGATTTTTATTTTATTTATTTATTTATTCAAACCAGAGACTGACCCATATTTTTTAGTTTTTATTTCTTTTTTAAAACAATGCTAGCCGTATTTATTTTTGTCTATTATTTCAAAGTTTATTTTAAACTAGCGGGGCTACCCGGCGTTGCTCGGGGTCATAAAAACATATAATTGAAGAAAAATCGTGTGTGTAACATCTTTATATACAAACTTCTATTTCTCCCCCCCCCCCTTTCTCTATAGCCGTCTCTTTATCTTTCTGCCTTTCTCTTCCCTGGTCACCCCATTTCAGCGCTACTTTCTAATTTTGCCTTTTGCGAAAGCTGTTTCTTCCCCACCATTTCTCCTACGTTGGCCAGGGCAATAGTATATCATATTTCTATAAAAAGTAACACCTCTATCTGCGCCTTCTATATAAGAACTTATCTCCGCCCCGGTGTTCATACTATATACGTATCTATCATCACCCCGGTACGCATACTATATACGTACCTATCGCCGCCCCAGTGCTCATACTATATATGTACCTATCGCCGCCCCAGTGCAGATACTATTTAAGTACCTATCGCCGCCTCGGTGCGAATGCTAAATAGTACCTATCGCCGTCCCGGTGTGCATGCTACATAAGTACCTATCGCTGCCCTAGTGCGAATAATTAATATGTACATATTGCCGCTTTGGTGCGAATGCTAAATACGTACCTATCGCCGCTTTGGTGCGAATGCTAAATACGTACCTATCGCCGGCCCGGTGCGAATGCTAAATACTTCCCCATAGCCGCCCCGGTGCGAATGCGAAATACATACCTTTCGCCGTTCCGGTGCATGTGCTATATACGTACCTATCGCCGCCCCGGTGCACGTGCTATATACGTCCATATCGCCGCCCCGGTGCGCGTGCTATATATGTACTGACTGCCGCCGCAGAGCGCATGCTATGTACGTACTTATTGCTGCCCATGTGTACATGTTATATACGTAGCTATCGCCACCCCTAAATTCTGAATACGTACCTATAGCCGCCCCGGTGTGGAAGCTAAATAGGTACTAATTGCTGCCCCGGTGCGAATGCTAAATACATACCTATCGCCGCCCCGGTGTGAATTCTAAATACGTACCTATCACCGCCCCGGTGTGAATTCTAAATACGTACCTATCGCTGCCCCGGGTCGGAAGCTAAATACGTACATATCGCCACCCTGGTGCGAATGCTAAATACATACCTATCGCCGCCCCGGTGTGAATGCTAAATACATACCTATCGCCGCCCCGGTGTGAATGCTAAATACGTACCTATCGCCGCTCCGGTGTGAATTTTAAGTACGTACCGTTCGCCGCCCCGGTGCGCGTGCTATATACGTACCTATCTCCGCCCCGGTGTGAATTTTAAATACGTACCTTTCGCCGCCCCGGTGCGCGTGCTATATACGTACCTATCAGCGCCCTGGTGCACGTGCTATATATGAACCGATCGCTGCCCCAGTGCACATGCTAAATACATGCCTATCACCGCCCCGGTGCACATACTATATACATACTTATTGCCGCCGATGTGCACATGCTATATACGTACTTATCGCCACCGCTGAATGCTAAATAAGTACCTATCTCCGCCCAGGGGTGAATGCTAAATACGTACATATTGCCGCCCCGGTGTGCATACACCATATGTACCTATCACTGCCCCAGTGTGAATACTAAATATGTACATATCGCCGCCCCTGTGCGAATGCTGAATACGTACCTATCGCAACCCCAGGGCGAATGCTAAATACGTAACTATCGCCACCCCTATACACTACTATATACGTACCTATGCCACCCCAGGGCACATACTATATATAAACCTATCGCCGGCCTGGTGCGCATAATATATTCGTACCTATCGCGGCTCTGGTGTGCATACTACATACTTACCTATCTCTGCAAGGGTGCACATACTATATATGTACCTATCTCCAGCCCAGTTCGCACACGTAAGAACTCATATTAGTGCACCCCTGTCGTGTTTGAAAAACAAAATAGTGTTCATTCATGTATTGTCACTATCATAAATATAAATAATTTTAGTTAAAAACAGAAAAAAAGAAATGTTTTTGCCTCCCCCCACGAACATTTTTTTCCATCCTCCCACATATTTAGAAATATTTTTAATTTAAAAGAAATAAAAAAGAAAAGAAAATTTTTTGACCCGCCCCAAAAATTTTATGTTCCCCCCATACATAGAAATATTTTTAGTTTAAAAAAAGAAAAAAAAAATTTTTTTAGCTCCCCCGCCCCGAAAATTTTTTTTTTCATCCTGCCCCATACATATAAATATTGTCAATGAAAAAGATAAAAGAAAAGGAAAAAAATGTTGCCCCCCACCCCAATTTTTTTTTACACTACCGGTGCGCATGCTATATTCGTACTTATGGCATCCCATGTGCACATGCTATATACGTTCCTATCGCCACCGCTGAATGCTAAATACGTACCTATAGTCTCCTCGGTGCGAATGCTAAATAGGTACCTATCGCCGCCCCGGTGCGAATGGTAAATACGTTTATATCGCCGCTAAGAATTTCCACGACCACCAATCTCTCCAGGCCCCCCAACTTTTTTTTACTCTCGCCCAACCCTGAGTAATATTTTTAGTTCCAAAAATAAAAAAATAAAAAAATTTGGCCCGACCCCTAAAAAGTTTATCCTGACCTCTAAACATTTCCCCGAGCCCCCAATCTCTTCAGAACGCCCCCAACTTTTTTATTATTCTCTCCCAATCCTAAGAAATATTGTTAGTTAAAAAAATTAAAAAAAAAAAAAAATTTGGCTCGACCTATAAAAAGTTTGTCCTGACCCCTAAAAATTTCCCCGACCCCCCCAATCTCTCCAGCCCCCCCCCCACAGTTTTTTTACTCTCGCCCACCCTGAGTAATATTTTTGTTCAAAAAATAAAAAAATTTGGCCCGACCACTTAAAAGTTTGTCCTGACCCCTGAAAATTTCTCCGACCCCCCAATCTCTCCAGCCCCCATCAATTTCTTTTACTCTCCCAAACATGAGAAATATTTTGAGTTCAAAGAAAAAAAAAATTTGGCCTGACCCCTAAAATTTTCCCCGACCCCCTAATCTCTCCAGCCCCCCCCCCCTCCAACTTTTTTTCACTCTTCCCCTGAGGAATATTTTAAGTTCAAAATAAGAAAAAAAAAAATTTGGCCAGACCCCTAAAGAATTTGGCCTGACCCTTAAATTTTCCCCGACCCCCTAATCTCTCCAGCCCCCCCCCCCCACCAACTTTTTTTTTCAGTGTCCCACAACCCTGAGAAATATTTTAAGTTAAAAAAAAATAAAATAAAAAATTTGGCCTGACCCCTAAAAAATTTGTCCTGACCCCTAAAATGTAATTGTGTTTTTAAACGTGAGTTAACGCACTTCCTTAGCTATCCTCTAACAAATAAATTTCATTAAAAAACATTAATTGGTTGATGAACTTGAGGTATTACGTAATTAAATTACAATATGACTCAGCAATTTCAAATTACTATAAAATATAATGAAAAATAAATGAAAATCCCCCCCCCCCCGATGAAATATTCCCCATGGACCCCTAAGGGATGGGTTAATAGATTCGAGAATACTCTCATCATCTTACTCTGTGAATTTTACATAAGAATACACTTTTATATGTTATGTATATATTCTCTAACCTTGTTTTAAACACCTTAATTGTGTTTTTAAACGTGAGTTAACGCACTTCCTTAGCTACCCTCTAAAAAATAAATTTCATTAAAAAACATTAATTGGTTTATGAACTTGAGGTATTACGTAATTAAATTACAATATGACTCAGCAATTTCAAATTACTATAAAATATAATGAAAAATAAATGAAAAGCCCCCTCCCCCCGATGAAATATTCCCCATGGACCCCTAAGGGCTGGGTTAATAGATTCGAGAATACTCTCATCATCTTACTCTGTGAATTTTACATAAGAATACACTTTTATATGTTATGTATATATTTTCTAACCTTGTTTTAAACACCTTAATTGTGTGTTTTAAACGTGAGTTAACGCACTTCCTTAGCTACCCTCTAAAAAATAAATTTCATTAAAAAACATTAATTGGTTTATGAACTTGAGGTATTACGTAATTAAATTACAATATGACTCAGCAATTTCAAATTACTATAAAATATAATGAAAAATAAATGAAAAGCCCCCTCCCCCCCGATGAAATATTCCCCATGGACCCCTAAGGGCTGGGTTAATAGATTCGAGAATACTCTCATCATCTTACTCTGTGAATTTTACATAAGAATACACTTTTATATGGTATGTATATATTCTCTAACCTTGTTTTAAACACCTTAATTGTGTTTTTAAACGTGAGTTAACGCACTTCCTTAGCTACCCTCTAAAAAATAAATTTCATTAAAAAACATTAATTGGTTTATGAACTTGAGGTATTACGTAATTAAATTACAATATGACTCAGCAATTTCAAATTACTATTAAATATAATGAAAAATAAATGAAAATCCCCCCCCCCCCTCGATGAAATATTCCCCATGGACCCCTAAGGGCTGGGTTAATAGATTCGAGAATACTCTCATCATCTTACTCTGTGAATTTTACATAAGAATACACTTTTATATGTTATGTATATATTCTCTAACCTTGTTTTAAACACCTTAATTGTGTGTTTTAAACGTGAGTTAACGCACTTCCTTAGCTACCCTCTAAAAAATAAATTTCATTAAAAAACATTAATTGGTTTATGAACTTGAGGTATTACGTAATTAAATATGACTCAGCAATTTCAAATTACTATAAAATATCATCAAAAATAAATGAAAAGCCCCCCCCCCCGATGAAATATAAATGCACATTGGTCTTTATTATAGATAAATATAAATGCACATTGGTCTTTATTATAGATACAAATAAATGCACATTGGTCTTTATTATAGATACAAATAAATGCACATTGGTCTTTATTATAGATACAAATAAATGCACATTGGTCTTTATTATAGATACAATTAAATGCACATTGGTCTTTATTATAGATTTTCTTAATAGCCCCCCCCCCCCAAGAAAAAAATTGGCCTGAGGCGCTCACACCGGCGAATGCCGTCACCCCCCTCCCAATTTGGCATGAAAGGAGGAGGTAATGCCTATCATGATAACGGAAGGGAGGGGGAGGAATATTAGCGTCTATTAAAAGGTTGTAGTGTGAGTGAATTTCTTCCTGACACTTTGCATTATTTTTCAAATTATCTGCCACTCTCTGACGTCATGATGACCTGATATAACCGGACACAATTTAGAGCAAGACCGGGTACATCCGGCAAGGGATTATGGGACAGGTGCGGATGTGATTGAGCAACCCTTGTTTCACTACACACACTTAACATAGGATTCCTATGTTGTTATTGATGCATCCGGACAGAAGTTATTGGATGATCTGATACAACCGGACACAATTTAGGGCAAGACCGGGTACATCCGGCAAGGGATTATGGGATGTTTACAGTGACTGCATTTTTATCGGATTAGTACACAAATACATTAGAGTAATTTACTCCTCTCCAGGAGTTAGGCACAAGGCCAGTTTTTATCCTACTCCCACCAGTAAGATGTGACCCAAGCTCGGGTCGGAAAGTGGGGGTTGAAAAGCCAGCGCCCGAGAGGTGAAATACATTAGATTATTTCGAATATGTTAAAAAAATGGCGTATAAAAGCTATGTTGAATTAGAGAAAAACGGCCTAGAGGAGTCTAAAAAATTTTGTTGATATTTAAAACTCATGTAATAATTTGTTAAATAGTATTGTACAATGTTTGTTGAAAGAAAATCATAGTTATTATTACTTGTTAATTTATTAAAGTAATTTGAACAGTGTATAGTGGATAGGCTGCTGTACTGCAGTAGATTTGTTATAAATAATCCAGTAAATCGCATAAAATTTTTTAAGCTTTGTCGGCCTTTTGGCTAAGATCAAAGTGTAGTATCTGTTCTCGGCATTTTTGCCTTGAGATCAAGTGTATTATCTAGTCCTATCCGATTGGCCTTTTGGTCAAGATCAAAGTGTAGTATCTGTTCCAATGGATACTGCACCCCATAGACTGGTATTTTCTTGACCTTCGGGGCTTGATTTACGCCGATCTATGGGTCTGTCCTGTGCAGTTCTAAGAGGTCCACCCTCCCAGGCTTCGCCTCCCCTCTTTGGGGAAGAAGTAAGTTTATTGCTTACTGCCTTAGGCGCCCCTACCGGGGAATGCCTACGGGGCTGCCCAGGCAATTTTTAAACCCCACTTTCCCGACCCGACCTTGGGTCACATCTTACTTGTGGGAGTAAGATAAAAACTGGCCTTGTGCCTAACTCCTGGAGAGGAGTAAATCAATATCCGATAGGTGTCGATCTTACACTCTCGAATCAAAAATCAGATTATCATTTTATTTTTTAATCCCTTTTCCTTTGGTGCACTTCCTCTCCCCTAAAGTACGGCTGATCGCGCCCACGGTAGGGATCTCTCTCACGCCGACTAATACTCAAACTCCCCAAAATTTCGCCTGAGCCGCTCATACCGCGAATGCCGACATTCCCCCATCCCCAGATTTGGCCTGAGGCGCTCATACCGACGAATGCCGACATTCCCCCTCCCCAGATTTCCCCTGAGGCGCTCATACTGGCGAATGCCCACATTCCCCCTCCCCAGATTTCGCCTGAGGCGCTCATACCTGCGAATTCCGACATTCCCCCTCCCTAAATTCGACCTGAGGGGCCCGACTGCTGACATTCCCCCTCCCCAGATTTGGCCTGAGGCGCTCATACCGGCGAATGCCGACATTCCTCCTCCCAAAATTCGGCCTGAATGCCGACGCTCCCACTCCCCAAATTTCGCCTGAGGCGCTCATACCGGCGAATGCCGACATTCCCCCTCCCCAGATTTGGCCTGAGGCGCCCCACCACCGAATGCCGACACTCCCCCTCCCCCAAATTTCGCCTTAAGCGCTCATACCGCCGAATGCCGACACTCCCCCGCCCCCAAATTTCGCCTGAGGCGCTCACACCGACGAATGTCGACACTCCCCCTCCCCAAATTTGGCCTGAGGCGCTCATAACGGCGAATGCCGACACTCCCCCTCCCCCAAATTTGGACTGAGGCGCCCGAATGCCGACACTCCCCCTCCCCCAAATTTGGCCTGAGGCGCTCATACCAGCGAATGCCGACATTCCACCTCCTCAGATTTGGCCTGAGGCGCCCCACCGCCGAATGCCGACACTCCCTCTCCCCAGATTTGGCCTGTGGCACTCACATCGGTGAATGCCGACATTCCCCCCCCCTATTTGGCCTGAAAGGAGGAGGTAATGTCTGGAAGTATTATATCAGGATAACAGAACGGCCATAGTGAGGAAGGGAGGGGGGAAGGAATATTAGCGTCTATTAATAATTAAGAAAGAAAGTGTGGGAGTGAGAGGGGAAGAAGAAAGAAAGAAAAAAATGGTTGTAGTGTGAGTGAATTTCTACCCGCCACTCCCTTACTCTGACGTCATATCTAGTTTATCGTGACTTTGCATTATTTTTCTTCTCAAATTAGTATAAATAACGTTGAAAAATGGAGTTAAAAGCCACCCCCCATTGGAGAAAAGTGCTCAGTCGACCCCGGAAGAGTCAATTTTTTTTTCCGGTTCCGAGATATTAGACGCGCCTGGGCTGGCCGGTCGGAATGATGTCACCCGTGTGACCGTGTGTTGGGTACTTTCGGAGGAGAAGCTTTACATACATACATACATACATACATACATACAGACAGGTGACGTTTATATAATAGATTTATCTCGTTTCTTTTTTTTTACTAGAATTACATACCTCGTATTTATTTTTCTCCATTATTGCCGAAATTTTTAGTGAAAAACTTTTTGTTTTCTTTTTAGTTTTTTTTATTCATTTATTTATTAATTTGTTATTATATATAAAATCGGGGATCTACTAAAATACTTTTCGGGGTTAGTTTTTTCTTAAAATAACATTGCTCCGAGTTATTTTCAAATTTGTAGTTCAACCGGAAACAGATTAAAACAAATGAAATATACTATAGAAGTAATTATCACAGGATCAGTGTTGTTTTGTGCCTACAGTTGATAGAGATATCAATTTTTCGATTCAATAAATCTTTCACATCTGTTAATATCTCTAATATTTTACTTAGACACACCTGAATATATCATCTAGTTAAGGATCTGCATACTCTTATCTATTTCAGAATTTTCTATTTGACAACAGAAGATCTACCGGTTTCTAAGTTCCCAGAAATAAATCGATAATAATGTATTATATCTATACTTTTTATTATTAAATTTTATTTTTATAATTGTAGTATCTTTTTGAAAAATCTAAGCTAGTCCCCTATATGTAATATTTTTGATTTTCATATTTTCGAATATCATCGTTTCATATATTAGATTAATACGTATCTTCATTATTGCCCGGAAATGAATGAAGACTCCTGTGAACCCCTTCTTCTAAATCTGAACCCCATATTACTAGTTTTATTCTCATTTTGAAATTTTCGATAATTTCGATGATTTTCAGTTGTAAATGAAATTAAATAAAGTCAAACGTCGTCTTGACTATTTATGCATGCCTGGCGCGAACGCAGATCTCACGAGATTATTCTTAAATTCCATAGTACAAAATTAATACAACCGTTTGCTCAGAATATTTATGTTATCTCTCTAGTACCATATCCAAGTTATCTCCTCTTAATTATACTAACAAATAAAGAATGCACTCTTCTCTATTCGGAAACAAAAAAGCATATAAAATTACCCACGAGGAAATTTAGAAACCCGTATTCAGTCTCTGTTTGTGACTTGGACGCCGAGGCGATCAGACGCGACTCAGATCGTCTGGTCATCTGAACATGGCTTTCATGAAACTTGACGTTTGATCTTAGTATAGTGCTTTGTTTTCTATTGCTTCACTAGGAAGAAATACACATACCATAAATATAGTATAGACTAACTTGTACCCGGGCGTTGTCGGAAAGTAATGATAAACCCGTGTGTTTCTTCTCTTAACCCTGAAAACCATATTTTCATTTTAATCTTACTTTTTATTTTTTTCAAATAAAGTAAGATATTTACTGTTTATAGATATTAATCGTGAATGCTGACTACTAATATTCTAAGAAAAAAAAACTAATAGAAAAGTATTACACCAATATATTGTATTTAAAAAATTTCACTCGAGAAAAGTTGTGTTTTATCTTGGTATGAGGCATTGTTTTCAATTGCATCTCAGGTAAGCAATAATAGGAATAAGTAACTAGTTACTTCAAATAGAATCGGATGGAAATCTGAATGGTGTCATGAGATTCGTTAGAAAATTAAATCCGTATTAAAACTAATCTGAATTTTGTAACTGTTACCGTATCGATTTATATAACAATCGAACTTTCTTTATCATATATATATATATATATATATATATATATATATATGTGTGTGTGTGGGGGTGTGTCTGTGTATACCTCACTTTTCCAAATATAAAATAAATATATATATATGAATTGTTTTATTTTATATTTGGAAAAGAGGGGTAAGATATTTTCTTGTCTCATTAGGATACATCTAGAATTTTTAAAATTGACTTTATTTAACACATATATTTGAATTACTTACGTGGGAGTTTGAATTACCTACTAGACACCATCCTTGGGTGTCTTCGGTCTCTCTGTATAAAGTTTTGTTAGAACAACTTGACATGATGGTACCCACCCTGGCCCAAATATTCAAATAAACATAGTATTCAAAGCCAAAATCAGATTCCCTCGACACGGCTATACACTGGTTCATACAAGGAATGGAGCTCTTTATCTTAGTGATGTTGCCTCAAGTAACGAAACTTAGCTAGATACTCAACCAGACCAGATGAATTCTTGTCCTGGAATCCAGCAAAATTAAGAGAAGACCACAATAAAGATAAAGACTAAGATAATTAAGTGTACAATTCGGGAGAAGACAATTAGTGTTCTTCACTGCTTTACTGACTCAACGTTTGAGAAGTAGAGGAAAATCTTAATTGAGAACTCGGATATCTATGTATTTCATATAGAGATCAAGTGTAAGCTCTAGAAAGGCCCCTTTGGTTTCTGAGAACCTGCGTAAGTAAAATGAAAACACACACACACACACACACACACACATATATATATATATATATATATATATATATATATATATATATATATATATATATATATATATATATATATACAGATGTGTGATGTTTTTGCCGTTTTATCCCCGGTGTGTGGTTTCTGGTTACCCCTTCGAAGATAGTTGATTCAGACTCAAGTCAAAATCTTGACGTGACTTCTTTAGGAGGACTGAAAAATGCCTCTCACCCATTAGCTAAAATTACATTTGTTCACAAATATCTAAAAATACACTGATTCATTTTTGGCTCAAATCCAACAAAAGTTGTTATTGATGGTTGTTTACATTATTGAAGTAATGGTGATCACAGAGGGACCACACATTCTAAACTTGTTATGTTTTATGTCGATCTGAATTTTTCGAGTAATTTATGTTGTTCAAGTGATGAATAGACCAGCCTCATTTGTTTATATCGCAATCCGTGTTGGGCAACCGAGAAATGAGTAATGTTTATGACTAAAGCACTTAAGTTTTTACTGCAGCTTTATCACGGCTCAGACGGTTAAAATTCCACTGGAAATCTGCGACCGTTCCAGGTGTTAATGTTCACTGGAAACGAATTTTCGCCATCTTTCTTACAACAACGTCAAAAGATCTGCACAGGAATCGGAACTATGAAGATCTATGATAAACTATAAATAAAAATAGTACCCAGTGAATCACCTATTGAGTTTCAGTTAGATTGTTTAAATCAGAAACAAGTGAGTTTGTTTTAAAACCTCGTAATTTAGGTTATAATAAATAATAACTTGTAAATAAATGGATGAACTATCAAGAGAAACGTTTAACAGATTAAAACTGAACACAGAATGAATTAATGAGTTAATTTTCCGCTGGACGCGATTGACATATTAAGTGTCTGATGCCGTGGTCTGTGTTTACTTTCTCTCTCTGAGCATACGACAATTTCAAGGGCGATAACTCTTAACTCCCGAAATGGTTCAAGGGAGATAATTCCGTTTTCGTTAGTTGTCCTAACAGTTTGTAAAGCCAGTTAAATTAAAAACAATAAGACAAATCCAAAATTAGTCTCCTTCTGATATTTCTCGCTTTTTCTCCTTTTCTTCCCAACTGTCTTTCTCTCTCTCTCTCTCCCTCTCTCTCTCTCTGTCTCTCTCTCTCTCTCTCTCTCTCTCTCTCTCTCTCTCTCTCTATATATATATATATATATACTAGTTAAATAGTATTACTACTTGTGGCGATATTGATTTTGTATATAATGGACTATACCAATATTTGTTATTCTTTCCTTTCTTTATTAGCGTTAATAAACAGAAGGAAAGAGAGAGAGAGAGAGAGAGAGAGAGAGAGAGAGAGAGAGAGAAGCAAGAGTGGTAGACAGCATATACAATATGAGTGAGGGTAAAATAACATACGGTGAGAGAAGATGAGAGTGATATATATAAACTTAATAGTAGATGTGTTACTTAGTGAGTTAATTGCCAATTATGGTTTATTAGAACAAGTAACATGGATTTCTATCAAACATAACTCAATCCCAAAACTAAGAAATATTTTAGCATATATCTTGTGTGATTAAAATATATAGGAAACAGCCTCAGATAAACTAATGTTTATTAACTAAGCTTTACTATTATAATAGATTGATATACAAATGGGACACTTTGGGATTAGCGGGATGGTTGGCAAGCTCCTCACCAACGCAGGAAAAATACCCGTTGTGGTGTTTTCCATACCACGTCTAGGATACATCTTCGACAATCAGTCCGATAGAGTTATGGCCATCTCAATTTTACATTCTATCTTTGGGAAGGAGTTAGTTTATTGGTAATCGCCTGAGGTTCCCCTACCGGAGAATGCCGACTTGTCTGCCCAGGCATTTGTGTAGACCAGAATGCTCTTTCTCTTGGGCTTCGCATTTTCAACCTTCTGACCTTGTGTCACACCTTCCCGCGGTGGAGAGGGGTAAATACTAGCTCCTCATGCCAACTAATTCACCAGTGCAGTGGGTTCAATCTCATCTAAATGCACCAGAATTGTATCCTTGTGTCAGACAAATAATATAAGATTTATTAAATGTTTTGCATCATCTTGATTAGGAGCTCTGTCATTCGGTCGATTGGTTAGTTGGCCACACTTCCGTTTGTCATAGTATTTTCATCGAGCGTAAGACATTCACAGCGAGAACTCGTCTTCCTACCACAACGAAGAAAAACCTTTCCTTTCTTTTCTCAGTGTTCCTAGCGTCAGGTGAAATTTCCACACACAGAGCTTCTTCGCAAAGGCTTCTCGTCTATGGAACACGTTGCCGCGGAACTGATTCCCAGCAGATTATAACTTGGTCGTCTCTCAAGCCAATGTCAACAGATTCCAATCTAGAACCGCCTCCCCCCCCCAAAAAAAATATTCAAACTTTTTTGATTATCATTCTATTTCATTAACATTATCCTCGAGTTTATCAGGCCTTGAAAAGTGGTTACTCCTTTTCTAGTAAAAGAAAAAAAAGGGAGTCGCTAAACGCGCAGATTGAATGGGCGTATCTTATTTTGGATGCGTCCAAGCATTTCTATAAGAGGCCTTGTCCGTCAGATTGTCTGTCACAATTAACGCTGTAAGAAAATGTCCGTACGTCTGTCACGTTTGAAATATTATTTTATTTGATATATCAAGCTTCAGTTTTAAACATGATGACCCCCACTCCCCAGATGCCAACCATGGAATCTTAAAAATAATTCACAATTATGTTCTGCAACCTAATCATATTTGGTACAAATAACTTTCAGTCTATGTCTAACTTGTCCACCAAGTTTCAGTCATGAATGTTATATCGTCGTTCAATATGCGGAACACTTTGGGGATCATCTCATCAGTAGGGGGGGGTGAACCTAACTTGCCATTACATCCACTTGATCTTAAATTCAAGATTTTTATTTGTGGAGTTATCTTTTTTTTATTCACCCCAAACAAGACAAATCCCACTGAGACGTAAGGAGATACTGTTAAGAGGGGACATATTTATAGGGGCACCCTAAATGGGTAGTTGGGTAGCAAAATGTTTGTTCACATTATATTTAAATTTATGTATGTTGGTACAGTTGAGGAAATAGGAAGCAGGGAAGGAATTCATGAGACAAGCGGTCCGAGAAAGTTTTCCGGCATCCGAGCACCTCTACAGTACAGGGGTGGAATTTTGCTGCTGGTTGGCTTTGTCGGGGTCCAAGGTAATATTTATCAAAATAACCCACAGACTATTCTTAAACTGAAGATGGTTATCACAGCCAAAATTAGGGCAGTGCCAAAAGAAGTGGATGTCAGGTGGTAATTTTTGGGGGCACCTTGTATTTATAGATGCGTTCACGCATCTCTACAAGATGGCCTGTCTGTCCATCGGTTTGTTAGAATATCTGTTCCTATTTTATTGCTCTACAGTTTCTTGGAATCTTACTACATGAATAAATCCAAAGACGGTAAATGGGAAGAATATGGCAACGGATCTGATTTATGCGGAAGAAATGAAAAATGTGGTTAATGTTAGCGGCTTCAAAATAGAAGGAATTAGAATTACCAAGAAGAATTTTGAGATTGAGAGAGAGAGAGAGAGAGAGAGAGAGAAAAGAAGAGAGCGATAGAGGACGAGAGCGAGGAATAAAAAGAGAGCATATCATTTGTCGTGTGTGCACTTATGAGCAATATTGTTATGATATTTGTCGCCATTTCTACATAAAATTAGGTATGTGATTATGCTTATCTATCTATCTATCTATCTATCTATCTATCTATCTATCTATCTATCTATCTATCTATACTAAACCTGAGCTAATCAACGTTTGTTTACCAAATACTTCTTTTCTATATATTTTAATGACACAAATAAAATAAAAAATGGATGCGACACATGGTCGGGTTTTAATACGAGGGAAATATAGCTTTCAAAATAGGAACATTCTGGATTGGGATAAAAATAAAAATTACTCCAGTCGAGAAGGGGTTCTCTGCTCCCGACTGAGTACAGAACAAATATTAGGCTTTGATTCAGACAGTTTAATATTGTTTTAATCACAGTTTAATATTGTTTTAATCACAGTTTAATATTGTTTTGTCGTCAATCGAGGAGGATGAGAACTTTTGCTCGACTGAGTCAACATTATTTTAAAGAAGTTGGTACAATAGTGATATCACTTTTCTAAAGACTCGGATGCTCATCGTCGCCAACAAATAATAAAAGAGGGAAGGAGGAGAAGGAGAAAAAGAAGAAGATAGTTAAGAATAGCAAAAATAAAAAGAACAAGAAAAACAAAAAGAAGAGAAAGAGAAACACAAGAAAAAGAGAAAATGCAAAAATTGAAGAAAAGAAAAGTAAAAGAAAAGAACTAGGAAAAAGGAAATTATAAAGAAGATGAACAAGCAAAAAAAAACACCAAGGAGAGTGCAAGAAGAAGCTTCTTCTTTCGTTTGCTTCAGCATCCTGTTGTCAGATCAGCAGCTCGGTTGAGAAAAGCTATGCTAACTTTTCGTCGTCTAGCGCAGCTATGCCGACTTCGCCGTTGAGTGGTCGGTGATTTAGACATGACTTGATGATGTGGATGACCACAGTCGCAGACAACCGAGTCATTGAGTCATCATCCTTTCATGGTCGCGGCGAAACGGCTGAAACCGTTCCTGTGGCGGTTGAGCATTGTCTACTGCCGGCAAGGGAGGTGCATGCCCGGTAGTTTATCCGGCTCCTCCACCAATCTGTGCAGCTTTGGTTGATCTGCTGCCTGCTATTACTCCGTCCAGCTACGTTTGAGCCAGATTCGTTTTGTGACGTCACTAGGTGTTGTAAAGCAGGAGCTGGTGGGCATATGAAGTCAGGCGAGCTCGTGGAGGGGTGTCTGTGACGAGCTTGCGGAGAAGGTGGTCTTCATCGATGATTGCTTTTCTCAGAAGTGCAAGGACAGCTGTTTCATGCGCATGGTTAGTGATGCGATGCCGGCGAGTATCGATAGTTTGTTGATTGGCGTGGCGTGCAGGCAGTCAGAGATTGTGCGTAAGACGGTGTTGAACGTTATGTCAAGTTTCTTGGTGTGAGAGCTGCTGCACCAGGCTGGGGAGCAGTACTCGGCGGAGGTGAAGACCAATGCCTGGGCGGATATGCGCACTGCGCAGTGTCTTGGTCGAAGCACCCCAGGTGGTACCAGCTAGGCGGCGTATTAGAGCGACGCGGGCCGATGTCTTGGCAGACAGGTTTTCCAGGTGTTGGTGGAACGTCAGCGTGCGGTCAATCTTGACCCCGAGGTACGTCGGGCAGCCTGGAACTGGAGTCTATTGTTGTCAACTATAGTGTTGAGCTCGTGGTTTGTCTCTCGGTTGTTTGATGGTATGCGGAGAAGGTGGTTTTGGCCACGGAGAGCTTAAGGCGCCAGTTTGTCAGGTAGCTTGACAGGATGTTCATAGCCGTAAGCCCTAGTTTGATCGTCTCCCAGCTCTTGTTGGACAGAAAGATAGCCAGGTCATCAGCGTATCAATATTTATTGGACAGCGTGTCTGGGAGGTCGTAGATGTTAAACAGCATCGGATCGAGTACGGAGCCTTGTGCGCCACCATTTTTGAACAAGCTGAGCTAGAAGAAGCAGAAAAAGAAAAAGATCAAGAAGGAAAGAAGAAGAACTAGAAGAAAAAGAAGATGCCATACGTAATGCAAAACTAACATATTTGGCAACCAATTGTGGTCGTTTGTTATCTTTGCAAAAACAAAGGTTTCGCCTGGTAATATCAGATGCTGCCATTTCCGTTTTTATCTGCGTTATTTAAGGTGCATCGCTTTATGCACATTTGGAATCGCATTTATTCAGCATTTCCCGGTCGATCTTTTCAGTGATAAACTCAGCTTTTCATCAGATAAGAATTAATGCGCGTTGCTTGTTCAACAGGATTCCAAAACAAGAAAATGGGGCAAAAAGATATTCTATTTACGAAACAGTCTAAGAAAAAGAATTTAAGTAGCAATAAACACATCTCTCTCTTTCTCTCTCTCTCTCTCTCTCTCTCTCTCTCTCTCTCTCTCTCTCTCTATATATATATATATATATATATATATATATATATATATATATATATATATATATATATTATAAAAAATGGAACTAATATTCCAACGTAATGAATGATAAAAAAGGAAAACCAAAAATATAATTTATGTATTGATCAACGTTTCGTCTTTATTTCAAGAGCTCCTTAGGATGATTGTTCTGAAGAAAAACACATACAAGTACAAATATTTGAAACGGTAGCAGTAGGAAGAGAAACGCTGAAAAGGCCGCTTATGAATAGTCATAGTAGGATAGTGTATATACATGGATTAGATGTAGATTAAAAAAAAATGTTTTGTTGTTTTTAATGTTTGTTTTATAGTTTGTGATGTAGTTTGTATTGTCGGAATTCTTTTTTTTAAATGTTTTGTTGTTTTTACTGTTTGTTTTATATTTTGTGGTGTAGTTTTTATTGTTGGAATTGTATTCTCGAAATTGTCAGAAAAACAACAAAACATTTTCAAAAGAAACTACATCTAATGCAGGTGTATACAGGTGTATACACTATCCCGTGCAGTAATTGTTTTCAGATATACGTTGGGGAAACTCAGCAAAAACTAAAGAAAAGTCTTTGTGAACACAAAAGAAATATAAAAAATAACAATTCTCTGAACGCACTTTTCTCCGATGCATTACAACACAATCATTCTTTTAATTCTGGGCAGGATAGAATCTTTAAATCTATTTTGAATAAACCTCAGCGAAGAATTCTGGAATCAGCACTCATTATACACTCTATTACAATTTAAAAAATGTAATGGCTTCTACAATTCATCTCTTTTAATCAGAAAATTTATTTCACTCGATATAACTTTAATTTAGATCCAGGCTAGCTATTTTATACCACACTTCCAACATAATTCACACATAATATCTATAATTAAATGAATAAATAACAAAACCAAAATAAATATAAATAAAAACATCCGTTTAATTTCATAAACATTTTACGCAATTCAATTTCGAAAAATGAACAAAACCACATGTTTTAATATTCTAACGACAATCTTTTTAAAGTCAATCTCATCCCGAGGTATTTTTGTTCCCCCTTTTTCATTTTCCATATATATATATATAGTCTCGGAAGTTTCTCAACCATTAAAACTATATAAAAATAAAAAAAAATATAAAAAAACTAAAAAAAAACTAAAAAAACTTATAGTCTCAAGTCGTCCAGTGGAAAATCACTCATGTAAGTCAATTTATTTTTTACAGTTATTATATTAGTTAGTTTCTAACACTATTTTAAGGGATCATCAGTTGTTTACCATGAAAAACTGTTTCGGGAATTTACGCAATATATATATATATCAAATATTAATACATTACTTTCTCCTCGCTATATCTTATTTTCCTCCTCTCCCCTCGTCTACACCATCCCCTTATGCAACTATGACATTTTACCCTCCCTTGCTCTTGCTTCGATAATCAACTATCTGACCTCAATAAACATGACTCACGCTTCCTCCTCGTCCCTCATAGTTTAAATAACTCCGATCGCTACGAATTTTCTCCCACACCTTCCCCAGTTAACTTATTGTCTCCTACTGCTACCATCTTTTTGAGCCCATAATTCATCTTTTCATACGCAACACGTTTGGGCTTACATCACGCACGCTACCTCCTCCCTTATAGTTTAATACGTCCGACCGCTACCATTTCACCACACATTTAACTCAATTTCTCCTACTGCTACCATATATTTATAGCTTATAATTTATCTTTTCATAAGCGGCCTCTTGAGCTTTTCTCCTCCTACTACTACTGTTTCAAATATTTGTATGGGCCAAAATTTATCATAATTTACTTGTGAAAATAATTAAGTATTAACCTTGCATTAAAAAGCTGTTAATCTTGTCGATGGGATCTTATTTGGGCTTCGAATACTATGTTACTTTGAATATTTGGTCAGGGTTTACCTGAAGGGTGAAGTATCCTCATGTCAGTTTGTTCTAAAAAAACCCTTGTAAAGAAAGACCGAAGACACTCGAGGATTGTGTGTAGTAGGTAATTCAAACTCTCTAGTTGGTAATTCACGCTCTCCTACGTTTGGAGCTCAATGTGTGTAACTATGCGTGTGTAGAATTAATATTGCAGGTGAATGTTCGATTAATACTCGTGTAATCACGTAGTCACGTGGTCACAAATTAACTGTAAATAAACTGTTTTACTTTTTTTTTCTTCTTCTTTTTCTTTTTCTGCTTCTTCTTCTTCTTCCTCTTCTTCTTCTTCTATTTCATAGGCGTCTTTCTTCGCTTTCGTTTCGTTGGCTTTTATTGTCACCCTGATCATATTACCCTCCACCTCTAAAAGAAAGCCATAAATCAATTTCCCTGTTTTATTTCTTTTGATCGAAAAACAATCTCTCTCATCAAATGTCGGCAGCTTCGAAAATAAAATAACACTCAAATAAAATGATTCAAATGCTGCGTTTATGGAGAAATCGCCAGCTTTCCTTAACAAAAAACCGAGTCTCTTTTTTTTGTTGTGAGAACGCAGGCTCCGAATTAAAATATTTCATTTATTTATTTTAAACGTACCAACAGACGTGTAAGAAAGGCGGTTTACCAAGCATGAAAGACTCTGTGTAGAGCCTCAGTGTCAGCATAAATGCGAACACGCAATTAGACCAGATCATTTGTTAGACGGTCGTGGATTTTCCCCTGTAATAAGCTAATACAACACACTATACTAGCGTCACAAACGCTACTACCACAAATTCGTGGCAGAAAATACAAACAGTTAGACAAGAAAATTCATATTCCTTCGCTGAGCGCTAAAACTCAACTGTTGCAATCAAAATGGAACTCCACTATCTTTCCTTTCAGAGACATTCAAAAGAAATCAACTCATGTTCGTTACAAGTTTTATCTATTACTAATGGATATTTGGTATATGTCTGTCTGAAGCCGAAATAATGCTATTATTTCTATTAACTGTACTATTGTAATTATAATGGAAATTTGATATCTGTTTAAACCTAAACTATACTATTACTTTTATTAATTGCACTATTGTACTATCCTTTAATGCTCAATTCAGGGGTGGGGTGGGGGTAGTGTAGCGTATCCGTATTGTTGTCATAACATTCACCCAGACATTACCCCCTTCTTTTGGGAGGGGGTAGCGTAGTATATATTCGTAGTATATATTCGTTCGTTATGATACCATCCCCGAAGCATTACCTCCCGCTTTTTATGGAAGGGCGCTAGTTTAGTATCTGTTCTGTGGTCATGATACTATCATCTCAGTTTAACATTGATTCCAGCTTTATGGTAATGTGTTTCCATAGACCTTTTTTCAGGCCTGATTTTACTGAATTTCGAATTAGGTATTGTGTTCTGTAGTAACATTACAGTCAACCAATTCCTTTCGCTATTGTAAACAGCTCACAGGCGTCGCCTCGTTTACAGAAACAGGAGCTATCTTGTAACCTCTGAACGGGTAGTTGCGTCTCTCAGTAGCAGTGTTAGTAGAAGTCGCCGCATGAATGTTGATCTTCACTTTTTCTCCTTCTTCATGGCTGTAATAATGGAAGCAATTAAAAACAGCAACAATAGCCCAATTATTTACTTTAGGTTGCATCTTCTTTTCTGCTTGATTTATTTGGTTTTCCTTTTGCAACAAGTTAATGTAGTGTTACATAAAGAAGGTCGTTGTTTGAATGAAACGTTTGAGTGGCACCTTAAGGGTCAGAGGTGCTCCCAGAACGGATGTAACCTAAGCTACGTGACTTCTGGACGGAGATTTTGTGTTTTTTGTCTGGCGAAACTTAAAACAGTAAAGACGTTTCCAGGACGCCAACCCCAATCGGTGCGGGCGCGCACAACGTAACTAGGTGTAGCGGGACTAATATCCGTCTCTCTCTCTCTCTCTCTCTCTCTCTTTATATATATATATATATATATATATATATATATATATATATATATATATATATATATATATCAGACGCGTACGACAGTAACCAGTCGCTCTGATGTTTTCCTGTGATTGTCCATCCCTTTCTACTAAACCTCTATATCTATTAAAAACTAAACATCGGCGGCTCGTTCATAGCTACTTGTGTATCCAATCAGAGGGCCCCTTCAGGGGGGCTTGCTTTCCCTATTTTCTGGCCTTTTGTTACATCTTGCTGCAGTACAAAGCGACCGATAATCACCCATTAAGTATTGATCAGGCTCAACGTCGCTTAACTTCGACGATCTAACGGGGACTAGTAAAAAATAAATTCATATAAATCAGCATGGTACAGCTTTTTTGACCGGTTTGATTTTGTTGTTGGCAGTGGTTTCCCCGAGTATTTGTAGAACCACATGAAGGTTGCCAACATCTATAACATCTATAAATGCAAATGGTGCTATGAAGTCTAATGGATTCGAATCTGAGACACTCAGGTCGTCAGTCCTTGTCAGTATCCATTTCACCACATCCACGTTCAGGGGACTAGTGTGTCAATGCGATTATATCCGATTTATCGTGTAAGACCAAAGTAAATGGTTCTGGTCTTAAAGAGTCGAAAAGAAATAAGACAACAAGGAGGTAGAGTTAACAAAGGTGTGTATTTACAGAAAGTACAGAAATAATATATTATCAGAGACTTCTGGCTTGGTCATACCAATTCTGGCTATTACTACCATTATCATTATTCATAGTGTTGAAAAGATTCCATGTAGTGGCGCAATAGGATAGATCAGCGTAAGATAAATACTATTTCAAACGTGAGCGTGACAAACCGAGGAACATTCTTGACAGACCGACATACAGAGTTTATTATAGAGATGTGTGGAAGAAAGTGAAGAAAAATGAACAAATAAAAATTTAAATATTCAAGGATTTGTGAATTCTATTTTGGGTGATGACAACATGCAAGATATAAAAGATATGCAAGATATAAAATTTAGATTGTCATGCCAAACTGTGAATTTCTAGTCACTTTTTACGGAAAGAATTTCCCACGTCTTAATCGTTTCCTTAATCTACAAACGTTTTTTTTTTTTAAACAAAAAAGATAGCGTCGATTTATTTTTGTCTTTTTATCCGTTTCTTCTTTATATTGTTTATATTTTTTAACTGCTTTTATTTCTCCATATTTCATGGCAACTTGAGCCGAAGTCTGACGTGAAAGCATTCCATCGTTTCATTCTAATTCTAACCACATGCAAGACGATGTTTAATGTGCAGCCAAGGATGACACTTGGACACAGCCTGTTTCTACAGGGACGCGCCACATAAAATACGATTCTCTTTATAAAAAACAAAACAAAACAAAACAAAAAACAAAAAGAAAATGAACAAGTATTCATTTCGTGGATATTTTTGGCGAGGGGACACGGGATGTTCTCCGTCCCCGAAAATACACGAACATCCAGGCAGATAGGACCTGAAAACGGAATGTGAACAATTTTAATAGCTTGCAGATTTCACGACTTCTCTCATGAGTAACAATCCGTTTCCAAAAATATTATAACCAAAGACAAGCCGCGTCAACGTATTTCTATACGGACGGACAGACAGACGGACGGACGAAATGTAAACCGGTCGAAAGAACTCGTCTTACTAACACCAAGGATAAACCAGATATTAAAGCCAGAGTCTAGACAATTAAACAATAATTTTGACATCGCGTTTTAATAACGCGACTATTTTAAAGCACCTCCTCCCTCGCCCTGTTTCTACGTTTACAAACGCATAAGACATAATAGGGATGTTTTCAAAAAGGTTTGATATTAGCCACACGGAGGAAGATAGTCTATGAGACTTAAGTTTAAAATATCATTTTGTCGGTCCGACCTTCTGTCACACTTTTTAAATAGGATTTGCATCGCTAAACATGTCCAAGCATCTCTATAACGGCTCTGTCCGTTGTTCGTCAATATTGAATGCTTAAGTTTGAAACGGCATTTTCGTCGATCCGTGACCGTACGTTTAAATATGATAATTAGTTACGGCCACGCATCTCTATAAGAGGCCACATCCATCTATCGGTCTGTCACGCTTAAGTTTGGAAGAGAATTTTCATCGCTAAACTCGGAGATTGAACGAACACATCTTTTTCTTTTTAAATCAAAGTTAAGCGTCGTATTTCTCTATTTTTAATTCGCTTTCTCACGTACGAAAATATATTATCAATTAAAGATTTTAATCTAGTGTTGATAACACATATTAATTAGAATTTTACAAAGATTGTTGTGAAATGACAAGGATTTATTTCTTAATTTTCCTCGTTCCCGTACACTTCTTCATCTCAGTAGAAACTGTAATCTTTATGAACTTGCTCATAATAGAGCATTACTCATTCTGTCATAACTGCATTTTGTTTGTTTGTCATACACATGTGGATTTGAACGACAAGTAAGGATCACGGAGTTTTATAGAAAAAATGTTACCTCCCCTTTCTCTAAAATAATTATCTCCCTTGGTGTATTATGACGATGAATTACTTCCCTTGAATTCCGAAATAGTCCCATTTGATCGGCCAAAACAATTATCTTTAATCAATTAACAGACACTTACTTTTGGCGGGCTGGATACAAATATCCTTTGTCCGTCCTCTTTTAAATAATGTGTTTAACTGAAGAAGACGCCAGGAAAGATCTTTCTCTCTCATTTTGAATGTGATCGCCGACCAGTCAACACCCGAGAGAGCTTCACTTCATTTGAATCTGACACGTTCAAGAAAACCTTCTATTCCGACGTTAAATGACACACAAATGTGTTACTTTTTAATCAAGCCGCAAAATACAATTACTTTTGCAAGACATTTTCTGTATTTATTTAATACATGTTTGTTTTTATCTCTGTTATGTGCGCCTTCTTCTTAATGCTTTATTTCAGCATCTTACCAACTTCGGCAAGCAACAATTTAATCGTTATTTTGCCAGATTCACTTTAATTTAAATCTACGGAAAGACAATATCAATTGAAAGAATGACAATGTCTATCCATACAAAATAATTAATTTTTATTGACAACTTTATTCAGACAACGAAAGATACAGAGTTCGTAGAATACGAAAGTTCAGAGTCTCAAGAAATTACGACAAAAGAAGGATTGTTCTGTCTGTAAAGATAAATTGAGTACACATGTGTGTTACGGCTGTCGGCGCGTGCGTTTATGTGTGTATACATGGAGAGAGCATGAAGATTTGTGTGAATATTAACATGCAGATTTTGTTAGCGAGAGAGTGTATATACTAACTTGTTTGCGTGAGTGTTCGGTTAACAGTGTGTGTATGCTGGCTCTATATTTAGTAGTCCGTGAAAGTCTCTAGTTGCGTCTGCCAAGAGGCCCTTCGGCCAGGGCCGTAGTTAGCTTTTAAGGACGTACCAACGTGCGTCGTGTATGGAAGAAAAGTACTGGGTCACAGAGAAAGCTATGTGTTTGAGTTTTTATAGTACGGGCGAGTTTTCGGCAGTGAACATATTTGATTTATTGATTGGCTGAAAGACACTGCTTATTTGAGCTTTTATGCAATCGAGAGTCGGTACGTAATGTCAACACACGCTGTTGCTTCAACCATGTGATTTCTTGTCTGAAAAGCACGAGAATAAATTAGATGTTTCATGATTGTTACGTGATCATATTTTCTGTTGAGATTTGAAATTTGAACAAATGAATTTACTTATAAAACAAAAAACTGCCTTGGCTCTTCTTTGCCGATCTCAATACTAGCCAGTTACGAGCGCTTGATTTTGCCGCTCCTAATACAGTCTGGGTAATGTCTGACAGATGAATTACACAGGAAGTAGTACATTAATTTTCAAATTACAAATTGCATCAGCGCACTTGCCATGATAAAGTGGACATGTTATTTACAAAGCTGTTCACCGTGAATTAAAAATGAATTTTAGGAAACATGTTTTTAATCATTTTGTTTGATATCTTTTATAAGTAGAATTGTTTTTATTGAATAATGGTTGCATTACTAGATTCTATTGCCTTTTAATTGGAAATCAGGACATTTACACAATTATAGAATCTTTTGTAAAAGGTTCCGCGTCAAAATACCTCCACCCCCAAACAAACATAAAGCAGGGTGTCGTAATAAAACCTACTCCCACCACAAAATGCAGGGTTGTAGTAAAACACTTTTATTACTTACTCAACGGGATGGAATATCTTCATGTCTTTCAGTATTTGCATAAAATATCGTTTACCGACAACGAGGAAGGCGGAGCGCAGATTCGTCGTTATGGAACCAAAATGCTCTTCTGGATGTCTGGAATTACACTGCCCGACCAACGAACAGGCAAATAAAATTAAATTTGTAATGTTTTCCAGTGGCAAAAGGAGTTGCATCTTTATTACAGACAATGTTCCAGATGTTGATGTTTATGCCAGACAGGCAAGATCAACCAAAAAATATGAAACCAGCATTTTTCGAAACCATTTCCGTATTAAACATTTCTTTATAAATAAGTCATCGCTGATGTGCACTGTGTAATATTGCATTAGATCAACACCGCGAAGATTTTTTACTTTAATTTCATTTTAAGTTACGTCAAATAAGGCGGAAAATTTAAACCGAAATTTAAGACATGATTTGGATCTGTATATTTATTAAAATAGATAAATTTCAGATGACAAAATTAGGAAAAAGTGGTTTTCCTGAAGTATCTTGCTACACAGTTGCTAGCAATAGAATACTTGGCAAGAAGGTTGAAGATTAGATGGTCTGAATTGTGAATAACATCCAAGATATTAACAGTGGTCTGAATAATCCAAATGATACATACGCTGAATGTATTTATGTACATAATACATAAGGATGCAAATAGAAATATTTTAATTCTTCTGCTTAAGAAAAAAATGGATGAATAAGTAAAATGAGAGAACAGTTTTGATGTTAACGATTCTGTTTTTTTTTTATGGGAGAAAAATTGACAGAAAAAACAGTTTGAAAATATGTGTTTTGAAAAGGGTCAGAAACAATTGTATGGATAAAATGTTTTTTAAAGCCAATTCTGGAACATCGATCAAATTATATATACACACACACACACACACACACACACACATATATATATATATATATATATATATATATATATATATATATCGTTCGGAATTTAAGTTAACGATGACCCTTGTTCCGGGGTTCGAATCGTGCGACTTGTTTTAATAGTTATATCTACACTGATGATTCCGCAAGGATTACAGCTATACGTATGTAGATAATAAATAGATATTCATTATTAAATAATCATTTGTAGTCCTCTTTCGGCAAGGCATTTTAACGAAAAATATTACAGGCCGTCAAATCTAAGCTATAAATGCAAGTTCCTTTCTGTAACGCTGTTATGACGGCTGACTATGTATGCCCTCCTGTTCGGCATAATATGATATATTTCTCATCACCTCGTGTAGATGTTGGAATTACCCTCATTGGTTGGAGCGTTCGGAATTGGAGTTAAAGGCGACCTTTGCTCAGAGGTTCGAATCGTGCGACTAGTTTGAATAGCTATCTCTACACTGATGATTTCGCAATGATGAAACGTATTCGTATGTAGATAATAATTAAATATTTATCTCTATATTAATAAAGTAAACTCGATTATTCCCGTGTCACTATAGGAAAATATCCGGACACTTCCCATGCAAATCATTTGCACTCACCACCTACAGCAATTCCTAATGCGTGTTTCACGAAAATATTCGACCATTTAGTCTACATATAAATAATATTACATTCACTCCGAGATATTTGCTTATCCCAAATACGTATTTCAAAAAGAGGGTAGCAGACAATTTCACTCTCTTAAAAGTATCTCCTCCTACGTCACTCACATACACCGCGCCTTTCTTTATAAAAGGTAAATTACTTTACAAAGACCGGTTAATTCAGAATACATAACGAATGCTTCAAAATAGCCATGGTTATCATCTCCAAAAAACCACCAACTTTTCAATAAGACTACAGATTTCGACGTCAGTACACTTTTCACTTTACTTTCTATTTGAACTTCTATTTTTCTCTGAATTGATACTCTGATATCTTGAAAACTAACATGATTATTTTATCTTTTAATCCCACATCGCCGGCACACTTTCTACCTTAGCGACTAATATAGGATTATCGGATAACAGAAATATTGGATATCTCCAACCATTAGTAATAGTGGGCTGAATTGTTTTATAACTTTCCTTACAAATTCTTTCGTTGCTCCTCGACTGAAACTACAAGGCATGTAAACAGAACAGATTGTGTTTAAATTATCACTAAACTCGAAAATAACATTTTCCTTGGATATTAATTATTTAACTAAAAGTCTTGGTACTTCTGCAGTTTACGGACCGTGCTGAAATCATAACGTTATTATTTAGAAACCCATTCTTAACATGGGGAGGGGGCCTTTGTTAACTATTTTTTACTTTCACCTAACAATTTAATAAACAAAAGATATCCTATAAATTGAATTTAACTTGAAAATCCTATCTAAAATGTAGCACTCTCCGTAAACTGCACAATTACCTAAATCTTTTATTTAACAAATTAATTACGATATTTTGCATTAACACAGTTTTTGCACCACACAAAACCGACTTTTGCCGACACAGAAATAAGAAGAATATAGACGTATTATTTAACGAGGAAATTCAATGAAATATATTTTATATCACGGTAAAAGTTACATTTTTTATTGAAATTTCTTTGCGATTTTGTGCCTTCATTCGCAATAAAATAACGATTGTAAAAAACAAGCGTTTCGACATCTTCCGTCTTTTAACGTAGACGACCGGAACATGCCGAACAAAAATCGGTTTTGTCGGGTTCAAAAGCGCCACCAGTACAAAACATTTTTAAACATCCTTTTTTAGCGCGGGGGTATATAAACAATGTTTATTTTTTAAATATTCTACATTCGACTGCTCATTATTACGCTGATTACTTTTTAGTATGCAGGAATTACATGTGACAAAAAAAAAACAATCTAATCCTAAGTCCGTGTAGCAAAATGAACCTCTGCTGAATAATTTTTTTTTTCACGTGGATTATTTTGTCCTGTCACCACTGCAATGTCAGACTATTTATGGATGAATCCTTTTTTAATCACGTAAATTACTTACATTAAGACAACGACTTAACACTTTTTAGTATGTTCATTTACCTCAAGCAGGAAGTCCATGTGTAAAAAAATAAAACCTGCATTCAGACAGACATTGTTTATCTGCAAAACTGTCCGAGGCTTAAAACCATTATTTTCAATTTTACCCGTACAACACCGGAACTCGGATCATGCTAGTTATTAAATAATTCAGCCGTGCGCTTTAATAATAAATAATATAGACAGTTGAATTTAAGCTATAAATGCAAGTTCCTTTCTGTTGAACACTGGGTAACACGATCCTTTGCTGGGGAGTGTAACTTAGTGTGTCAGCGCCGTGAGGACATTCCTAAAATGGCTTTTCCGTCCTGGCACGGCACCACAATAGCTCTCCGGACCAAACGATAATCACATCTCTTTAATGAAAGAATTTATACCCGTCTGTAGGGTACTTGACGGGTATTGTCTTTGGTGAAATTAGAGGGCGTCATTAGGAGTCATTCTGGTTGGTACCATTGCTGGAAATTGAAGGCTTGCAATGAGGAAACAAGCCATTTTATATATAGTGAAATATAAATTTATTTATGCGGAAAAAATATATTTACTCGAAATTAAGTTGGTGAGCTGTGTCTAACACGAGCTGTCGCGTACACAAGCAAACCCCAAAATTGATTACAAACCCATCGCTGCAGTCAAAGCGCGAGAGAGAGAGAGAGACTGAGAGAGAGAGAGAGAAGGGAGAGGAAAAGAAAGGGAAGGAGAGAGAGGAGGAAGGAGACAGAGATGCATGAAAGGAAAGAGAGATACAGTGAATGTCACTGGTTCTCTCAATTTAAACTGTCGCGGGTGACAAGTTCATTTAAGCCAACTCTTTCACCTTTAAAATGTACTGCGTGATCCCCGACTTCATCCCCGACTTCATAAAAACTTGTCAGCTTAGAGTTGGTCTGATAGACGGAAAACTTTTTCTGGGTGCGGAAACAGAGTTGTCGATTGTTTATGTCTCTCGCCGTGAGGGCAGTCCAAGTGAGGTAAAAGGGATTTTGACTATGGGGATCTCCACAAAGAGAGTCATTATTCTTGCCACAACTGTTATGACGGCTGACTTAGGCTGCCCGCCTACTCAGCATTAAAGGGTTTATTTATCATCATTTCGTGTAGCTGTCGGACTTAGTCTCATTTGTTGGAGCTCTCAGAATTGGAGTTAAACATTACTCTTGTTCCGGGATTCGATCCGTGCGACTGGTTTGAATAGTTATATCTACACTGATGGTTCCGCAAGAATGAAACGTATAAGTATGTAGATAATAATTAAATATTTATTTTAAAATTATTATATATATATATATATATATATATATATATATATATATATATATACATTTTATATATACGAGGGGCGTTCAATAAGTAATGCCCCTGACCCACTTCCAGTTGTTTGACCAAGATGAAATTTTGCACGTGTAATTATTTATATATGTACGGGTTATGTTGCAAAAAAACAGCTCTGAACTAATTGTGGTTGCTGATTTACAGGTGTTTGAACTGAGTCAGGTCTGAAATGGAGCCAGTTGAGTGTCGCGCAGTGATCCAATTTTTGTATTTGAAAGCACGCACACGAAAGGAGACTTTTGATGTAATGAAATAAACTTATGGTGATGATGCAACATCACATGATCTTGTAAAACGCTGGCATCGTGAATTCAAACATGGCCAGAAGTCTTGTGAAAACAGCTCCCAGACCTGGTCGTCCCTCTTCTGCGATTGATGAGGCATCTGTCCGTCAAGTTAAGGCTGCCATTTTGGAAGATCGACGCATTACTAATCGCCAAATAGCCCAAGAGGTCAAGATTAGTACAGAGTTTGTGGAAACTATAATTCATGACCATTTGCTTATGCATAAGGTGTTTACCAGATGGATTCCCAGGTTGCTGACACCTTTCCAGAAGCAAATCGCGTCGAGTGCTCGAGGATAAATTTGGAGATGTATCAAGAAGATGAGTCAAAGTTTTTCAAAAGACTGATTACACAAGATGAAACTTGGGTCCATCACTATGATCCAGAGACCAAAGCCCAGTCAATGCAATAGAAGCACTTGGACTCACCACCTCCAAAGAAGGGAAGGGTGCAGCCCTCCGTTGGCAAGGTCATGCTCACAGACGTCTGGGATCAGGACGAAGTAGTGATGGCAGATTTCCTGGCAAAGGGTACCACAATTACAGGAGCCTAGTACGCTTCACTTTTGATGAAATTATGAGAAGCTATCAAAATCAAGATCAGCAAAGGTATCCTCCTGTAGGACAACGCTCCGGTCCACAACTCGCATGTCGCCAGATCAGAAGCACGGGCTATGTAATCCTTCCCTATCGCCTTTACTCTCCTGACCTTGCACCCTCTGACTTTCATCTCTTCCCAGTCATGAAGTTGTTTTTGAAAGGAAAGCGTTTCCCAAATTATGCAGCCTTGATTTCTGAAGTTACGACGTGGTTGGACCAAGCTGGGGTTTACTACAAAAACGGTGTCCAGAGCTGCATCAAACGATGGGGAAAAATGCATAACTCTAGGTGCTTCTTATGTAGAGAAAGACTAATAACTGTGCCAAATTTCATTAATCTACTGCTATGGGAAATGGGTATGAGGCATTACTTATTGAACACCCCTCGTATATATATATATATATATATATATATATATATATATATATATATATATATATATGTTATAACATATAAAATACACACACACACATATATATACATATACATATATATATATATATATATATATATATATATATATATATATATATATATATATATATATATATATATATATATATAGGCCATAACAGCAGCTTTCGTCGTTACTACAAACACAGAATAGTGCAGAGGGTTTGTAGTTTCAGCAGAACTGGGCATCAACCCGTCATGCTGTGAGACTGGCTGGACAGCAACCTGTCCGGTCGATGGATTGGCAAGCGTTACCGTTTGAGTTGCTGTTTTGTTTACCAGATTTGAACCCTCCCGACGTTTTTCTGTGGGGCGTTCTCAAAGAGCAAGTCTACTCAACAAAGCCCTGTTTAACTTAAAATGACAAGAGAGATCTTCTGTTATAGTCTTATTCATTATCACTTCTAACCGCTTCAGCTGCGCTCAACCGGTTTAATAATCTTACCGTTTTGAACCTAGAACGCCAACGGATATAAGGACGTATTCATATTTTCTTTCAATGTTTGTCAAACTTGTTTGAATTTAGCAAATTTTCTGAAAATGTCATCAGGACATATGCCTTAACTTTACCTAATTCTCAACGTTTACCGCTAATCTAATATAAATGTCTAACACAGCTGTTTTTTGTTAAACATATAATTAATTAGTTAGCCAGACTTGGCAGATATTAGTCGAGATTTAATTAGGGAAATCTACTTTCGTAAATTAATGCCTACGAGCATACAATGGCTACTGTAGATAACACACACACACACACACACACACACACACACACACATATATATATATATATATATATATATATATATATATATATATATATATATATATTATAAATATATAAAATCAATTCCTCGAAAAGAACAGTTTTTCACCTTTTTCTGCCCCCCCCCTAACAAAGATTAAAATCAACGCATAATGCTAGTAAACCTTATGTCTAGAATCCTGATGCTAATTTTTTATCAAGATCCATTAAATGATTTTTATTCTAGAAAGTCTAAAATGTAAGGCTTAAGCTTAATGGGGCTTTTGAAAAAAATTGAAATTTTAAAAATATTGCTTCATTGTCTGTAGAAGCTGTGTTTCAAAATGCATGATGGTTGGATTAATTAGTTTATAAGTGAATCCTGTTATAAAAATATATAAACGTATGCATACGCCTAACTCCTAGGTCTTGTTAAGTGTTAAATAGAGTCGCCAACTATTATTAGTGATAATGCAAAACTCGTCGTAAAATCGTCCGTAATATTCTTCATTAGTTGACAATGTAGATACACATTTAAATTTCGTTTTTTCATAGCTTCTGCCTGACAGTCGAATAGTTCGAACCGTCGATTGTCGACTAGACGGTCTAGTTTCGATCCCGGCATGAAATACTTGTCTTTCTAGCCAAACTGAAAAGATGTGATATAGCGGGATGTCAGGGGTGTTCGGAATTTCTTGTGTGCACGAATAGCAAAACAAGAAATCTAAAAAAAAAGTGTGCATGATTGTTGTGGCCTTACAGGGTTAACAAGCGATAAGACAATAAGGAGGTAGTTTACAAACGTGTGTATTTACAGAAAGTACAGAAATAATGGGTTGCCAGAGGCTGCTTCTGGATTGGTCATAGCGACTCTCTCTGTTACCACCGTGATCTTTATTCATAGTGTCGGGAGAAGTCCAAGTGGTGACGCAATAGATCACCATAACAATAACATCGGAGGCCAAAATAAAACATTACTGCAAGTGCATTAGTGTAAACAAGCGAGATTAAACAAGCTAAGTAATCGGTTAAAATCTGATATTCCATCCTATAACGACACATTATACTAATTAGACACATGGAGGTAAATCACACGATCTGAAGAACGACATGGGAAAGTACTAGTAATCATACGATGTTGACCTCATCTTCCCAAGCTTAAATATATATATATATATATATATATATATATATATATATATATATATATATATATATATATATATATATATATATATATAGTCTAAAGAAGCTTTGAGTCATTAAAAAAAAAAAAAAAAATTAAAAAAAGTAAAATGCAGTTTAAATTCCCAGACAAACTAAATCCAAGATATTGCAGACTTAGCATTCGTTGGAAAATTAATAAATGAAAAAATATAAGTAAAATTAAAAAAAAATAAAAATAAAAATAAAAAAGGGGGGTTAATTATCTAAGAGTGAAACAAAAACAGGAAACCTTAAGCGTCTAATATTAACACGGGGATCATCAGCTGTTTACCATGTAACTGTTTCGGAGATTTAAAAACAGGACAGTTTTAATATTCATGGCTCTCCAATGGTACTGATTATATTATTATTATTATTATTATATATATATATATATATATATATATATATATTAATAGAATATCCATCCTATAAGCGATAAATATAGTACGAGTTTTAAAATGTAATGCTTTTTCTTTCTTTGGGGGTTATGGTATGGTTATGGTGGCACGCTATATATTGTAGAGTTTAGAAAAATATGAACTCACGTAAATCAGCCTGTTGCCTAGAAGACATATTCCATAATTAATCATGATAAGTGGAATAGTTTAGGATTTTGCTAAACACATTGATATTATTAACGCACACGCTCGCACCGATCTTTTTCAAAATATATTACTTAATATAACTCAAAATTTTATGTAGTACGATTTTTTTTATCCAACTTATTTAAAAAATCTTTTTGAAGCGAGGACGAGTTTGTATGAGCGCATCTCCTAACTTGTTTATTAACGTATATAACAATGATAAAGTAAAGCCGGTTCATTTCTCTAAAATTGTCATCTATAGCTTTACTAATACAAAATAAAGATTTGATTCTCACAAGCCATTTTATTTATTATCCTTACACTATTTTCTCTCCAAAAAATGTGCTGCGATTCAGTCCTTTCAAAAATACTTATCCCGGATAAGAAGATTTCAAAAATAGAATAATTTTTCAATAATGATTTAAACAGCAGCAACACCTTACGACATTAATCAGAATTCTACCTTGTTCTATCTATGTTTGCGTTCAGATAAACAATTACATTTGTTTCAATTAAATATTTACCCATCTATTGCATAAAATTATTAGTATATCATAATAGTAAGTAAAATACTTTGCTTCAGAACAACTATTTAAAATGTTTTACTTTGGTTTCTCGGAGCATGAACTTATCAATCCCGATTAATGAATTCATTTTATGACAAGTTTATTTTTTATTATCTATTTAACTTATTTAACGATCAATATATTAGTATGTGTCTTTTCTTTAAAACAAGTAGAAACAAGGAAATGTGGTTAAAAACGGTACATTAGATCCCACTGGGGCAGTAAACGAATATTTAATTTTCAGTGACTTATATAACATTGTTTCTATCAAGTATTATTCATAAAACCGGATTTAATATTCAGAATTGATACAATATCCTTTCTATTACTAGGCCATTCCTAAAGCCTGTATAAAAATAAGTGTACAATTGAAAATTAAATTTTCACATGCGATGACGTTTTTAAATTATAACAGGCACACTTGCTGTACGTTTTAGTGAAAAGAAAAATAACCTAAAATGTACTTTTTAGCAACTCATGCAATATTACAAAACGAGCGGGATTCGTGGAAATTCCACAGTTTTATCCTTCGTCTGTTGTATATTGCTGGCATGCTTAAAACATATTTCCACTCTATGGACGTCTGGCGGAACACACGCCTCACGATATTATTGTAACACATTTCTTCAAACTAAAGCACTTATCTAAGTACTCTAGTTTCAGAATATATCTGGTTATGGGGTCTATCTAAAAAATCCGTGTAGGAGGTTGTGACATATTTACATTCTATTGATGTCCAACGCGAATGCAAACCCCATGATATTATTGTACCATCTTTGGAAAGAACAGATACTACACTTTGATCTTAGGCCCAGAAAGTGTAATTTAGTTCGAGTTTTACGTTCGACATAACCGGGACAACGGATGAAA
Source organism: Sepiola atlantica (assembly GCA_963556195.1). Lineage (NCBI taxonomy): Eukaryota > Metazoa > Mollusca > Cephalopoda > Sepiida > Sepiolidae > Sepiola > Sepiola atlantica. The sequence goes on along the minus strand of OY744515.1, from coordinate 212,354,552 downwards.
TGTTAAAAAAGATACATTTTGTTCATTGCATATCTGAAACAGGTGATACCGTAGTACAAACAGACAATTGCCTTGACGTATTATTACAAAATAAATATATTATTTCTATTATTAATTGATTCGAAAAAAATTGGTAAAACAATAAATATATAATTTGACCTAAAAGCTTTACACGCACTAAAAAAATGTATTTTAATGAATATTGTACGCGACACGTTCGTGTGTTCAAAACTTACCGTAACAGATCTTCGATTATTATTTGTACTCACTAGGAGTTCTCACACAGATCATCGTCAGTGATTGCTCACCGACAACAACTAGTGGTATTTCTTGGCGTCTGAGTGACAACTGTTGCATAGCCGTCCCGGAATGGGCCGTGGCAGTTATCGCTTTGTATACCCGTCCCGGAATGGGCCGTGGCAGTTCTCGCTTAAACAACTGGTCATTTTTAACACCAAAAAGGCATATGTTGCATACCTTGAATTTCTCGTACCTTTACTTGTTCGTCAGGAGGCAACACTCTTTTACTTTGATTTGTTTATTTCAGGCGTTAGATTTCCGTCGGCCACGGAGATGCTTCACCAACGTTAAGGGAGAGACCAAATTACTACTCTATCGTAGGCAATTCCTAGCTTAAGTCCTTAGCCATTCGAGGAGGGGGGAAGAAAGAATCTCATGCCTGTATTCTCTTAGGGAAATAAATTCCCATTTCTCATTTCGGACTACATAGAGAAACACGTCTGTTCGATTTGCTTCCACTAACCATACTGGCAAAACTCTGCTTCCCACACAAAAACCCGTGACGTCACAGAACCCCCATGCGTAGGTGCACCTAGACCCTTGATCTGAGGTCTCGTCAACGTGGTGACCCTGTCAACGTCTGCGAGCTCTGACTGTGAGAACCAGTTTATTTTGCACTCGACTGTAGGGTCCAGCCGCACTAAATCGTTCAAGTTAAACCAAACGATCTCCCCAAATACGTCCACTTCAAGATGGGCCCGGCCCCATAAGGCCATAATCCAACACAACAAGCCTCCCCCGATTTCCAGTATTCTTCACCTCTTTTCGATAACGATGCGGTATCGCAACAGCCTCTTGCCATTGATTTCTCGTTGGTAAGGACCATTGGTCTTCTCTGGGATTTGGGTGGCAATAAGCCTCCCCAAGATCCCATCATCCTCCGCACTTTTCCAGTGGAGGTCTGGTTTTGCTGTCTCTCCTCGATTTTCTCATCCTCCTCGACCCTCTACAAATATTTTGTCTGGTGTCAGCCTAGGCTGGCACCATTTTAAAAATGTCTTTTTAATTTTTGGGGGTGGGTGGATGGGGGTAGAGAAGGGTGGAGCTTATGGTGTTTCTTGTAATTTCTGTTCCTTGGTTCATTTTTGTGTGGTGATAGCTGCAGCCGGTGTAATTTATTAAGGGGGGGGGGAGATTATGACGTGCTGTTTCTTGCAGTTTTTGTTCCTTGGTTCGTGTTGTGGTGTTTTTCGTGTGGTTTTGTTTTCTCCCTGTTGTAAATTCCTTGTGACTGGCTACCCCTTGAAGCTTACGCGGGTTGGTTTCTGCATTCGAGGATTTTCCTTAAGATTGCAGCTGTTTTGATCATTGCCGTTCTTTGTATGGTTTCGATGGTCCCTTTGATTCCAATTTCTCCCAGTCTTTTCTCCAGGTTTTTGGGGATTGTTCCTAGTCCTCCTACGATTATTGGTAGTATACTACCTTTCATCATGATTCATATTCCTTTCAGTTCTTTGGCTAGTTATGTGTATTTACTTCGTTTTTCCGTGTCTTTGATTTTCACTCTGTTGTCTGCTGGAACGGCGAATTCTACGATTTTACAAGATTTTTCTTTCTTGTCGATTATAATAACATCAGGTCTCCTTGCTTGTATAAGTTTATCTATTTGTAAATCCATATCCCAGAGGATTTTGTGTTTTTCGTTTTCCAGTACTGTTTCTGGTTTATGTTTGTACCATTTGTCTGCGTATTCGAAATTCAATTGTTTGCACAGTTCCCAGTGTATTACTTTCCCAACACAGTCATGGCTGTTCTTGTATTCTTTTTGGGCAAGTTTGCTACATTCACTTATTATAGGATTTACTATTTCGTCTCTTTGTCCACACAATCTGTATTTACTGTTTTCCTGGGTTTTATCTATTTTAGCTTTAATGTAGTTTGTCCTAATCGCATTGTTCTGTGCAGCCATCAGTAAAGATTCCGTTCCTCTGTTCAAGTTTCCTTTTCTTAGCCATGTCCAGCTATTTTCGTTTGTTTCTTCTCTTGTGAGTCGTATGAAGCGTCCATGTAGTTGTTTTTCTTCCCACGTTTCTTTTCTTGTCTGTTTGTGTCCAGTTTCGATGGTTCCTGCGTTGTTAGTTGGGACGGTGTCTCTTGCCGCGATGATCAGCCTTTCTGTGTTCTGGTTCATGTATTTCTCCAGCTCTTTTTTAGTGTCGTCCACACAGTCCTCTATACTTACCAGTCCTTTTCCCCCTTCGTTTCTCTTCACGTAGAGTCTGTCTGTATCGTCTTTTGGATGTAGTGCGTTGTGCATAGTCATTGATTTTTTAGTCCTCTGGTCAAGGTGCCTGAGTTCTTATTTAGTCCAGCTTATGAATGGTCCAGAATATCTTATTAGTTATACTGCCAAGGTATTTATTCTTTTGATTAGGTTTTAGCTATATAATTTTGTTCTTCTCAGGTATTCTTTTCCAATCTTCATTTCTGTTGATTTGATTGTGTATGCTTCCAAAACTCCCAAATATGTATAGCTGTTTTGTTCACTTAGCGCCCTCATCTGCTCTTGGTTGGGTAGTGCCATGCCCTCAGTCGTCTCCAGCTTTCGTTTTTTAATCTCTAGCAATGCACACCTTTCCATTCCGAATTCCATTTGAATGTCCTGACTGAAGATTCTGGTCGTATTTATCAGCTTTTCCAGTTCCCTTTTGCTTTTTGCAAATAACTTCAGGTCGTCCATGTACATTAGATGGTTTATTATTTGTTCTCTGCCCGTGAACTTGTATCTGGCATCAGATTTCCTGAGTGTGTAGTTGAGTGGCATCATGGCCATGATAAACAGTAGTGGTGATAAGGAGTTTCCTTGGAAAATGCCTCTCTGTATTTTTATCTCCGTCAAGTGGTGTCCTCCAGCTGTCAGTTCTAATCTCCATGTTTCCATTGCTTTCTTGATGAGATCAATAATCCTGTTGGGTATCTTGTACATTTTTAAGCATTCAATTATCCATGCGTAGGGATTCTGTCGTACGCTTTCTTGTAGTCAATCCATGCAATAGATATGTTCTTTTTCTTGCTTTTAACTTCTTTCAGGATATTTTGATCTATGTATAACAGATCATGCGCCCATCTTTTCCCTTTTTGGCATCCTTTTTGTTCCTCGGGAAGTAGACTACGACTTTTCAGGGAATGATAAATTTTATCTCTCAGTTGTGCCGTTAGGATTTACCACATTGTCGCTAAACAGGTTATTGGTCTGTAATTGCTTGGGGTCGTTCCCTTTTTGGCGTCTTTTTTGTATGAGCGTTGTCCTTCATTTGGTCATCCACTCTGGTATGTCTGTTTTATGGATACATCCTCTCAGTTTCTGTGCTAGCCTTTCATGTAGGGTCGTGAATTTTTTGAACCAGTACGCATGTAATCCATTGTGACCGGGTGCTTTCCAGTTTGCCATTTTCTTTAGTGTTATTTTAATAGTTTCTTCATTAATTTCTGTTTCTGTTACTTCTTCAATTTCTAGAGCTTTATCTTTCATGTCTTTCAGCCATTTAGCATTTTTGCTGTCATTTTCGGCTTTTTCCCATATCTTGCTCCAGAAATGTTTTGTTTCTGTCGGGTCCGGTTGTTCTGTTGTTGTTCTTTCTCCGTTCACGTTTTTGTAAAACTAGCTTTCATTGTTTTCAAAGGTCCTGTTCTGTTTGTACTGTTCCGATTTATATCTGTATCGTCTCAATTATTATTATTATTATTATTATTATTATTATTATTATTATTATTATTATTATTATTATTATTATTGTTGTATACTTCTTTTTGAGACAAAAAGAAGAAAGCACTCTTCAAAATGTAAAAAAAATGACAATTGACTTTACTTAACCGAGTATATTCTGAGCTAAGTCAACAAAACTAAACCTAATATATTTGAATAAACTAAAATATCTGAGCGTATGATACTTTCAGTTCACATAGAATACGAAGTCATTCGAATTGAATTATAACAGAAAATGAGGACATAAATATTTTGATTCGGAGTTTTATAAACATTTCTGTTTACATAAATAATTCCGTTGTAAAATAATATTCAATAATAAACTTCCCCGTTTATTATCATAAGCGACATCTCATTTCCGTGTATGTAAATATTTAGGTTTTAAATTTATTTTCCAAAAATAAACATTTGCGTTTAAAGTATTTATTTAAGAACAAATCATTTTTTTTTCGCAAGTGTACGTTTCCAGCGTCCGATATTGTTGCTATTGCGTAAATATTGGGGGATAACTATTAACTTTAGAAAATCAGTTATCGTTTTAAAACGTTTTTGTCACAAAGCACAGATGCTCTCTTTTTTACGGCCTTGGGCCAAACAAAACCAAAAAGTACTGATATATTTTATACCCCGTCACGATTAAAAGAACGACGTGTTACAAAGACATAACTGTCACGGATTGAAGCGACAATCCAACTTGTTTTAAAATATCAGACGGAAGAATACGACGAGATCAAAGGTTAAAATTGTACCGACCTATTGATCTGACAGCAGTCGGTCAAATGCAGGGGCAGAGGTGTGTCTGTTAATTGACGGTGTGATTGGATTCTTTCTTTCTTTCTTTCTTTCTTAGGATGAATAATTCACTTCTTTTCTTTCTCTGGTTGAATTCTTTTATACTATGCTTATTATGTGAATAATATTTTTTTCAGTTCTGCATAAAGCGACAAGCGAGTCGGTTGTTTCCCGGCTAATACGTTGAGTAATAACCGATACAGGATAAAATGGAACGAATAGAAATTAAAAGAGTTCTATCAATTATTAAAAAGACAAAAGGTATTGGTCATTTGTTATCAAGTCATTCCACTTTTTCAGTTGAAGAATTCAATGATTCTTCGTCCCCAAAGTCAAGACAATTAATTCTTTGAAGCGAATTAATGATTAATGTTTAATGCAATCGGCTTATCCCCCCCCCCCATACAGTTCCAAAATAGCTGCATAACAACCAAAGGTTCGGCGGATCTTCAACACAATATGGGACTGGGCGGATAATGGAGCAGTTAGTCGGAACGCATGCGATCTTCGTGGCATCGGACCATATTCAGTATCGAGTCACTCAGAACATGACACTGAGTGACTCACCCGGCGACGAAAGTATCACACTTATTTCATGATCAACTACTACCGTCATAATTAACTTGAACTTAAAACATACTATTAGTGAAACATAAATATTTGGTGACAAATGAATCGTAATAAAAACACAAAAACAAAATAAAACGAGACGAAAGGTTTATTTAATTTAAATTAAATATTAAAAAAAAACACAAAATAAAAATCATAAGGTACGCTAGGTAAGATAATGGCAGCTTATGAATACCGACAAATATCTTTCATAAGCTGTTATTATCGTTAAAAATAACAAAAATCACAAAATTATTTAAGCGATAAATTCGTCACGTATTTTCAAGCAAGTCTGTAAAACACGTGTACGTGGATAACCATTATATATATATATATATGGAGGAAGTTGTATTTTGATCAGGGTAGCCATGAATTTAATAACTGTTTTGTTATCAAATATCCGAAACAGTTACATGGTAAACAGCTGATGATCCCTTTTTTCGATATCAAGAAATAAGGCAAGGTTTCCTGTTTATATAGTTCACTTTCTTTTTGTTTGTGAAATTTCCAGTGGTGAGTCGGCTTATACAAGTGCTTGGTCTGCAATACTTTTATTTAGGATTTTAAATTGCACTTTTTCTTCTATTATAAATCACTAAAAGCTTTTCTTGAATCTATCTATCTATCTATCTATCTATCTATCTATCTATCTATCTATCTCTCTCTCTCTCTCTCTCTCTCTATATATATATATAATGATTACGATAAATATATTAAATTCTTATCCACAGACACATGTGTTTCATTCTTTTTTACCGGGAGTCATCGGTGTGGAGGGTGATAGCTCTGTTGGTTACACAATTCGAAACCTTATGACCCAAGTCAATATTTGAACCTTTGTCTGAACGCTGAATGAAGGGAATTAAGATCTATTTATGTCTAAGTAAGGGGGCACACATAGAAGGCTGTCAGCAACAACGTTCACCGATTCGTTCACCGATTCGTTGGCTTCAATGACTGCTTCTATTCGGGCTCGAAACCGTCGACAAGCTGTAATTAAGTGGTCTCTATTATTTCCGGATATCACCTGGACAATAACGTCCTTTAGTGAAGCTATGGTCCTATGAGGATGTCGATTAGTATTCCTTACAATGACGCTCCACACGTAATAGTTCATAGGATTTATATCTGGCGAGTTAAGAGGTCATATGATCGTAAAACTCCTCTGATAGCCAGTACTCGATTACAATAGCTTTGTGAGAAGGTGCAGTCTTGCATATTCTTTTAATTTCTTTGGTTAACATCTTTCTCTTAACGGGTTATCTTAAATAAAAAAAACAATATTATAAATGATTTGAGCGTATATTGAACTTAAAAAAGCCCTTAAATAGCCCTCAAAACCTGTATATACAACTAAACATATATATATATATACCCTTTTTAGAGGCACTGAAGAGCTGTTAAAAGTAATAAAACAGTGTGTCTATAGATGACTACATATGTCCGCCATTCGTGAGTTGAGAACTCCACTGAATTAAATCGCCGATTGTCATAAGGGATGATACATAGTCCTTTGTAAAAAAAACGAATGTAGAACTCTCGGCTGCTCAAAAATACTTAATATAAGCATCTAGCTTTCACCTACTGTACTAAGCAGATGTTAGCAACGGTTAAGAGGTTGTGAACAGGTTTTTAAGTTGGCCAGACAATCAAGGACTTAAAGCTGAGATCGAAACCAATATATATATATATATATATTAAATCAATGATAAAAAACCTTACAAACACTAATATAAATAATAATATACAACATAACAACTCCAATTACATCAACATATATTACCGCAACCAAATGCAGCCAAATTTCAAACTAGAAGAAAAAGCTATAAAGAATATTTCACATCGATATATATCTCCAACAGATAAAGAAAACAAAATTAAATTAATTATTTATTATAAAAGATTCACAACGCAAAACCTTGTAGTAAAAAACAACCCCTCTCCAACCCCCAAAACACTAGAAAGAACCAATGTAGTTTATAAATTTAAATGCCCTTTAGGAGGATGTACCTCCCAAAATGATAATAGCTACATTGGTTTTACAACAACTACTCTATCCCGCCGCCTCACTATGCACCTCGCAAACACTAGTTCAATATACAAACACCTACAAACGCACAACTGCCCTACATCTGAGTTGAGACATATATTAGTAATGAACACAAAAATAATACATTCCGAAACTAATTTAAAAAAATTAAAAATACTTGAAGCCGTATACATAAAAACGCAGCAACCTAAAATCAATAACATTACATACGAGACAAGTAAAATTATTTTAAAGTGCTTAGCTTAATTTAGTGATATCAACCGGTGTCGCCTAATTCAATTAAAAAAATAGGGACATCTTATTAAAATTACTTACTGCCTATCTCCCCCATTTTCCTTCTCCATAATTATTAGACGAGACAAAATTAAATCAGCCACTATTTTAAATTAAAAATAATAATAAGAATAATAAATAAAATTAATAAATAAACGAAACACTGTTTCAATAGTCGCATTTTAAAATGTTTCCGTAAGATCGAGTTTGTTAATTTCTTTCTTATTGGCTGCTATTTGTATTACTATTTTTCTCTTGTTATTACCGTTATTATTATTGTTATATTTGTTACAGTTGTTATATTTGTTATTCGGTCTCTCTTTTTTAGAGCCGGATTTATTTAAAAACACGACTTTTTTTTTTCTCCGCTGTTTTTTTTTTTTTTTTTTTTTTTATAGTAACGGATTTTTTTTCTCCGGCCATGGCAGTCAGCCTTGTGCCAACAAGAGAAAAAGCTAAGACAATGGGGTCTACATCTTCGCCCCATCCTGGAACGTCGGGTTGGACAAAACCCCCGGCAGTAATTATTAATTTGGAGGAATTCCAATCCAAAATGGAAACTTACAAGACCAAAATCACGGATAAAGGACTGTTAATCGACCTCCCAAAGCTGCAGGAAATAGAAAAAAAAACATTAACGATGTTTGTAATGGACAGGAAGATCAAAAAGGCAGTGAGATCTTCGGTGGAAGTAATCACTAAACTTCTAGCGTCGGTCGGACACAGACCGATAAAAATAATCAAATCAAGAGGACACAATAACTGGTCGGCACTTTTCGGCTCAGAAGAAGAGTGCATGACACTCGCTAGAAAGGAGATTATAACTCCTGAATACGTACTGCGGATGGAGCATTTAGGCAGACGGAGGACAACAATATCAGTATTTAACGTCCCTTTCTTCATCGAGGGCGCTCACGTTGGAGCATTTTTTGACAAATATGGAGAAATGATGTCGGTTACATGTGATCAATACCTGTCAATATGGAATTTTGACATTCTGATAAATCAGAAAACATTCAACGAAATCCCTTATTACATTGAGATAGAAAATGACAAACTGCCGGTCATTGTAGCAGGAAGGAAACCGGCCTGCTGGAGATGCAATGCGATAGGGCATCTAACGTTTGATTGTCCAGAAAGAAAAAAACCCGTAAACAACCCCAAAACCCGAGTTGGAGAGCATCTAGGCCCTAAACTTGGATTTTCACTGCCAGAGTCGCCCCCAAAAAAGACACAACCAGACCCCCAACAAACTTTTTCGGACTCAGAGGAAGAAAACGAAGACAACGTAGATAACAGGAAAAAGGAGCCATGGGTCATCGTAACGGGAAAAAAAACTCCCGGTAGACTCGCCCTTGAGGAATCCAGAAGAGAGACGGAAGAGGAGGAAATAAAAATGTCTAAAGATCCCGGAAAGGACTCTTATGTTAACGCAGTTAACTTGAATAAAAAACTGCGAATAGAAGCTCAAGCCAAACCTAACCCCCCGCCCCAAAGCAAAGACCATATTTATACACCCCCAACAACACCCATTTCCCCAACCCCCCCAAAAACCTCACCACACAAAATGCCGCCCCCTGTAACAAATATAAAAGAAAGAGAATACAAACTTATACCGCTCAGCCCTGTCTCCAAGAAAGCACGAATAAGCACCCCAAGACCCTCCCCGTTCGCCTCACCACAACAGACCCCGACACACACCCCCCCTGCTTCCCCTAAGAAACCACAAATGCCCCCTCCCCCTTCTCCACTTCTCAAGCACGCCCCAAAGCCTACTCCCCCCCATTCACCGTTGAAAACCGACACATATGGACCCCCTACGCCCCTCCAAACTTGTGAATCAGTTACTGCCCCCGTCAAAGGGAAGGGAAAGAAGAGACAGCCCTTCTACCCTGGTGAGGATATTTGCAAAGTTTCGGCAGAGGCGATCACTAGGGCAAAAGGCCACCACTTCACCGACTTAAGGAAACTGCTAGCATTCACAGAGGTGAACGGAAAATCAATAGAAGACCCCTACAATTTCCCCAATGCCACCCGGTTACTCACGGTGATACGCCCACGAGAGGAAGGAAAATCTGTATGGAGGATGTTGGAGGAGGCAAACATAACCTTTGACATCTACCCCCAACTAGCGGTGCACAAATCCCCAACTCTGAGAGAGTTACGAAAATCTTGTCATGGGAGGGTACCCATTTTTTTGCACCCTTCCCTCTACAGAGCCGTTAAATTAATATTCCCCTTTGATGTCGGCGGTGTGTCCCAGGATGGCCTCATCAATACTGCGATGGGCACTTATTCCATGGGAAAAACCGCCGGTATCTTGACCTCATCAATGTTCGTTGGAGAATCTCAACCCTAAAGCACTACAATGGCACTCTTTCTAGCAAGCGTAAATGTCCGAGGTTTGAGGGCCGATCTTCGGAAATTACGATTATGCCTGGACCTTCGAAGCCTCGGAGTGGATGTATGTTGTGTTCAGGAAACTCACTTAATTCAAGGTGATTATTTAAGTGCGCTGTCTAGGGATTTCGATGTCTATTCAGCGTACTTCAATTCTAACTCTAGGGGGGTTTCCTGGCTAGTGAAGCGGACTATAAATGCGTCGTGTGACCCTTGTTTCATGGATTCGGAAGGAAGGCTTTGCGTTCTGGATGTTACCATAAAAGATAAAGCATTTCGATTGATTGGGGTTTATGCGCCCAACCTCCAGGCTGAGCGTGCTCCCTTTTTTCGGCGAATCGAGCGCTTCATGAACACACCTCGTTCAGTTATCTTAGCGGGAGACTGGAACGCGGTCCTGGATCCCGATTTAGATCGCACGGGGAATCCTTCTAGGGGTACTAACAGAGATCATGATGCAAAGACATTTCGGGATTTTGTCGGTGAGTTTGATCTTATCGATAAATTCCGAAATGAAAAGCCTCATGACATAGTGTGGACTTGGACTGCTAGACGCGGCTCCGGTACGGTACAGCTTTCGAGTTATATTGACCGGTTCTTAATTAGAAGAGTCGACGTAGATTTATTAGAATGTCCAAGTTTTCATAATATAGTTTACTCGGATCATAGACTTGTTCGTGTCCGTGTAAACTTAGATAGCCGTAAACCTAGATTGGCTGGGTACTGGAAACTCAACACTTCGTTGTTCGATGTGCAGAGTTTCCGGGAACAGCTACTACTAACATATCAGCGGGTAATGACGGGGGCTATAATTGGGAATAAGTGGTGGGGAAAATTTAAGAATACCATTAGGTCCTTTTCTGCTGATTTTAGCCAACGACTCAACCTAGAATCTAGAGCAGCAAAAGCGACACTAGAAGCTAGACTAGATAGGGCGGTGGCGGTGGCGGATTGTACTAATGTTACTATAATTAAGGCGAAGCTCGCCTCCTTGACTAGCAAGGAACACCAAGCTTCTTTAATTAGGGCTAGGTTAAAGAGAATGCCTCATGAGGAAGCAAACATGGCCGCTGAATTGCGTGCAGAGGAGCGTCGACATGCTACCGATCGATATATCGCACGTGTCACATTGCCGGACGGACGTACCGTGACCACAAACGAAGGTATTTTGGAGGCGTTTCGTAATCACTTTCAGGATCTTTTCACCAGGGAGCCCGGTTTGTCTTTAGCGCATTTCGACCCCTATTTAGCTGACTTTTCTCGCCTCGCGGCGACCGAATCGGCTAGGTGCGAAGGTTGCATAACTGAGGATGAAGTCATGGAAGCCCTAAAGGGAGTCGGCCTGAATAGATCTCCTGGGATCGATGGTTTGCCCTACGAACTGTATTTGAGGTTGTCGCACATTTTTGTCCCCTTGCTGACAGTTTTATTTAACGCTTGGTTTAGGAACGGGTCAATACCTGAGTACTTTACCAAGGGGATTTTGAAATTGTTACGCAAGAGCAAAGATGGTGGGGATGGGATTGATAATTTCCGGCCCTTAACTATGCTAAACACAGAGTTAAAGATTTTGGCCAAGATTTTAGCAAATCGCCTGCAGACTGTTTTGGCTGGTCTGATTAGCCCCGAACAGACTTGTTCTGTGAAGGGTAGGACCATTCAAGATAATTTGCACGCGATACGCTTAATCATTGAGAAAGTCGACACAGAAGCCGCGCTGATCAATTTAGATCAGTCCAAAGCTTTCGATAGGGTGGACCATCGCTACTTGGAGGCTGTTTTGTCATCGGCCGGTTTTGGCCCGCAGTTTCGCTCCTGGATTCGCCTCCTTTATGCAAACCCCGGGGTGCTGGTGGAAGTGAATGGTTTGAGGTCGAAGCCCTTCAAATTATCCAGATCTCTTCGTCAGGGTTGTCCGCTTTCACCGATGCTCTATGCGCTTGTGTTGGAACCCTTCCTTCGCAGGCTCAGGGTGAACCCGGTCCTACGCGGGGTTACTTTGCCAGGTGCTTGCACCATACTGAAGTACTCTGCCTATGCCGACGACGTAACAGTGTTTGTAACGAGCAGTGCCGAGATTAGTGTCGTCGACAGAGAAATCAGAATGTATGAAACGATAACAGGGGCCAAAATTAACTGCGACAAGTCTGTTGGCTTGCGCATCGGTGCCTGGAAGGGTGCATCCCTACAGGGACCCTTCAGCTGGACTGACGGGCCTTGCAAGCTACTCGGCGTCTGGTTCGGTCCTGATCTTCAGCTGGAGAAAAATTGGTCGGAAGTGTTGAAAGCGATTCGGGCCGCAGCTGGTCTGTGGACCCGTAGAAATCTTTCATTAAAGGGGAGAGCGGAGGTGAGTTGCTCACACATTTATCCGATCATCCTATATCGTCTATCAGTACTTCCACTCCCGTCGGATACACTGCTTGAAATGCAGCGGGCTCTTTCCCAGTTTTTATGGCTTGGTAAATCCCCTAAGGTCCGTCGCGATATCTGTTATCTACAGCCTTCTGAGGGCGGTTTGGGTATGCCAAGTGTTGAGATTCGTCAACATACGCTTCGGCTTTATTACCTGAATCGAATGTGTACACCAGTTGAGGGAAACGGTGGCTTCTGGAAGGAAGACATCAAGAAAGCCTTTCCGGCTTTGAAAAGTGTGCACTTGGATGAGGGGGAGGCACACAGGTTGCCCCGAGGCGAGTGCTCCTTTTATCGCGAGTGTCGACGGGCCTTGAAGTTCCTCTTACGGGTGAAGGAAAGCCTCTCTGACACCCTGCTGTTGTCTCGTAAGGCATTGTATCGGGTCTTAGTGAGGGGATCTGTTCGTGATGAGAAGATTGAGGGGCTCGGTTTGTCGAGGGGGGAGCTACGCTCAATCTGGCCTTGGGCGCCTGGGCTAAAGGTCTTCGATAATAACGAGGCTTCTCTGGCCTGGCTGATTATTAGAAATGCTATCTGGGTCGGCAAAAGGCTTCATGCAGCTGGTATTAAGGCTTCGCCTCTTTGTTGTCGTTGCGGAGACGAAGACGAGACTGTAAGTCACGCCTTTGTTTATTGCCGCATCGTCGCACCGCTCATTAAGTTTGTTGCAGGCCTCATGGTTCGCGTACTGAATGTAACGTCTTTCGACCTGGAACCAATTAATATATGTAGCAATTGGGCTCCGACAAATGATAGGAAAAGACGTTTTGTGTTTTATTGCTTACTAGCGGTGTTGAGAGGTGTGATATGGCAGACACGTTGTAAAGTTGTCTACGGCGGTGAGACCTTCGCTGCTCCCGACCTTATTCGAATTTTCAAGTGTCGTCTGAAGATTCGCATTAAGGCCGAGAAGGCGAAACTCCCTTCGGCAGATTTTGGTGAAAGATGGGTGACAGTTGCGCGATTGTGTCGAGTGAGAGGAGCTAGTCTAGAGTGGTATCTGGACGTGCCTTAGGCAAAGAATTTTGGGTTTCTCCAACGAACGTTGATCCTGTCCCGTTTAAGACTAGATTAGTTGACCCGTTTTTGACTATTATTTTTTGTTCATAACTTAGCTAGTGCATGAATGATTTCATTAGGGTCCCGTTTTATTTTGGCCTAGCCCCCCCCCTTTTTTTTTTTTTTTTTTTTTTTTTTTTTTTCCCCAATTTAAGTTTTAATTCCCCAACCCCTCTCCCGATTAGGTGACAGATAGCCAGATTCTCCAGAGATGCAGGTCACCTTTCGAGATTTTCGAAAGAGGTGGAGATTAATAAAGCGTTCGGACCTGCATCGCGTTTCGACTGGAAAATCCGCATATCTGCCACAACTTAGAAATGGGGGATCCTTATACTAACACGGGGTCTTTTTTTTTCATTGTATATAAATTCACTTTTTTTGTACATAAAATTTTTATTACCCAAATCCCCCATCTCATATTGTGTAATTATGGGTTTTAAGTAGGATAGTCATGGTATAAATTCTTTTGGTGTATGGTGCTTGATTGTAGTGTGGATGTGGTATTTTGGTGAATGATGGTCACGAATGAAACTAGCCAAGTTATACCAGTCAGAATAAGTTAGTGAAGACCGATCTTTCCCCACCCCTTTTTTGGCCTTGTGCCACATTTCTGTATTTTATGCAGAATAAATATCCATTTTAAAATGTTCCCGTAAGATCGAGTTTGTTAATTTCTTTCTTATTGGCTGCTATCTGTATTACTATTTTTCTCTTGTTATTACCGTTATTATTATTGTTATATTTGTTACAGTTGTTATATTTGTTATTCGGTCTCTCTTTTTTAGAGCCGGATTTATTTAAAAATACGACTTTTTTTTTTCTCCGCTGTTTTTTTTTTAGTAACGGATTTTTTTTTCTCCGGCCATGGCAGTTAGCCTTATGCCAACAAGAGAAAAAGTTAAGACAATGGGGTCTACATCTTCGCCCCATCCTGGAACGTCGGGTTGGACAAAACCCCCGGCAGTAATTATTAATTTGGAGGAATTCCAATCCAAAATGGAAACTTACAAGACCAAAATCACGGATAAAGGACTGTTAATCGACCTCCCAAAGCTGCAGGAAATAGAAAAAAAAACATTAACGATGTTTGTAATGGACAGGAAGATCAAAAAGGCAGTGAGATCTTCGGTGGAAGTGATCACTAAACTTCTAGCGTCGGTCGGACACAGACCGATAAAAATAATCAAATCAAGAGGACACCATAACTGGTCGGCACTTTTTGGATCAGAAGAAGAGTGCATGACACTCGCTAGAAAGGAGATTATAACTCCTGAATACGTACTGCGGATGGAGCATTTAGGCAGACGGAGGACAACAATATCAGTATTTAACGTCCCCTTCTTCATCGAGGGCGCTCACGTTGGAGCATTTTTTGACAAATATGGAGAAATGATGTCGGTTACATGTGATCAATACCTCTCAATATGGAATTTTGACATTTTAATAAATCAGAAAACTTTCAACGAAATTCCTTACTACATTGAGATAGAAAATGACAAACTGCCGGTCATTGTAGCAGGAAGGAAACCGGCCTGCTGGAGATGCAATGCGATAGGGCATCTAACGTTTGATTGTCCAGAAAGACAAAAACCCGTAAACAACCCCAAAACCCGAGTTGGAGAGCATCTAGGCCCTAAACTTGGATTTTCACTGCCAGAGTCGCCCCCAAAAAAGACACAACCAGACCCCCAAAAAACTTTTTCGGACTCAGAGGAAGAAAACGAAGACAACGTAGATAACGGGAAAAAGGAGCCATGGGTCATTGTAACGGGTAAAAAAACTCCCGGTAGACTCGCCCTTGAGGAATCCAGAAGAGAAACGGAAGAGGAAATCAAAATGTCGAAAGATCCCGGAAAGGAATCTTATGTTAACGCAGTTAATTTAAACAAAAAACTGAGAAAAGAAGCTCAAGCCAAACCTAACCCCCCGCCCCAAAGCAAAGACCATATTTATACACCCCCAACAACACCCATTTCCCCAACCCCCCCAAAAACCTCACCACACAAAATGCCGCCCCCTGTAACAAATATAAAAGAAAGAGAATACAAACTTATACCGCTCAGCCCTGTCTCCAAGAAAGCACGAATAAGCACCCCAAGACCCTCCCCGTTCGCCTCACCACAACAGACCCCGACACACACCCCCCCTGCTTCCCCTAAGAAACCACAAATGCCCCCTCCCCCTTCTCCACTTCTCAAGCACGCCCCAAAGCCTACTCCCCCCCATTCACCGTTGAAAACCGACACATATGGACCCCCTACGCCCCTCCAAACTTGTGAATCAGTTACTGCCCCCGTCAAAGGGAAGGGAAAGAAGAGACAGCCCTTCTACCCTGGTGAGGATATTTGCAAAGTTTCGGCAGAGGCGATCACTAGGGCAAAAGGCCACCACTTCACCGACTTAAGGAAACTGCTAGCATTCACAGAGGTGAACGGAAAATCAATAGAAGACCCCTACAATTTCCCCAATGCCACCCGGTTACTCACGGTGATACGCCCACGAGAGGAAGGAAAATCTATTTGGAGGATGTTGGAGGAGGCAAACATAACCTTTGACATCTACCCCCAACTAGCGGTGCACAAATCCCCAACTCTGAGAGAGTTACGAAAATCTTGTCATGGGAGGGTACCCATTTTTTTGCACCCTTCCCTCTACAGAGCCGTTAAATTAATATTCCCCTTTGATGTCGGCGGTGTGTCCCAGGATGGCCTCATCAATACTGCGATGGGCACTTATTCCATGGGAAAAACCGCCGGTATCTTGACCTCATCAATGTTCGTTGGAGAATCTCAACCCTAAAGCACTACAATGGCACTCTTTCTAGCAAGCGTAAATGTCCGAGGTTTGAGGGCCGATCTTCGGAAATTACGATTATGCCTGGACCTTCGAAGCCTCGGAGTGGATGTATGTTGTGTTCAGGAAACTCACTTAATTCAAGGTGATTATTTAAGTGCGCTGTCTAGGGATTTTGATGTCTATTCAGCGTACTTCAATTCTAACTCTAGGGGGGTTTCCTGGCTAGTGAAGCGGACTATAAATGCGTCGTGTGACCCTTGTTTCATGGATTCGGAAGGAAGGCTTTGCGTTCTGGATGTTACCATAAAAGATAAAGCATTTCGATTGATTGGGGTTTATGCGCCCAACCTCCAGGCTGAGCGTGCTCCCTTTTTTCGGCGAATCGAGCGCTTCATGAACACACCTCGTTCAGTTATCTTAGCGGGAGACTGGAACGCGGTCCTGGATCCCGATTTAGATCGCACGGGGAATCCTTCTAGGGGTACTAACAGAGATCATGATGCAAAGACATTTCGGGATTTTGTCGGTGAGTTTGATCTTATCGATAAATTCCGAAATGAAAAGCCTCATGACATAGTGTGGACTTGGACTGCTAGACGCGGCTCCGGTACGGTACAGCTTTCGAGTTATATTGACCGGTTCTTAATTAGAAGAGTCGACGTAGATTTATTAGAATGTCCAAGTTTTCATAATATAGTTTACTCGGATCATAGACTTGTTCGTGTCCGTGTAAACTTAGATAGCCGTAAACCTAGATTGGCTGGGTACTGGAAACTCAACACTTCGTTGTTCGATGTGCAGAGTTTCCGGGAACAGCTACTACTAACATATCAGCGGGTAATGACGGGGGCTATAATTGGGAATAAGTGGTGGGGAAAATTTAAGAATACCATTAGGTCCTTTTCTGCTGATTTTAGCCAACGACTCAACCTAGAATCTAGAGCAGCAAAAGCGACACTAGAAGCTAGACTAGATAGGGCGGTGGCGGTGGCGGATTGTACTAATGTTACTATAATTAAGGCGAAGCTCGCCTCCTTGACTAGCAAGGAACACCAAGCTTCTTTAATTAGGGCTAGGTTAAAGAGAATGCCTCATGAGGAAGCAAACATGGCCGCTGAATTGCGTGCAGAGGAGCGTCGACATGCTACCGATCGATATATCGCACGTGTCACATTGCCGGACGGACGTACCGTGACCACAAACGAAGGTATTTTGGAGGCGTTTCGTAATCACTTTCAGGATCTTTTCACCAGGGAGCCCGGTTTGTCTTTAGCGCATTTCGACCCCTATTTAGCTGACTTTTCTCGCCTCGCGGCGACCGAATCGGCTAGGTGCGAAGGTTGCATAACTGAGGATGAAGTCATGGAAGCCCTAAAGGGAGTCGGCCTGAATAGATCTCCTGGGATCGATGGTTTGCCCTACGAACTGTATTTGAGGTTGTCGCACATTTTTGTCCCCTTGCTGACAGTTTTATTTAACGCTTGGTTTAGGAACGGGTCAATACCTGAGTACTTTACCAAGGGGATTTTGAAATTGTTACGCAAGAGCAAAGATGGTGGGGATGGGATTGATAATTTCCGGCCCTTAACTATGCTAAACACAGAGTTAAAGATTTTGGCCAAGATTTTAGCAAATCGCCTGCAGACTGTTTTGGCTGGTCTGATTAGCCCCGAACAGACTTGTTCTGTGAAGGGTAGGACCATTCAAGATAATTTGCACGCGATACGCTTAATCATTGAGAAAGTCGACACAGAAGCCGCGCTGATCAATTTAGATCAGTCCAAAGCTTTCGATAGGGTGGACCATCGCTACTTGGAGGCTGTTTTGTCATCGGCCGGTTTTGGCCCGCAGTTTCGCTCCTGGATTCGCCTCCTTTATGCAAACCCCGGGGTGCTGGTGGAAGTGAATGGTTTGAGGTCGAAGCCCTTCAAATTATCCAGATCTCTTCGTCAAGGTTGTCCGCTTTCACCGATGCTCTATGCGCTTGTGTTGGAACCCTTCCTTCGCAGGCTCAGGGTGAACCCGGTCCTACGCGGGGTTACTTTGCCAGGTGCTTGCACCATACTGAAGTACTCTGCCTATGCCGACGACGTAACAGTGTTTGTAACGAGCAGTGCCGAGATTAGTGTCGTCGACAGAGAAATCAGAATGTATGAAACGATAACAGGGGCCAAAATTAACTGCGACAAGTCTGTTGGCTTGCGCATCGGTGCCTGGAAGGGTGCATCCCTACAGGGACCCTTCAGCTGGACTGACGGGCCTTGCAAGCTACTCGGCGTCTGGTTCGGTCCTGATCTTCAGCTGGAGAAAAATTGGTCGGAAGTGTTGAAAGCGATTCGGGCCGCAGCTGGTCTGTGGACCCGTAGAAATCTTTCATTAAAGGGGAGAGCGGAGGTGAGTTGCTCACACATTTATCCGATCATCCTATATCGTCTATCAGTACTTCCACTCCCGTCGGATACACTGCTTGAAATGCAGCGGGCTCTTTCCCAGTTTTTATGGCTTGGTAAATCCCCTAAGGTCCGTCGCGATATCTGTTATCTACAGCCTTCTGAGGGCGGTTTGGGTATGCCAAGTGTTGAGATTCGTCAACATACGCTTCGGCTTTATTACCTGAATCGAATGTGTACACCAGTTGAGGGAAACGGTGGCTTCTGGAAGGAAGACATCAAGAAAGCCTTTCCGGCTTTGAAAAGTGTGCACTTGGATGAGGGGGAGGCACACAGGTTGCCCCGAGGCGAGTGCTCCTTTTATCGCGAGTGTCGACGGGCCTTGAAGTTCCTCTTACGGGTGAAGGAAAGCCTCTCTGACACCCTGCTGTTGTCTCGTAAGGCATTGTATCGGGTCTTAGTGAGGGGATCTGTTCGTGATGAGAAGATTGAGGGGCTCGGTTTGTCGAGGGGGGAGCTACGCTCAATCTGGCCTTGGGCGCCTGGGCTAAAGGTCTTCGATAATAACGAGGCTTCTCTGGCCTGGCTGATTATTAGAAATGCTATCTGGGTCGGCAAAAGGCTTCATGCAGCTGGTATTAAGGCTTCGCCTCTTTGTTGTCGTTGCGGAGACGAAGACGAGACTGTAAGTCACGCCTTTGTTTATTGCCGCATCGTCGCACCGCTCATTAAGTTTGTTGCAGGCCTCATGGTTCGCGTACTGAATGTAACGTCTTTCGACCTGGAACCAATTAATATATGTAGCAATTGGGCTCCGACAAATGATAGGAAAAGACGTTTTGTGTTTTATTGCTTACTAGCGGTGTTGAGAGGTGTGATATGGCAGACACGTTGTAAAGTTGTCTACGGCGGTGAGACCTTCGCTGCTCCCGACCTTATTCGAATTTTCAAGTGTCGTCTGAAGATTCGCATTAAGGCCGAGAAGGCGAAACTCCCTTCGGCAGATTTTGGTGAAAGATGGGTGACAGTTGCGCGATTGTGTCGAGTGAGAGGAGCTAGTCTAAAGTGGTATCTGGACGTGCCTTAGGCAAAGAATTTTGGGTTTCTCCAACGAACGTTGATCCTGTCCCGTTTAAGACTAGATTAGTTGACCCGTTTTTGACTATTATTTTTTGTTCATAACTTAGCTAGTGCATGAATGATTTCATTAGGGTCCCGTTTTATTTTGGCCTAGCCCCCCCCCTT
Organism: Sepiola atlantica; assembly: GCA_963556195.1. Taxonomy (NCBI): domain Eukaryota; kingdom Metazoa; phylum Mollusca; class Cephalopoda; order Sepiida; family Sepiolidae; genus Sepiola; species Sepiola atlantica. The sequence goes on along the minus strand of OY744515.1, from coordinate 212,334,514 downwards.
TTTTTTTTTTTTTTTTCTCCCAATTTAAGTTTTAATTCCCCAACCCCTCTCCCGATTAGGTGACAGATAGCCAGATTCTCCAGAGATGCAGGTCACCTTTCGAGATTTTCGAAAGAGGTGGAGATTAATAAAGCGTTCGGACCTGCATCGCGTTTCGACTGGAAAATCCGCATATCTGCCACAACTTAGAAATGGGGGATCCTTATACTAACACGGGGTCTTTTTTTCATTGTATATAAATTCACTTTTTTTTGTACATAAAATTTTTATTACCCAAATCCCCCATCTCATATTGTGTAATTATGGGTTTTAAGTAGGATAGTCATGGTATAAATTCTTTTGGTGTATGGTGCTTGATTGTAGTGTGGATGTGGTATTTTGGTGAATGATGGTCACGAATGAAACTAGCCAAGTTATACCAGTCAGAATAAGTTAGTGAAGACCGATCTTTCCCCACCCCTTTTTGGCCTTGTGCCACATTTCTGTATTTTATGCAGAATAAATATTCATTTTAAAATGTTCCCGTAAGATCGAGTTTGTTAATTTCTTTCTTATTGGCTGCTATCTGTATTACTATTTTTCTCTTGTTATTACCGTTATTATTATTGTTATATTTGTTACAGTTGTTATATTTGTTATTCGGTCTCTCTTTTTTAGAGCCGGATTTATTTAAAAATACGACTTTTTTTTTTCTCCGCTGTTTTTTTTTTAGTAACGGATTTTTTTTTCTCCGGCCATGGCAGTTAGCCTTATGCCAACAAGAGAAAAAGTTAAGACAATGGGGTCTACATCTTCGCCCCATCCTGGAACGTCGGGTTGGACAAAACCCCCGGCAGTAATTATTAATTTGGAGGAATTCCAATCCAAAATGGAAACTTACAAGACCAAAATCACGGATAAAGGACTGTTAATCGACCTCCCAAAGCTGCAGGAAATAGAAAAAAAAACATTAACGATGTTTGTAATGGACAGGAAGATCAAAAAGGCAGTGAGATCTTCGGTGGAAGTGATCACTAAACTTCTAGCGTCGGTCGGACACAGACCGATAAAAATAATCAAATCAAGAGGACACCATAACTGGTCGGCACTTTTTGGATCAGAAGAAGAGTGCATGACACTCGCTAGAAAGGAGATTATAACTCCTGAATACGTACTGCGGATGGAGCATTTAGGCAGACGGAGGACAACAATATCAGTATTTAACGTCCCCTTCTTCATCGAGGGCGCTCACGTTGGAGCATTTTTTGACAAATATGGAGAAATGATGTCGGTTACATGTGATCAATACCTCTCAATATGGAATTTTGACATTTTAATAAATCAGAAAACTTTCAACGAAATTCCTTACTACATTGAGATAGAAAATGACAAACTGCCGGTCATTGTAGCAGGAAGGAAACCGGCCTGCTGGAGATGCAATGCGATAGGGCATCTAACGTTTGATTGTCCAGAAAGACAAAAACCCGTAAACAACCCCAAAACCCGAGTTGGAGAGCATCTAGGCCCTAAACTTGGATTTTCACTGCCAGAGTCGCCCCCAAAAAAGACACAACCAGACCCCCAAAAAACTTTTTCGGACTCAGAGGAAGAAAACGAAGACAACGTAGATAACGGGAAAAAGGAGCCATGGGTCATTGTAACGGGTAAAAAAACTCCCGGTAGACTCGCCCTTGAGGAATCCAGAAGAGAAACGGAAGAGGAAATCAAAATGTCGAAAGATCCCGGAAAGGAATCTTATGTTAACGCAGTTAATTTAAACAAAAAACTGAGAAAAGAAGCTCAAGCCAAACCTAACCCCCCGCCCCAAAGCAAAGACCATATTTATACACCCCCAACAACACCCATTTCCCCAACCCCCCCCCCAAAACCTCACCACACAAAATGCCGCCCCCTGTAACAAATATAAAAGAAAGAGAATACAAACTTATACCGCTCAGCCCTGTCTCCAAGAAAGCACGAATAAGCACCCCAAGACCCTCCCCGTTCGCCTCACCACAACAGACCCCGACACACACCCCCCCTGCTTCCCCTAAGAAACCACAAATGCCCCCTCCCCCTTCTCCACTTCTCAAGCACGCCCCAAAGCCTACTCCCCCCCATTCACCGTTGAAAACCGACACATATGGACCCCCTACGCCCCTCCAAACTTGTGAATCAGTTACTGCCCCCGTCAAAGGGAAGGGAAAGAAGAGACAGCCCTTCTACCCTGGTGAGGATATTTGCAAAGTTTCGGCAGAGGCGATCACTAGGGCAAAAGGCCACCACTTCACCGACTTAAGGAAACTGCTAGCATTCACAGAGGTGAACGGAAAATCAATAGAAGACCCCTACAATTTCCCCAATGCCACCCGGTTACTCACGGTGATACGCCCACGAGAGGAAGGAAAATCTATTTGGAGGATTTTGGAGGAGGCAAACATAACCTTTGACATCTACCCCCAACTAGCGGTGCACAAATCCCCAACTCTGAGAGAGTTACGAAAATCTTGTCATGGGAGGGTACCCATTTTTTTGCACCCTTCCCTCTACAGAGCCGTTAAATTAATATTCCCCTTTGATGTCGGCGGTGTGTCCCAGGATGGCCTCATCAATACTGCGATGGGCACTTATTCCATGGGAAAAACCGCCGGTATCTTGACCTCATCAATGTTCGTTGGAGAATCTCAACCCTAAAGCACTACAATGGCACTCTTTCTAGCAAGCGTAAATGTCCGAGGTTTGAGGGCCGATCTTCGGAAATTACGATTATGCCTGGACCTTCGAAGCCTCGGAGTGGATGTATGTTGTGTTCAGGAAACTCACTTAATTCAAGGTGATTATTTAAGTGCGCTGTCTAGGGATTTTGATGTCTATTCAGCGTACTTCAATTCTAACTCTAGGGGGGTTTCCTGGCTAGTGAAGCGGACTATAAATGCGTCGTGTGACCCTTGTTTCATGGATTCGGAAGGAAGGCTTTGCGTTCTGGATGTTACCATAAAAGATAAAGCATTTCGATTGATTGGGGTTTATGCGCCCAACCTCCAGGCTGAGCGTGCTCCCTTTTTTCGGCGAATCGAGCGCTTCATGAACACACCTCGTTCAGTTATCTTAGCGGGAGACTGGAACGCGGTCCTGGATCCCGATTTAGATCGCACGGGGAATCCTTCTAGGGGTACTAACAGAGATCATGATGCAAAGACATTTCGGGATTTTGTCGGTGAGTTTGATCTTATCGATAAATTCCGAAATGAAAAGCCTCATGACATAGTGTGGACTTGGACTGCTAGACGCGGCTCCGGTACGGTACAGCTTTCGAGTTATATTGACCGGTTCTTAATTAGAAGAGTCGACGTAGATTTATTAGAATGTCCAAGTTTTCATAATATAGTTTACTCGGATCATAGACTTGTTCGTGTCCGTGTAAACTTAGATAGCCGTAAACCTAGATTGGCTGGGTACTGGAAACTCAACACTTCGTTGTTCGATGTGCAGAGTTTCCGGGAACAGCTACTACTAACATATCAGCGGGTAATGACGGGGGCTATAATTGGGAATAAGTGGTGGGGAAAATTTAAGAATACCATTAGGTCCTTTTCTGCTGATTTTAGCCAACGACTCAACCTAGAATCTAGAGCAGCAAAAGCGACACTAGAAGCTAGACTAGATAGGGCGGTGGCGGTGGCGGATTGTACTAATGTTACTATAATTAAGGCGAAGCTCGCCTCCTTGACTAGCAAGGAACACCAAGCTTCTTTAATTAGGGCTAGGTTAAAGAGAATGCCTCATGAGGAAGCAAACATGGCCGCTGAATTGCGTGCAGAGGAGCGTCGACATGCTACCGATCGATATATCGCACGTGTCACATTGCCGGACGGACGTACCGTGACCACAAACGAAGGTATTTTGGAGGCGTTTCGTAATCACTTTCAGGATCTTTTCACCAGGGAGCCCGGTTTGTCTTTAGCGCATTTCGACCCCTATTTAGCTGACTTTTCTCGCCTCGCGGCGACCGAATCGGCTAGGTGCGAAGGTTGCATAACTGAGGATGAAGTCATGGAAGCCCTAAAGGGAGTCGGCCTGAATAGATCTCCTGGGATCGATGGTTTGCCCTACGAACTGTATTTGAGGTTGTCGCACATTTTTGTCCCCTTGCTGACAGTTTTATTTAACGCTTGGTTTAGGAACGGGTCAATACCTGAGTACTTTACCAAGGGGATTTTGAAATTGTTACGCAAGAGCAAAGATGGTGGGGATGGGATTGATAATTTCCGGCCCTTAACTATGCTAAACACAGAGTTAAAGATTTTGGCCAAGATTTTAGCAAATCGCCTGCAGACTGTTTTGGCTGGTCTGATTAGCCCCGAACAGACTTGTTCTGTGAAGGGTAGGACCATTCAAGATAATTTGCACGCGATACGCTTAATCATTGAGAAAGTCGACACAGAAGCCGCGCTGATCAATTTAGATCAGTCCAAAGCTTTCGATAGGGTGGACCATCGCTACTTGGAGGCTGTTTTGTCATCGGCCGGTTTTGGCCCGCAGTTTCGCTCCTGGATTCGCCTCCTTTATGCAAACCCCGGGGTGCTGGTGGAAGTGAATGGTTTGAGGTCGAAGCCCTTCAAATTATCCAGATCTCTTCGTCAAGGTTGTCCGCTTTCACCGATGCTCTATGCGCTTGTGTTGGAACCCTTCCTTCGCAGGCTCAGGGTGAACCCGGTCCTACGCGGGGTTACTTTGCCAGGTGCTTGCACCATACTGAAGTACTCTGCCTATGCCGACGACGTAACAGTGTTTGTAACGAGCAGTGCCGAGATTAGTGTCGTCGACAGAGAAATCAGAATGTATGAAACGATAACAGGGGCCAAAATTAACTGCGACAAGTCTGTTGGCTTGCGCATCGGTGCCTGGAAGGGTGCATCCCTACAGGGACCCTTCAGCTGGACTGACGGGCCTTGCAAGCTACTCGGCGTCTGGTTCGGTCCTGATCTTCAGCTGGAGAAAAATTGGTCGGAAGTGTTGAAAGCGATTCGGGCCGCAGCTGGTCTGTGGACCCGTAGAAATCTTTCATTAAAGGGGAGAGCGGAGGTGAGTTGCTCACACATTTATCCGATCATCCTATATCGTCTATCAGTACTTCCACTCCCGTCGGATACACTGCTTGAAATGCAGCGGGCTCTTTCCCAGTTTTTATGGCTTGGTAAATCCCCTAAGGTCCGTCGCGATATCTGTTATCTACAGCCTTCTGAGGGCGGTTTGGGTATGCCAAGTGTTGAGATTCGTCAACATACGCTTCGGCTTTATTACCTGAATCGAATGTGTACACCAGTTGAGGGAAACGGTGGCTTCTGGAAGGAAGACATCAAGAAAGCCTTTCCGGCTTTGAAAAGTGTGCACTTGGATGAGGGGGAGGCACACAGGTTGCCCCGAGGCGAGTGCTCCTTTTATCGCGAGTGTCGACGGGCCTTGAAGTTCCTCTTACGGGTGAAGGAAAGCCTCTCTGACACCCTGCTGTTGTCTCGTAAGGCATTGTATCGGGTCTTAGTGAGGGGATCTGTTCGTGATGAGAAGATTGAGGGGCTCGGTTTGTCGAGGGGGGAGCTACGCTCAATCTGGCCTTGGGCGCCTGGGCTAAAGGTCTTCGATAATAACGAGGCTTCTCTGGCCTGGCTGATTATTAGAAATGCTATCTGGGTCGGCAAAAGGCTTCATGCAGCTGGTATTAAGGCTTCGCCTCTTTGTTGTCGTTGCGGAGACGAAGACGAGACTGTAAGTCACGCCTTTGTTTATTGCCGCATCGTCGCACCGCTCATTAAGTTTGTTGCAGGCCTCATGGTTCGCGTACTGAATGTAACGTCTTTCGACCTGGAACCAATTAATATATGTAGCAATTGGGCTCCGACAAATGATAGGAAAAGACGTTTTGTGTTTTATTGCTTACTAGCGGTGTTGAGAGGTGTGATATGGCAGACACGTTGTAAAGTTGTCTACGGCGGTGAGACCTTCGCTGCTCCCGACCTTATTCGAATTTTCAAGTGTCGTCTGAAGATTCGCATTAAGGCCGAGAAGGCGAAACTCCCTTCGGCAGATTTTGGTGAAAGATGGGTGACAGTTGCGCGATTGTGTCGAGTGAGAGGAGCTAGTCTAGAGTGGTATCTGGACGTGCCTTAGGCAAAGAATTTTGGGTTTCTCCAACGAACGTTGATCCTGTCCCGTTTAAGACTAGATTAGTTGACCCGTTTTTGACTATTATTTTTTGTTCATAACTTAGCTAGTGCATGAATGATTTCATTAGGGTCCCGTTTTATTTTGGCCTAGCCCCCCCCCTTTTTTTTTTTTTTTTTTTTTTTTTTTCCCCAATTTAAGTTTTAATTCCCCAACCCCTCTCCCGATTAGGTGACAGATAGCCAGATTCTCCAGAGATGCAGGTCACCTTTCGAGATTTTCGAAAGAGGTGGAGATTAATAAAGCGTTCGGACCTGCATCGCGTTTCGACTGGAAAATCCGCATATCTGCCACAACTTAGAAATGGGGGATCCTTATACTAACACGGGGTCTTTTTTTTTCATTGTATATAAATTCACTTTTTTTGTACATAAAATTTTTATTACCCAAATCCCCCATCTCATATTGTGTAATTATGGGTTTTAAGTAGGATAGTCATGGTATAAATTCTTTTGGTGTATGGTGCTTGATTGTAGTGTGGATGTGGTATTTTGGTGAATGATGGTCACGAATGAAACTAGCCAAGTTATACCAGTCAGAATAAGTTAGTGAAGACCGATCTTTCCCCACCCCTTTTTTGGCCTTGTGCCACATTTCTGTATTTTATGCAGAATAAATATCCATTTTAAAATGTTTCCGTAAGATCGAGTTTGTTAATTTCTTTCTTATTGGCTGCTATTTGTATTACTATTTTTCTCTTGTTATTACCGTTATTATTATTGTTATATTTGTTACAGTTGTTATATTTGTTATTCGGTCTCTCTTTTTTAGAGCCGGATTTATTTAAAAACACGACTTTTTTTTTTCTCCGCTGTTTTTTTTTTTTTTTTTTTTTTTTTTTTTTTTTTTTTTTTATAGTAACGGATTTTTTTTCTCCGGCCATGGCAGTCAGCCTTGTGCCAACAAGAGAAAAAGCTAAGACAATGGGGTCTACATCTTCGCCCCATCCTGGAACGTCGGGTTGGACAAAACCCCCGGCAGTAATTATTAATTTGGAGGAATTCCAATCCAAAATGGAAACTTACAAGACCAAAATCACGGATAAAGGACTGTTAATCGACCTCCCAAAGCTGCAGGAAATAGAAAAAAAAACATTAACGATGTTTGTAATGGACAGGAAGATCAAAAAGGCAGTGAGATCTTCGGTGGAAGTAATCACTAAACTTCTAGCGTCGGTCGGACACAGACCGATAAAAATAATCAAATCAAGAGGACACAATAACTGGTCGGCACTTTTCGGCTCAGAAGAAGAGTGCATGACACTCGCTAGAAAGGAGATTATAACTCCTGAATACGTACTGCGGATGGAGCATTTAGGCAGACGGAGGACAACAATATCAGTATTTAACGTCCCTTTCTTCATCGAGGGCGCTCACGTTGGAGCATTTTTTGACAAATATGGAGAAATGATGTCGGTTACATGTGATCAATACCTGTCAATATGGAATTTTGACATTCTGATAAATCAGAAAACATTCAACGAAATCCCTTATTACATTGAGATAGAAAATGACAAACTGCCGGTCATTGTAGCAGGAAGGAAACCGGCCTGCTGGAGATGCAATGCGATAGGGCATCTAACGTTTGATTGTCCAGAAAGAAAAAAACCCGTAAACAACCCCAAAACCCGAGTTGGAGAGCATCTAGGCCCGAAACTTGGATTTTCACTGCCAGAGTCGCCCCCAAAAAAGACACAACCAGACCCCCAACAAACTTTTTCGGACTCAGAGGAAGAAAACGAAGACAACGTAGATAACAGGAAAAAGGAGCCATGGGTCATCGTAACGGGAAAAAAAACTCCCGGTAGACTCGCCCTTGAGGAATCCAGAAGAGAGACGGAAGAGGAGGAAATAAAAATGTCTAAAGATCCCGGAAAGGACTCTTATGTTAACGCAGTTAACTTGAATAAAAAACTGCGAATAGAAGCTCAAGCCAAACCTAACCCCCCGCCCCAAAGCAAAGACCATATTTATACACCCCCAACAACACCCATTTCCCCAACCCCCCCAAAAACCTCACCACACAAAATGCCGCCCCCTGTAACAAATATAAAAGAAAGAGAATACAAACTTATACCGCTCAGCCCTGTCTCCAAGAAAGCACGAATAAGCACCCCAAGACCCTCCCCGTTCGCCTCACCACAACAGACCCCGACACACACCCCCCCTGCTTCCCCTAAGAAACCACAAATGCCCCCTCCCCCTTCTCCACTTCTCAAGCACGCCCCAAAGCCTACTCCCCCCCATTCACCGTTGAAAACCGACACATATGGACCCCCTACGCCCCTCCAAACTTGTGAATCAGTTACTGCCCCCGTCAAAGGGAAGGGAAAGAAGAGACAGCCCTTCTACCCTGGTGAGGATATTTGCAAAGTTTCGGCAGAGGCGATCACTAGGGCAAAAGGCCACCACTTCACCGACTTAAGGAAACTGCTAGCATTCACAGAGGTGAACGGAAAATCAATAGAAGACCCCTACAATTTCCCCAATGCCACCCGGTTACTCACGGTGATACGCCCACGAGAGGAAGGAAAATCTGTATGGAGGATGTTGGAGGAGGCAAACATAACCTTTGACATCTACCCCCAACTAGCGGTGCACAAATCCCCAACTCTGAGAGAGTTACGAAAATCTTGTCATGGGAGGGTACCCATTTTTTTGCACCCTTCCCTCTACAGAGCCGTTAAATTAATATTCCCCTTTGATGTCGGCGGTGTGTCCCAGGATGGCCTCATCAATACTGCGATGGGCACTTATTCCATGGGAAAAACCGCCGGTATCTTGACCTCATCAATGTTCGTTGGAGAATCTCAACCCTAAAGCACTACAATGGCACTCTTTCTAGCAAGCGTAAATGTCCGAGGTTTGAGGGCCGATCTTCGGAAATTACGATTATGCCTGGACCTTCGAAGCCTCGGAGTGGATGTATGTTGTGTTCAGGAAACTCACTTAATTCAAGGTGATTATTTAAGTGCGCTGTCTAGGGATTTCGATGTCTATTCAGCGTACTTCAATTCTAACTCTAGGGGGGTTTCCTGGCTAGTGAAGCGGACTATAAATGCGTCGTGTGACCCTTGTTTCATGGATTCGGAAGGAAGGCTTTGCGTTCTGGATGTTACCATAAAAGATAAAGCATTTCGATTGATTGGGGTTTATGCGCCCAACCTCCAGGCTGAGCGTGCTCCCTTTTTTCGGCGAATCGAGCGCTTCATGAACACACCTCGTTCAGTTATCTTAGCGGGAGACTGGAACGCGGTCCTGGATCCCGATTTAGATCGCACGGGGAATCCTTCTAGGGGTACTAACAGAGATCATGATGCAAAGACATTTCGGGATTTTGTCGGTGAGTTTGATCTTATCGATAAATTCCGAAATGAAAAGCCTCATGACATAGTGTGGACTTGGACTGCTAGACGCGGCTCCGGTACGGTACAGCTTTCGAGTTATATTGACCGGTTCTTAATTAGAAGAGTCGACGTAGATTTATTAGAATGTCCAAGTTTTCATAATATAGTTTACTCGGATCATAGACTTGTTCGTGTCCGTGTAAACTTAGATAGCCGTAAACCTAGATTGGCTGGGTACTGGAAACTCAACACTTCGTTGTTCGATGTGCAGAGTTTCCGGGAACAGCTACTACTAACATATCAGCGGGTAATGACGGGGGCTATAATTGGGAATAAGTGGTGGGGAAAATTTAAGAATACCATTAGGTCCTTTTCTGCTGATTTTAGCCAACGACTCAACCTAGAATCTAGAGCAGCAAAAGCGACACTAGAAGCTAGACTAGATAGGGCGGTGGCGGTGGCGGATTGTACTAATGTTACTATAATTAAGGCGAAGCTCGCCTCCTTGACTAGCAAGGAACACCAAGCTTCTTTAATTAGGGCTAGGTTAAAGAGAATGCCTCATGAGGAAGCAAACATGGCCGCTGAATTGCGTGCAGAGGAGCGTCGACATGCTACCGATCGATATATCGCACGTGTCACATTGCCGGACGGACGTACCGTGACCACAAACGAAGGTATTTTGGAGGCGTTTCGTAATCACTTTCAGGATCTTTTCACCAGGGAGCCCGGTTTGTCTTTAGCGCATTTCGACCCCTATTTAGCTGACTTTTCTCGCCTCGCGGCGACCGAATCGGCTAGGTGCGAAGGTTGCATAACTGAGGATGAAGTCATGGAAGCCCTAAAGGGAGTCGGCCTGAATAGATCTCCTGGGATCGATGGTTTGCCCTACGAACTGTATTTGAGGTTGTCGCACATTTTTGTCCCCTTGCTGACAGTTTTATTTAACGCTTGGTTTAGGAACGGGTCAATACCTGAGTACTTTACCAAGGGGATTTTGAAATTGTTACGCAAGAGCAAAGATGGTGGGGATGGGATTGATAATTTCCGGCCCTTAACTATGCTAAACACAGAGTTAAAGATTTTGGCCAAGATTTTAGCAAATCGCCTGCAGACTGTTTTGGCTGGTCTGATTAGCCCCGAACAGACTTGTTCTGTGAAGGGTAGGACCATTCAAGATAATTTGCACGCGATACGCTTAATCATTGAGAAAGTCGACACAGAAGCCGCGCTGATCAATTTAGATCAGTCCAAAGCTTTCGATAGGGTGGACCATCGCTACTTGGAGGCTGTTTTGTCATCGGCCGGTTTTGGCCCGCAGTTTCGCTCCTGGATTCGCCTCCTTTATGCAAACCCCGGGGTGCTGGTGGAAGTGAATGGTTTGAGGTCGAAGCCCTTCAAATTATCCAGATCTCTTCGTCAGGGTTGTCCGCTTTCACCGATGCTCTATGCGCTTGTGTTGGAACCCTTCCTTCGCAGGCTCAGGGTGAACCCGGTCCTACGCGGGGTTACTTTGCCAGGTGCTTGCACCATACTGAAGTACTCTGCCTATGCCGACGACGTAACAGTGTTTGTAACGAGCAGTGCCGAGATTAGTGTCGTCGACAGAGAAATCAGAATGTATGAAACGATAACAGGGGCCAAAATTAACTGCGACAAGTCTGTTGGCTTGCGCATCGGTGCCTGGAAGGGTGCATCCCTACAGGGACCCTTCAGCTGGACTGACGGGCCTTGCAAGCTACTCGGCGTCTGGTTCGGTCCTGATCTTCAGCTGGAGAAAAATTGGTCGGAAGTGTTGAAAGCGATTCGGGCCGCAGCTGGTCTGTGGACCCGTAGAAATCTTTCATTAAAGGGGAGAGCGGAGGTGAGTTGCTCACACATTTATCCGATCATCCTATATCGTCTATCAGTACTTCCACTCCCGTCGGATACACTGCTTGAAATGCAGCGGGCTCTTTCCCAGTTTTTATGGCTTGGTAAATCCCCTAAGGTCCGTCGCGATATCTGTTATCTACAGCCTTCTGAGGGCGGTTTGGGTATGCCAAGTGTTGAGATTCGTCAACATACGCTTCGGCTTTATTACCTGAATCGAATGTGTACACCAGTTGAGGGAAACGGTGGCTTCTGGAAGGAAGACATCAAGAAAGCCTTTCCGGCTTTGAAAAGTGTGCACTTGGATGAGGGGGAGGCACACAGGTTGCCCCGAGGCGAGTGCTCCTTTTATCGCGAGTGTCGACGGGCCTTGAAGTTCCTCTTACGGGTGAAGGAAAGCCTCTCTGACACCCTGCTGTTGTCTCGTAAGGCATTGTATCGGGTCTTAGTGAGGGGATCTGTTCGTGATGAGAAGATTGAGGGGCTCGGTTTGTCGAGGGGGGAGCTACGCTCAATCTGGCCTTGGGCGCCTGGGCTAAAGGTCTTCGATAATAACGAGGCTTCTCTGGCCTGGCTGATTATTAGAAATGCTATCTGGGTCGGCAAAAGGCTTCATGCAGCTGGTATTAAGGCTTCGCCTCTTTGTTGTCGTTGCGGAGACGAAGACGAGACTGTAAGTCACGCCTTTGTTTATTGCCGCATCGTCGCACCGCTCATTAAGTTTGTTGCAGGCCTCACGGTTCGCGTACTGAATGTAACGTCTTTCGACCTGGAACCAATTAATATATGTAGCAATTGGGCTCCGACAAATGATAGGAAAAGACGTTTTGTGTTTTATTGCTTACTAGCGGTGTTGAGAGGTGTGATATGGCAGACACGTTGTAAAGTTGTCTACGGCGGTGAGACCTTCGCTGCTCCCGACCTTATTCGAATTTTCAAGTGTCGTCTGAAGATTCGCATTAAGGCCGAGAAGGCGAAACTCCCTTCGGCAGATTTTGGTGAAAGATGGGTGACAGTTGCGCGATTGTGTCGAGTGAGAGGAGCTAGTCTAGAGTGGTATCTGGACGTGCCTTAGGCAAAGAATTTTGGGTTTCTCCAACGAACGTCGATCCTGTCCCGTTTAAGACTAGATTAGTTGACCCGTTTTTGACTATTATTTTTTGTTCATAACTTAGCTAGTGCATGAATGATTTCATTAGGGTCCCGTTTTATTTTGGCCTAGCCCCCCCCCTTTTTTTTTTTTTTTTTTTCCCCAATTTAAGTTTTAATTCCCCAACCCCTCTCCCGATTAGGTGACAGATAGCCAGATTCTCCAGAGATGCAGGTCACCTTTCGAGATTTTCGAAAGAGGTGGAGATTAATAAAGCGTTCGGACCTGCATCGCGTTTCGACTGGAAAATCCGCATATCTGCCACAACTTAGAAATGGGGGATCCTTATACTAACACGGGGTCTTTTTTTTTCATTGTATATAAATTCACTTTTTTTGTACATAAAATTTTTATTACCCAAATCCCCCATCTCATATTGTGTAATTATGGGTTTTAAGTAGGATAGTCATGGTATAAATTCTTTTGGTGTATGGTGCTTGATTGTAGTGTGGATGTGGTATTTTGGTGAATGATGGTCACGAATGAAACTAGCCAAGTTATACCAGTCAGAATAAGTTAGTGAAGACCGATCTTTCCCCACCCCTTTTTTGGCCTTGTGCCACATTTCTGTATTTTATGCAGAATAAATATCCATTTTAAAATGTTCCCGTAAGATCGAGTTTGTTAATTTCTTTCTTATTGGCTGCTATCTGTATTACTATTTTTCTCTTGTTATTACCGTTATTATTATTGTTATATTTGTTACAGTTGTTATATTTGTTATTCGGTCTCTCTTTTTTAGAGCCGGATTTATTTAAAAATACGACTTTTTTTTTTCTCCGCTGTTTTTTTTTTAGTAACGGATTTTTTTTTCTCCGGCCATGGCAGTTAGCCTTATGCCAACAAGAGAAAAAGTTAAGACAATGGGGTCTACATCTTCGCCCCATCCTGGAACGTCGGGTTGGACAAAACCCCCGGCAGTAATTATTAATTTGGAGGAATTCCAATCCAAAATGGAAACTTACAAGACCAAAATCACGGATAAAGGACTGTTAATCGACCTCCCAAAGCTGCAGGAAATAGAAAAAAAAACATTAACGATGTTTGTAATGGACAGGAAGATCAAAAAGGCAGTGAGATCTTCGGTGGAAGTGATCACTAAACTTCTAGCGTCGGTCGGACACAGACCGATAAAAATAATCAAATCAAGAGGACACCATAACTGGTCGGCACTTTTTGGATCAGAAGAAGAGTGCATGACACTCGCTAGAAAGGAGATTATAACTCCTGAATACGTACTGCGGATGGAGCATTTAGGCAGACGGAGGACAACAATATCAGTATTTAACGTCCCCTTCTTCATCGAGGGCGCTCACGTTGGAGCATTTTTTGACAAATATGGAGAAATGATGTCGGTTACATGTGATCAATACCTCTCAATATGGAATTTTGACATTTTAATAAATCAGAAAACTTTCAACGAAATTCCTTACTACATTGAGATAGAAAATGACAAACTGCCGGTCATTGTAGCAGGAAGGAAACCGGCCTGCTGGAGATGCAATGCGATAGGGCATCTAACGTTTGATTGTCCAGAAAGACAAAAACCCGTAAACAACCCCAAAACCCGAGTTGGAGAGCATCTAGGCCCTAAACTTGGATTTTCACTGCCAGAGTCGCCCCCAAAAAAGACACAACCAGACCCCCAAAAAACTATTTCGGACTCAGAGGAAGAAAACGAAGACAACGTAGATAACGGGAAAAAGGAGCCATGGGTCATTGTAACGGGTAAAAAAACTCCCGGTAGACTCGCCCTTGAGGAATCCAGAAGAGAAACGGAAGAGGAAATCAAAATGTCGAAAGATCCCGGAAAGGAATCTTATGTTAACGCAGTTAATTTAAACAAAAAACTGAGAAAAGAAGCTCAAGCCAAACCTAACCCCCCGCCCCAAAGCAAAGACCATATTTATACACCCCCAACAACACCCATTTCCCCAACCCCCCCAAAAACCTCACCACACAAAATGCCGCCCCCTGTAACAAATATAAAAGAAAGAGAATACAAACTTATACCGCTCAGCCCTGTCTCCAAGAAAGCACCAATAAGCACCCCAAGACCCTCCCCGTTCGCCTCACCACAACAGACCCCGACACACACCCCCCCTGCTTCCCCTAAGAAACCACAAATGCCCCCTCCCCCTTCTCCACTTCTCAAGCACGCCCCAAAGCCTACTCCCCCCCATTCACCGTTGAAAACCGACACATATGGACCCCCTACGCCCCTCCAAACTTGTGAATCAGTTACTGCCCCCGTCAAAGGGAAGGGAAAGAAGAGACAGCCCTTCTACCCTGGTGAGGATATTTGCAAAGTTTCGGCAGAGGCGATCACTAGGGCAAAAGGCCACCACTTCACCGACTTAAGGAAACTGCTAGCATTCACAGAGGTGAACGGAAAATCAATAGAAGACCCCTACAATTTCCCCAATGCCACCCGGTTACTCACGGTGATACGCCCACGAGAGGAAGGAAAATCTATTTGGAGGATGTTGGAGGAGGCAAACATAACCTTTGACATCTACCCCCAACTAGCGGTGCACAAATCCCCAACTCTGAGAGAGTTACGAAAATCTTGTCATGGGAGGGTACCCATTTTTTTGCACCCTTCCCTCTACAGAGCCGTTAAATTAATATTCCCCTTTGATGTCGGCGGTGTGTCCCAGGATGGCCTCATCAATACTGCGATGGGCACTTATTCCATGGGAAAAACCGCCGGTATCTTGACCTCATCAATGTTCGTTGGAGAATCTCAACCCTAAAGCACTACAATGGCACTCTTTCTAGCAAGCGTAAATGTCCGAGGTTTGAGGGCCGATCTTCGGAAATTACGATTATGCCTGGACCTTCGAAGCCTCGGAGTGGATGTATGTTGTGTTCAGGAAACTCACTTAATTCAAGGTGATTATTTAAGTGCGCTGTCTAGGGATTTTGATGTCTATTCAGCGTACTTCAATTCTAACTCTAGGGGGGTTTCCTGGCTAGTGAAGCGGACTATAAATGCGTCGTGTGACCCTTGTTTCATGGATTCGGAAGGAAGGCTTTGCGTTCTGGATGTTACCATAAAAGATAAAGCATTTCGATTGATTGGGGTTTATGCGCCCAACCTCCAGGCTGAGCGTGCTCCCTTTTTTCGGCGAATCGAGCGCTTCATGAACACACCTCGTTCAGTTATCTTAGCGGGAGACTGGAACGCGGTCCTGGATCCCGATTTAGATCGCACGGGGAATCCTTCTAGGGGTACTAACAGAGATCATGATGCAAAGACATTTCGGGATTTTGTCGGTGAGTTTGATCTTATCGATAAATTCCGAAATGAAAAGCCTCATGACATAGTGTGGACTTGGACTGCTAGACGCGGCTCCGGTACGGTACAGCTTTCGAGTTATATTGACCGGTTCTTAATTAGAAGAGTCGACGTAGATTTATTAGAATGTCCAAGTTTTCATAATATAGTTTACTCGGATCATAGACTTGTTCGTGTCCGTGTAAACTTAGATAGCCGTAAACCTAGATTGGCTGGGTACTGGAAACTCAACACTTCGTTGTTCGATGTGCAGAGTTTCCGGGAACAGCTACTACTAACATATCAGCGGGTAATGACGGGGGCTATAATTGGGAATAAGTGGTGGGGAAAATTTAAGAATACCATTAGGTCCTTTTCTGCTGATTTTAGCCAACGACTCAACCTAGAATCTAGAGCAGCAAAAGCGACACTAGAAGCTAGACTAGATAGGGCGGTGGCGGTGGCGGATTGTACTAATGTTACTATAATTAAGGCGAAGCTCGCCTCCTTGACTAGCAAGGAACACCAAGCTTCTTTAATTAGGGCTAGGTTAAAGAGAATGCCTCATGAGGAAGCAAACATGGCCGCTGAATTGCGTGCAGAGGAGCGTCGACATGCTACCGATCGATATATCGCACGTGTCACATTGCCGGACGGACGTACCGTGACCACAAACGAAGGTATTTTGGAGGCGTTTCGTAATCACTTTCAGGATCTTTTCACCAGGGAGCCCGGTTTGTCTTTAGCGCATTTCGACCCCTATTTAGCTGACTTTTCTCGCCTCGCGGCGACCGAATCGGCTAGGTGCGAAGGTTGCATAACTGAGGATGAAGTCATGGAAGCCCTAAAGGGAGTCGGCCTGAATAGATCTCCTGGGATCGATGGTTTGCCCTACGAACTGTATTTGAGGTTGTCGCACATTTTTGTCCCCTTGCTGACAGTTTTATTTAACGCTTGGTTTAGGAACGGGTCAATACCTGAGTACTTTACCAAGGGGATTTTGAAATTGTTACGCAAGAGCAAAGATGGTGGGGATGGGATTGATAATTTCCGGCCCTTAACTATGCTAAACACAGAGTTAAAGATTTTGGCCAAGATTTTAGCAAATCGCCTGCAGACTGTTTTGGCTGGTCTGATTAGCCCCGAACAGACTTGTTCTGTGAAGGGTAGGACCATTCAAGATAATTTGCACGCGATACGCTTAATCATTGAGAAAGTCGACACAGAAGCCGCGCTGATCAATTTAGATCAGTCCAAAGCTTTCGATAGGGTGGACCATCGCTACTTGGAGGCTGTTTTGTCATCGGCCGGTTTTGGCCCGCAGTTTCGCTCCTGGATTCGCCTCCTTTATGCAAACCCCGGGGTGCTGGTGGAAGTGAATGGTTTGAGGTCGAAGCCCTTCAAATTATCCAGATCTCTTCGTCAAGGTTGTCCGCTTTCACCGATGCTCTATGCGCTTGTGTTGGAACCCTTCCTTCGCAGGCTCAGGGTGAACCCGGTCCTACGCGGGGTTACTTTGCCAGGTGCTTGCACCATACTGAAGTACTCTGCCTATGCCGACGACGTAACAGTGTTTGTAACGAGCAGTGCCGAGATTAGTGTCGTCGACAGAGAAATCAGAATGTATGAAACGATAACAGGGGCCAAAATTAACTGCGACAAGTCTGTTGGCTTGCGCATCGGTGCCTGGAAGGGTGCATCCCTACAGGGACCCTTCAGCTGGACTGACGGGCCTTGCAAGCTACTCGGCGTCTGGTTCGGTCCTGATCTTCAGCTGGAGAAAAATTGGTCGGAAGTGTTGAAAGCGATTCGGGCCGCAGCTGGTCTGTGGACCCGTAGAAATCTTTCATTAAAGGGGAGAGCGGAGGTGAGTTGCTCACACATTTATCCGATCATCCTATATCGTCTATCAGTACTTCCACTCCCGTCGGATACACTGCTTGAAATGCAGCGGGCTCTTTCCCAGTTTTT
The DNA here is from genome assembly GCA_963556195.1 of Sepiola atlantica. Lineage (NCBI taxonomy): Eukaryota > Metazoa > Mollusca > Cephalopoda > Sepiida > Sepiolidae > Sepiola > Sepiola atlantica. Next base: position 212,316,694 of record OY744515.1, on the reverse strand, counting down.
ATGGCTTGGTAAATCCCCTAAGGTCCGTCGCGATATCTGTTATCTACAGCCTTCTGAGGGCGGTTTGGGTATGCCAAGTGTTGAGATTCGTCAACATACGCTTCGGCTTTATTACCTGAATCGAATGTGTACACCAGTTGAGGGAAACGGTGGCTTCTGGAAGGAAGACATCAAGAAAGCCTTTCCGGCTTTGAAAAGTGTGCACTTGGATGAGGGGGAGGCACACAGGTTGCCCCGAGGCGAGTGCTCCTTTTATCGCGAGTGTCGACGGGCCTTGAAGTTCCTCTTACGGGTGAAGGAAAGCCTCTCTGACACCCTGCTGTTGTCTCGTAAGGCATTGTATCGGGTCTTAGTGAGGGGATCTGTTCGTGATGAGAAGATTGAGGGGCTCGGTTTGTCGAGGGGGGAGCTACGCTCAATCTGGCCTTGGGCGCCTGGGCTAAAGGTCTTCGATAATAACGAGGCTTCTCTGGCCTGGCTGATTATTAGAAATGCTATCTGGGTCGGCAAAAGGCTTCATGCAGCTGGTATTAAGGCTTCGCCTCTTTGTTGTCGTTGCGGAGACGAAGACGAGACTGTAAGTCACGCCTTTGTTTATTGCCGCATCGTCGCACCGCTCATTAAGTTTGTTGCAGGCCTCATGGTTCGCGTACTGAATGTAACGTCTTTCGACCTGGAACCAATTAATATATGTAGCAATTGGGCTCCGACAAATGATAGGAAAATACGTTTTGTGTTTTATTGCTTACTAGCGGTGTTGAGAGGTGTGATATGGCAGACACGTTGTAAAGTTGTCTACGGCGGTGAGACCTTCGCTGCTCCCGACCTTATTCGAATTTTCAAGTGTCGTCTGAAGATTCGCATTAAGGCCGAGAAGGCGAAACTCCCTTCGGCAGATTTTGGTGAAAGATGGGTGACAGTTGCGCGATTGTGTCGAGTGAGAGGAGCTAGTCTAAAGTGGTATCTGGACGTGCCTTAGGCAAAGAATTTTGGGTTTCTCCAACGAACGTTGATCCTGTCCCGTTTAAGACTAGATTAGTTGACCCGTTTTTGACTATTATTTTTTGTTCATAACTTAGCTAGTGCATGAATGATTTCATTAGGGTCCCGTTTTATTTTGGCCTAGCCCCCCCCCCTTTTTTTTTTTTTTTCTCCCAATTTAAGTTTTAATTCCCCAACCCCCCTCCCGATTAGGTGACAGATAGCCAGATTCTCCAGAGATGCAGGTCACCTTTCGAGATTTTCGAAAGAGGTGGAGATTAATAAAGCGTTCGGACCTGCATCGCGTTTCGACTGGAAAATCCGCATATCTGCCACAACTTAGAAATGGGGGATCCTTATACTAACACGGGGTCTTTTTTTCATTGTATATAAATTCACTTTTTTTGTACATAAAATTTTTATTACCCAAATCCCCCATCTCATATTGTGTAATTATGGGTTTTAAGTAGGATAGTCATGGTATAAATTCTTTTGGTGTATGGTGCTTGATTGTAGTGTGGATGTGGTATTTTGGTGAATGATGGTCACGAATGAAACTAGCCAAGTTATACCAGTCAGAATAAGTTAGTGAAGACCGATCTTTCCCCACCCCTTTTTGGCCTTGTGCCACATTTCTGTATTTTATGCAGAATAAATATTCATTTTAAAATGTTCCCGTAAGATCGAGTTTGTTAATTTCTTTCTTATTGGCTGCTATCTGTATTACTATTTTTCTCTTGTTATTACCGTTATTATTATTGTTATATTTGTTACAGTTGTTATATTTGTTATTCGGTCTCTCTTTTTTAGAGCCGGATTTATTTAAAAATACGACTTTTTTTTTTCTCCGCTGTTTTTTTTTTAGTAACGGATTTTTTTTTCTCCGGCCATGGCAGTTAGCCTTATGCCAACAAGAGAAAAAGTTAAGACAATGGGGTCTACATCTTCGCCCCATCCTGGAACGTCGGGTTGGACAAAACCCCCGGCAGTAATTATTAATTTGGAGGAATTCCAATCCAAAATGGAAACTTACAAGACCAAAATCACGGATAAAGGACTGTTAATCGACCTCCCAAAGCTGCAGGAAATAGAAAAAAAAACATTAACGATGTTTGTAATGGACAGGAAGATCAAAAAGGCAGTGAGATCTTCGGTGGAAGTGATCACTAAACTTCTAGCGTCGGTCGGACACAGACCGATAAAAATAATCAAATCAAGAGGACACCATAACTGGTCGGCACTTTTTGGATCAGAAGAAGAGTGCATGACACTCGCTAGAAAGGAGATTATAACTCCTGAATACGTACTGCGGATGGAGCATTTAGGCAGACGGAGGACAACAATATCAGTATTTAACGTCCCCTTCTTCATCGAGGGCGCTCACGTTGGAGCATTTTTTGACAAATATGGAGAAATGATGTCGGTTACATGTGATCAATACCTGTCAATATGGAATTTTGACATTTTAATAAATCAGAAAACTTTCAACGAAATTCCTTACTACATTGAGATAGAAAATGACAAACTGCCGGTCATTGTAGCAGGAAGGAAACCGGCCTGCTGGAGATGCAATGCGATAGGGCATCTAACGTTTGATTGTCCAGAAAGAAAAAAACCCGTAAACAACCCCAAAACCCGAGTTGGAGAGCATCTAGGCCCGAAACTTGGATTTTCACTGCCAGAGTCGCCCCCCAAAAAGACACAACCAGACCCCCAACAAACTTTTTCGGACTCAGAGGAAGAAAACGAAGACAACGTAGATAACAGGAAAAAGGAGCCATGGGTCATCGTAACGGGAAAAAAAACTCCCGGTAGACTCGCCCTTGAGGAATCCAGAAGAGAGACGGAAGAGGAGGAAATAAAAATGTCTAAAGATCCCGGAAAGGACTCTTATGTTAACGCAGTTAACTTGAATAAAATACTGCGAATAGAAGCTCAAGCCAAACCTAACCCCCCGCCCCAAAGCAAAGACCATATTTATACACCCCCAACAACACCCATTTCCCCAACCCCCCCAAAAACCTCACCACACAAAATGCCGCCCCCTGTAACAAATATAAAAGAAAGAGAATACAAACTTATACCGCTCAGCCCTGTCTCCAAGAAAGCACGAATAAGCACCCCAAGACCCTCCCCGTTCGCCTCACCACAACAGACCCCGACACACACCCCCCCTGCTTCCCCTAAGAAACCACAAATGCCCCCTCCCCCTTCTCCACTTCTCAAGCACGCCCCAAAGCCTACTCCCCCCCATTCACCGTTGAAAACCGACACATATGGACCCCCTACGCCCCTCCAAACTTGTGAATCAGTTACTGCCCCCGTCAAAGGGAAGGGAAAGAAGAGACAGCCCTTCTACCCTGGTGAGGATATTTGCAAAGTTTCGGCAGAGGCGATCACTAGGGCAAAAGGCCACCACTTCACCGACTTAAGGAAACTGCTAGCATTCACAGAGGTGAACGGAAAATCAATAGAAGACCCCTACAATTTCCCCAATGCCACCCGGTTACTCACGGTGATACGCCCACGAGAGGAAGGAAAATCTGTATGGAGGATGTTGGAGGAGGCAAACATAACCTTTGACATCTACCCCCAACTAGCGGTGCACAAATCCCCAACTCTGAGAGAGTTACGAAAATCTTGTCATGGGAGGGTACCCATTTTTTTGCACCCTTCCCTCTACAGAGCCGTTAAATTAATATTCCCCTTTGATGTCGGCGGTGTGTCCCAGGATGGCCTCATCAATACTGCGATGGGCACTTATTCCATGGGAAAAACCGCCGGTATCTTGACCTCATCAATGTTCGTTGGAGAATCTCAACCCTAAAGCACTACAATGGCACTCTTTCTAGCAAGCGTAAATGTCCGAGGTTTGAGGGCCGATCTTCGGAAATTACGATTATGCCTGGACCTTCGAAGCCTCGGAGTGGATGTATGTTGTGTTCAGGAAACTCACTTAATTCAAGGTGATTATTTAAGTGCGCTGTCTAGGGATTTCGATGTCTATTCAGCGTACTTCAATTCTAACTCTAGGGGGGTTTCCTGGCTAGTGAAGCGGACTATAAATGCGTCGTGTGACCCTTGTTTCATGGATTCGGAAGGAAGGCTTTGCGTTCTGGATGTTACCATAAAAGATAAAGCATTTCGATTGATTGGGGTTTATGCGCCCAACCTCCAGGCTGAGCGTGCTCCCTTTTTTCGGCGAATCGAGCGCTTCATGAACACACCTCGTTCAGTTATCTTAGCGGGAGACTGGAACGCGGTCCTGGATCCCGATTTAGATCGCACGGGGAATCCTTCTAGGGGTACTAACAGAGATCATGATGCAAAGACATTTCGGGATTTTGTCGGTGAGTTTGATCTTATCGATAAATTCCGAAATGAAAAGCCTCATGACATAGTGTGGACTTGGACTGCTAGACGCGGCTCCGGTACGGTACAGCTTTCGAGTTATATTGACCGGTTCTTAATTAGAAGAGTCGACGTAGATTTATTAGAATGTCCAAGTTTTCATAATATAGTTTACTCGGATCATAGACTTGTTCGTGTCCGTGTAAACTTAGATAGCCGTAAACCTAGATTGGCTGGGTACTGGAAACTCAACACTTCGTTGTTCGATGTGCAGAGTTTCCGGGAACAGCTACTACTAACATATCAGCGGGTAATGACGGGGGCTATAATTGGGAATAAGTGGTGGGGAAAATTTAAGAATACCATTAGGTCCTTTTCTGCTGATTTTAGCCAACGACTCAACCTAGAATCTAGAGCAGCAAAAGCGACACTAGAAGCTAGACTAGATAGGGCGGTGGCGGTGGCGGATTGTACTAATGTTACTATAATTAAGGCGAAGCTCGCCTCCTTGACTAGCAAGGAACACCAAGCTTCTTTAATTAGGGCTAGGTTAAAGAGAATGCCTCATGAGGAAGCAAACATGGCCGCTGAATTGCGTGCAGAGGAGCGTCGACATGCTACCGATCGATATATCGCACGTGTCACATTGCCGGACGGACGTACCGTGACCACAAACGAAGGTATTTTGGAGGCGTTTCGTAATCACTTTCAGGATCTTTTCACCAGGGAGCCCGGTTTGTCTTTAGCGCATTTCGACCCCTATTTAGCTGACTTTTCTCGCCTCGCGGCGACCGAATCGGCTAGGTGCGAAGGTTGCATAACTGAGGATGAAGTCATGGAAGCCCTAAAGGGAGTCGGCCTGAATAGATCTCCTGGGATCGATGGTTTGCCCTACGAACTGTATTTGAGGTTGTCGCACATTTTTGTCCCCTTGCTGACAGTTTTATTTAACGCTTGGTTTAGGAACGGGTCAATACCTGAGTACTTTACCAAGGGGATTTTGAAATTGTTACGCAAGAGCAAAGATGGTGGGGATGGGATTGATAATTTCCGGCCCTTAACTATGCTAAACACAGAGTTAAAGATTTTGGCCAAGATTTTAGCAAATCGCCTGCAGACTGTTTTGGCTGGTCTGATTAGCCCCGAACAGACTTGTTCTGTGAAGGGTAGGACCATTCAAGATAATTTGCACGCGATACGCTTAATCATTGAGAAAGTCGACACAGAAGCCGCGCTGATCAATTTAGATCAGTCCAAAGCTTTCGATAGGGTGGACCATCGCTACTTGGAGGCTGTTTTGTCATCGGCCGGTTTTGGCCCGCAGTTTCGCTCCTGGATTCGCCTCCTTTATGCAAACCCCGGGGTGCTGGTGGAAGTGAATGGTTTGAGGTCGAAGCCCTTCAAATTATCCAGATCTCTTCGTCAGGGTTGTCCGCTTTCACCGATGCTCTATGCGCTTGTGTTGGAACCCTTCCTTCGCAGGCTCAGGGTGAACCCGGTCCTACGCGGGGTTACTTTGCCAGGTGCTTGCACCATACTGAAGTACTCTGCCTATGCCGACGACGTAACAGTGTTTGTAACGAGCAGTGCCGAGATTAGTGTCGTCGACAGAGAAATCAGAATGTATGAAACGATAACAGGGGCCAAAATTAACTGCGACAAGTCTGTTGGCTTGCGCATCGGTGCCTGGAAGGGTGCATCCCTACAGGGACCCTTCAGCTGGACTGACGGGCCTTGCAAGCTACTCGGCGTCTGGTTCGGTCCTGATCTTCAGCTGGAGAAAAATTGGTCGGAAGTGTTGAAAGCGATTCGGGCCGCAGCTGGTCTGTGGACCCGTAGAAATCTTTCATTAAAGGGGAGAGCGGAGGTGAGTTGCTCACACATTTATCCGATCATCCTATATCGTCTATCAGTACTTCCACTCCCGTCGGATACACTGCTTGAAATGCAGCGGGCTCTTTCCCAGTTTTTATGGCTTGGTAAATCCCCTAAGGTCCGTCGCGATATCTGTTATCTACAGCCTTCTGAGGGCGGTTTGGGTATGCCAAGTGTTGAGATTCGTCAACATACGCTTCGGCTTTATTACCTGAATCGAATGTGTACACCAGTTGAGGGAAACGGTGGCTTCTGGAAGGAAGACATCAAGAAAGCCTTTCCGGCTTTGAAAAGTGTGCACTTGGATGAGGGGGAGGCACACAGGTTGCCCCGAGGCGAGTGCTCCTTTTATCGCGAGTGTCGACGGGCCTTGAAGTTCCTCTTACGGGTGAAGGAAAGCCTCTCTGACACCCTGCTGTTGTCTCGTAAGGCATTGTATCGGGTCTTAGTGAGGGGATCTGTTCGTGATGAGAAGATTGAGGGGCTCGGTTTGTCGAGGGGGGAGCTACGCTCAATCTGGCCTTGGGCGCCTGGGCTAAAGGTCTTCGATAATAACGAGGCTTCTCTGGCCTGGCTGATTATTAGAAATGCTATCTGGGTCGGCAAAAGGCTTCATGCAGCTGGTATTAAGGCTTCGCCTCTTTGTTGTCGTTGCGGAGACGAAGACGAGACTGTAAGTCACGCCTTTGTTTATTGCCGCATCGTCGCACCGCTCATTAAGTTTGTTGCAGGCCTCATGGTTCGCGTACTGAATGTAACGTCTTTCGACCTGGAACCAATTAATATATGTAGCAATTGGGCTCCGACAAATGATAGGAAAAGACGTTTTGTGTTTTATTGCTTACTAGCGGTGTTGAGAGGTGTGATATGGCAGACACGTTGTAAAGTTGTCTACGGCGGTGAGACCTTCGCTGCTCCCGACCTTATTCGAATTTTCAAGTGTCGTCTGAAGATTCGCATTAAGGCCGAGAAGGCGAAACTCCCTTCGGCAGATTTTGGTGAAAGATGGGTGACAGTTGCGCGATTGTGTCGAGTGAGAGGAGCTAGTCTAGAGTGGTATCTGGACGTGCCTTAGGCAAAGAATTTTGGGTTTCTCCAACGAACGTTGATCCTGTCCCGTTTAAGACTAGATTAGTTGACCCGTTTTTGACTATTATTTTTTGTTCATAACTTAGCTAGTGCATGAATGATTTCATTAGGGTCCCGTTTTATTTTGGCCTAGCCCCCCCCCCCTTTTTTTTTTTTTTTTTTTTTTTTTTTTCCCCAATTTAAGTTTTAATTCCCCAACCCCTCTCCCGATTAGGTGACAGATAGCCAGATTCTCCAGAGATGCAGGTCACCTTTCGAGATTTTCGAAAGAGGTGGAGATTAATAAAGCGTTCGGACCTGCATCGCGTTTCGACTGGAAAATCCGCATATCTGCCACAACTTAGAAATGGGGGATCCTTATACTAACACGGGGTCTTTTTTTTTCATTGTATATAAATTCACTTTTTTTGTACATAAAATTTTTATTACCCAAATCCCCCATCTCATATTGTGTAATTATGGGTTTTAAGTAGGATAGTCATGGTATAAATTCTTTTGGTGTATGGTGCTTGATTGTAGTGTGGATGTGGTATTTTGGTGAATGATGGTCACGAATGAAACTAGCCAAGTTATACCAGTCAGAATAAGTTAGTGAAGACCGATCTTTCCCCACCCCTTTTTTGGCCTTGTGCCACATTTCTGTATTTTATGCAGAATAAATATCCATTTTAAAATGTTCCCGTAAGATCGAGTTTGTTAATTTCTTTCTTATTGGCTGCTATCTGTATTACTATTTTTCTCTTGTTATTACCGTTATTATTATTGTTATATTTGTTACAGTTGTTATATTTGTTATTCGGTCTCTCTTTTTTAGAGCCGGATTTATTTAAAAATACGACTTTTTTTTTTCTCCGCTGTTTCTTTTTTAGTAACGGATTTTTTTTTCTCCGGCCATGGCAGTTAGCCTTATGCCAACAAGAGAAAAAGTTAAGACAATGGGGTCTACATCTTCGCCCCATCCTGGAACGTCGGGTTGGACAAAACCCCCGGCAGTAATTATTAATTTGGAGGAATTCCAATCCAAAATGGAAACTTACAAGACCAAAATCACGGATAAAGGACTGTTAATCGACCTCCCAAAGCTGCAGGAAATAGAAAAAAAAACATTAACGATGTTTGTAATGGACAGGAAGATCAAAAAGGCAGTGAGATCTTCGGTGGAAGTGATCACTAAACTTCTAGCGTCGGTCGGACACAGACCGATAAAAATAATCAAATCAAGAGGACACCATAACTGGTCGGCACTTTTTGGATCAGAAGAAGAGTGCATGACACTCGCTAGAAAGGAGATTATAACTCCTGAATACGTACTGCGGATGGAGCATTTAGGCAGACGGAGGACAACAATATCAGTATTTAACGTCCCCTTCTTCATCGAGGGCGCTCACGTTGGAGCATTTTTTGACAAATATGGAGAAATGATGTCGGTTACATGTGATCAATACCTCTCAATATGGAATTTTGACATTTTAATAAATCAGAAAACTTTCAACGAAATTCCTTACTACATTGAGATAGAAAATGACAAACTGCCGGTCATTGTAGCAGGAAGGAAACCGGCCTGCTGGAGATGCAATGCGATAGGGCATCTAACGTTTGATTGTCCAGAAAGACAAAAACCCGTAAACAACCCCAAAACCCGAGTTGGAGAGCATCTAGGCCCTAAACTTGGATTTTCACTGCCAGAGTCGCCCCCAAAAAAGACACAACCAGACCCCCAAAAAACTTTTTCGGACTCAGAGGAAGAAAACGAAGACAACGTAGATAACGGGAAAAAGGAGCCATGGGTCATTGTAACGGGTAAAAAAACTCCCGGTAGACTCGCCCTTGAGGAATCCAGAAGAGAAACGGAAGAGGAAATCAAAATGTCGAAAGATCCCGGAAAGGAATCTTATGTTAACGCAGTTAATTTAAACAAAAAACTGAGAAAAGAAGCTCAAGCCAAACCTAACCCCCCGCCCCAAAGCAAAGACCATATTTATACACCCCCAACAACACCCATTTCCCCAACCCCCCCAAAAACCTCACCACACAAAATGCCGCCCCCTGTAACAAATATAAAAGAAAGAGAATACAAACTTATACCGCTCAGCCCTGTCTCCAAGAAAGCACGAATAAGCACCCCAAGACCCTCCCCGTTCGCCTCACCACAACAGACCCCGACACACACCCCCCCTGCTTCCCCTAAGAAACCACAAATGCCCCCTCCCCCTTCTCCACTTCTCAAGCACGCCCCAAAGCCTACTCCCCCCCATTCACCGTTGAAAACCGACACATATGGACCCCCTACGCCCCTCCAAACTTGTGAATCAGTTACTGCCCCCGTCAAAGGGAAGGGAAAGAAGAGACAGCCCTTCTACCCTGGTGAGGATATTTGCAAAGTTTCGGCAGAGGCGATCACTAGGGCAAAAGGCCACCACTTCACCGACTTAAGGAAACTGCTAGCATTCACAGAGGTGAACGGAAAATCAATAGAAGACCCCTACAATTTCCCCAATGCCACCCGGTTACTCACGGTGATACGCCCACGAGAGGAAGGAAAATCTATTTGGAGGATGTTGGAGGAGGCAAACATAACCTTTGACATCTACCCCCAACTAGCGGTGCACAAATCCCCAACTCTGAGAGAGTTACGAAAATCTTGTCATGGGAGGGTACCCATTTTTTTGCACCCTTCCCTCTACAGAGCCGTTAAATTAATATTCCCCTTTGATGTCGGCGGTGTGTCCCAGGATGGCCTCATCAATACTGCGATGGGCACTTATTCCATGGGAAAAACCGCCGGTATCTTGACCTCATCAATGTTCGTTGGAGAATCTCAACCCTAAAGCACTACAATGGCACTCTTTCTAGCAAGCGTAAATGTCCGAGGTTTGAGGGCCGATCTTCGGAAATTACGATTATGCCTGGACCTTCGAAGCCTCGGAGTGGATGTATGTTGTGTTCAGGAAACTCACTTAATTCAAGGTGATTATTTAAGTGCGCTGTCTAGGGATTTTGATGTCTATTCAGCGTACTTCAATTCTAACTCTAGGGGGGTTTCCTGGCTAGTGAAGCGGACTATAAATGCGTCGTGTGACCCTTGTTTCATGGATTCGGAAGGAAGGCTTTGCGTTCTGGATGTTACCATAAAAGATAAAGCATTTCGATTGATTGGGGTTTATGCGCCCAACCTCCAGGCTGAGCGTGCTCCCTTTTTTCGGCGAATCGAGCGCTTCATGAACACACCTCGTTCAGTTATCTTAGCGGGAGACTGGAACGCGGTCCTGGATCCCGATTTAGATCGCACGGGGAATCCTTCTAGGGGTACTAACAGAGATCATGATGCAAAGACATTTCGGGATTTTGTCGGTGAGTTTGATCTTATCGATAAATTCCGAAATGAAAAGCCTCATGACATAGTGTGGACTTGGACTGCTAGACGCGGCTCCGGTACGGTACAGCTTTCGAGTTATATTGACCGGTTCTTAATTAGAAGAGTCGACGTAGATTTATTAGAATGTCCAAGTTTTCATAATATAGTTTACTCGGATCATAGACTTGTTCGTGTCCGTGTAAACTTAGATAGCCGTAAACCTAGATTGGCTGGGTACTGGAAACTCAACACTTCGTTGTTCGATGTGCAGAGTTTCCGGGAACAGCTACTACTAACATATCAGCGGGTAATGACGGGGGCTATAATTGGGAATAAGTGGTGGGGAAAATTTAAGAATACCATTAGGTCCTTTTCTGCTGATTTTAGCCAACGACTCAACCTAGAATCTAGAGCAGCAAAAGCGACACTAGAAGCTAGACTAGATAGGGCGGTGGCGGTGGCGGATTGTACTAATGTTACTATAATTAAGGCGAAGCTCGCCTCCTTGACTAGCAAGGAACACCAAGCTTCTTTAATTAGGGCTAGGTTAAAGAGAATGCCTCATGAGGAAGCAAACATGGCCGCTGAATTGCGTGCAGAGGAGCGTCGACATGCTACCGATCGATATATCGCACGTGTCACATTGCCGGACGGACGTACCGTGACCACAAACGAAGGTATTTTGGAGGCGTTTCGTAATCACTTTCAGGATCTTTTCACCAGGGAGCCCGGTTTGTCTTTAGCGCATTTCGACCCCTATTTAGCTGACTTTTCTCGCCTCGCGGCGACCGAATCGGCTAGGTGCGAAGGTTGCATAACTGAGGATGAAGTCATGGAAGCCCTAAAGGGAGTCGGCCTGAATAGATCTCCTGGGATCGATGGTTTGCCCTACGAACTGTATTTGAGGTTGTCGCACATTTTTGTCCCCTTGCTGACAGTTTTATTTAACGCTTGGTTTAGGAACGGGTCAATACCTGAGTACTTTACCAAGGGGATTTTGAAATTGTTACGCAAGAGCAAAGATGGTGGGGATGGGATTGATAATTTCCGGCCCTTAACTATGCTAAACACAGAGTTAAAGATTTTGGCCAAGATTTTAGCAAATCGCCTGCAGACTGTTTTGGCTGGTCTGATTAGCCCCGAACAGACTTGTTCTGTGAAGGGTAGGACCATTCAAGATAATTTGCACGCGATACGCTTAATCATTGAGAAAGTCGACACAGAAGCCGCGCTGATCAATTTAGATCAGTCCAAAGCTTTCGATAGGGTGGACCATCGCTACTTGGAGGCTGTTTTGTCATCGGCCGGTTTTGGCCCGCAGTTTCGCTCCTGGATTCGCCTCCTTTATGCAAACCCCGGGGTGCTGGTGGAAGTGAATGGTTTGAGGTCGAAGCCCTTCAAATTATCCAGATCTCTTCGTCAAGGTTGTCCGCTTTCACCGATGCTCTATGCGCTTGTGTTGGAACCCTTCCTTCGCAGGCTCAGGGTGAACCCGGTCCTACGCGGGGTTACTTTGCCAGGTGCTTGCACCATACTGAAGTACTCTGCCTATGCCGACGACGTAACAGTGTTTGTAACGAGCAGTGCCGAGATTAGTGTCGTCGACAGAGAAATCAGAATGTATGAAACGATAACAGGGGCCAAAATTAACTGCGACAAGTCTGTTGGCTTGCGCATCGGTGCCTGGAAGGGTGCATCCCTACAGGGACCCTTCAGCTGGACTGACGGGCCTTGCAAGCTACTCGGCGTCTGGTTCGGTCCTGATCTTCAGCTGGAGAAAAATTGGTCGGAAGTGTTGAAAGCGATTCGGGCCGCAGCTGGTCTGTGGACCCGTAGAAATCTTTCATTAAAGGGGAGAGCGGAGGTGAGTTGCTCACACATTTATCCGATCATTCTATATCGTCTATCAGTACTTCCACTCCCGTCGGATACACTGCTTGAAATGCAGCGGGCTCTTTCCCAGTTTTTATGGCTTGGTAAATCCCCTAAGGTCCGTCGCGATATCTGTTATCTACAGCCTTCTGAGGGCGGTTTGGGTATGCCAAGTGTTGAGATTCGTCAACATACGCTTCGGCTTTATTACCTGAATCGAATGTGTACACCAGTTGAGGGAAACGGTGGCTTCTGGAAGGAAGACATCAAGAAAGCCTTTCCGGCTTTGAAAAGTGTGCACTTGGATGAGGGGGAGGCACACAGGTTGCCCCGAGGCGAGTGCTCCTTTTATCGCGAGTGTCGACGGGCCTTGAAGTTCCTCTTACGGGTGAAGGAAAGCCTCTCTGACACCCTGCTGTTGTCTCGTAAGGCATTGTATCGGGTCTTAGTGAGGGGATCTGTTCGTGATGAGAAGATTGAGGGGCTCGGTTTGTCGAGGGGGGAGCTACGCTCAATCTGGCCTTGGGCGCCTGGGCTAAAGGTCTTCGATAATAACGAGGCTTCTCTGGCCTGGCTGATTATTAGAAATGCTATCTGGGTCGGCAAAAGGCTTCATGCAGCTGGTATTAAGGCTTCGCCTCTTTGTTGTCGTTGCGGAGACGAAGACGAGACTGTAAGTCACGCCTTTGTTTATTGCCGCATCGTCGCACCGCTCATTAAGTTTGTTGCAGGCCTCATGGTTCGCGTACTGAATGTAACGTCTTTCGACCTGGAACCAATTAATATATGTAGCAATTGGGCTCCGACAAATGATAGGAAAAGACGTTTTGTGTTTTATTGCTTACTAGCGGTGTTGAGAGGTGTGATATGGCAGACACGTTGTAAAGTTGTCTACGGCGGTGAGACCTTCGCTGCTCCCGACCTTATTCGAATTTTCAAGTGTCGTCTGAAGATTCGCATTAAGGCCGAGAAGGCGAAACTCCCTTCGGCAGATTTTGGTGAAAGATGGGTGACAGTTGCGCGATTGTGTCGAGTGAGAGGAGCTAGTCTAAAGTGGTATCTGGACGTGCCTTAGGCAAAGAATTTTGGGTTTCTCCAACGAACGTTGATCCTGTCCCGTTTAAGACTAGATTAGTTGACCCGTTTTTGACTATTATTTTTTGTTCATAACTTAGCTAGTGCATGAATGATTTCATTAGGGTCCCGTTTTATTTTGGCCTAGCCCCCCCCTTTTTTTTTTTTTTTTTCTCCCAATTTAAGTTTTAATTCCCCAACCCCTCTCCCGATTAGGTGACAGATAGCCAGATTCTCCAGAGATGCAGGTCACCTTTCGAGATTTTCGAAAGAGGTGGAGATTAATAAAGCGTTCGGACCTGCATCGCGTTTCGACTGGAAAATCCGCATATCTGCCACAACTTAGAAATGGGGGATCCTTATACTAACACGGGGTCTTTTTTTCATTGTATATAAATTCACTTTTTTTTGTACATAAAATTTTTATTACCCAAATCCCCCATCTCATATTGTGTAATTATGGGTTTTAAGTAGGATAGTCATGGTATAAATTCTTTTGGTGTATGGTGCTTGATTGTAGTGTGGATGTGGTATTTTGGTGAATGATGGTCACGAATGAAACTAGCCAAGTTATACCAGTCAGAATAAGTTAGTGAAGACCGATCTTTCCCCACCCCTTTTTGGCCTTGTGCCACATTTCTGTATTTTATGCAGAATAAATATTCATTTTAAAATGTTCCCGTAAGATCGAGTTTGTTAATTTCTTTCTTATTGGCTGCTATCTGTATTACTATTTTTCTCTTGTTATTACCGTTATTATTATTGTTATATTTGTTACAGTTGTTATATTTGTTATTCGGTCTCTCTTTTTTAGAGCCGGATTTATTTAAAAATACGACTTTTTTTTTTCTCCGCTGTTTTTTTTTTAGTAACGGATTTTTTTTTCTCCGGCCATGGCAGTTAGCCTTATGCCAACAAGAGAAAAAGTTAAGACAATGGGGTCTACATCTTCGCCCCATCCTGGAACGTCGGGTTGGACAAAACCCCCGGCAGTAATTATTAATTTGGAGGAATTCCAATCCAAAATGGAAACTTACAAGACCAAAATCACGGATAAAGGACTGTTAATCGACCTCCCAAAGCTGCAGGAAATAGAAAAAAAAACATTAACGATGTTTGTAATGGACAGGAAGATCAAAAAGGCAGTGAGATCTTCGGTGGAAGTGATCACTAAACTTCTAGCGTCGGTCGGACACAGACCGATAAAAATAATCAAATCAAGAGGACACCATAACTGGTCGGCACTTTTTGGATCAGAAGAAGAGTGCATGACACTCGCTAGAAAGGAGATTATAACTCCTGAATACGTACTGCGGATGGAGCATTTAGGCAGACGGAGGACAACAATATCAGTATTTAACGTCCCCTTCTTCATCGAGGGCGCTCACGTTGGAGCATTTTTTGACAAATATGGAGAAATGATGTCGGTTACATGTGATCAATACCTCTCAATATGGAATTTTGACATTTTAATAAATCAGAAAACTTTCAACGAAATTCCTTACTACATTGAGATAGAAAATGACAAACTGCCGGTCATTGTAGCAGGAAGGAAACCGGCCTGCTGGAGATGCAATGCGATAGGGCATCTAACGTTTGATTGTCCAGAAAGACAAAAACCCGTAAACAACCCCAAAACCCGAGTTGGAGAGCATCTAGGCCCTAAACTTGGATTTTCACTGCCAGAGTCGCCCCCAAAAAAGACACAACCAGACCCCCAAAAAACTTTTTCGGACTCAGAGGAAGAAAACGAAGACAACGTAGATAACGGGAAAAAGGAGCCATGGGTCATTGTAACGGGTAAAAAAACTCCCGGTAGACTCGCCCTTGAGGAATCCAGAAGAGAAACGGAAGAGGAAATCAAAATGTCGAAAGATCCCGGAAAGGAATCTTATGTTAACGCAGTTAATTTAAACAAAAAACTGAGAAAAGAAGCTCAAGCCAAACCTAACCCCCCGCCCCAAAGCAAAGACCATATTTATACACCCCCAACAACACCCATTTCCCCAACCCCCCCAAAAACCTCACCACACAAAATGCCGCCCCCTGTAACAAATATAAAAGAAAGAGAATACAAACTTATACCGCTCAGCCCTGTCTCCAAGAAAGCACGAATAAGCACCCCAAGACCCTCCCCGTTCGCCTCACCACAACAGACCCCGACACACACCCCCCCTGCTTCCCCTAAGAAACCACAAATGCCCCCTCCCCCTTCTCCACTTCTCAAGCACGCCCCAAAGCCTACTCCCCCCCATTCACCGTTGAAAACCGACACATATGGACCCCCTACGCCCCTCCAAACTTGTGAATCAGTTACTGCCCCCGTCAAAGGGAAGGGAAAGAAGAGACAGCCCTTCTACCCTGGTGAGGATATTTGCAAAGTTTCGGCAGAGGCGATCACTAGGGCAAAAGGCCACCACTTCACCGACTTAAGGAAACTGCTAGCATTCACAGAGGTGAACGGAAAATCAATAGAAGACCCCTACAATTTCCCCAATGCCACCCGGTTACTCACGGTGATACGCCCACGAGAGGAAGGAAAATCTATTTGGAGGATGTTGGAGGTGCAAACATAACCTTTGACATCTACCCCCAACTAGCGGTGCACAAATCCCCAACTCTGAGAGAGTTACGAAAATCTTGTCATGGGAGGGTACCCATTTTTTTGCACCCTTCCCTCTACAGAGCCGTTAAATTAATATTCCCCTTTGATGTCGGCGGTGTGTCCCAGGATGGCCTCATCAATACTGCGATGGGCACTTATTCCATGGGAAAAACCGCCGGTATCTTGACCTCATCAATGTTCGTTGGAGAATCTCAACCCTAAAGCACTACAATGGCACTCTTTCTAGCAAGCGTAAATGTCCGAGGTTTGAGGGCCGATCTTCGGAAATTACGATTATGCCTGGACCTTCGAAGCCTCGGAGTGGATGTATGTTGTGTTCAGGAAACTCACTTAATTCAAGGTGATTATTTAAGTGCGCTGTCTAGGGATTTTGATGTCTATTCAGCGTACTTCAATTCTAACTCTAGGGGGGTTTCCTGGCTAGTGAAGCGGACTATAAATGCGTCGTGTGACCCTTGTTTCATGGATTCGGAAGGAAGGCTTTGCGTTCTGGATGTTACCATAAAAGATAAAGCATTTCGATTGATTGGGGTTTATGCGCCCAACCTCCAGGCTGAGCGTGCTCCCTTTTTTCGGCGAATCGAGCGCTTCATGAACACACCTCGTTCAGTTATCTTAGCGGGAGACTGGAACGCGGTCCTGGATCCCGATTTAGATCGCACGGGGAATCCTTCTAGGGGTACTAACAGAGATCATGATGCAAAGACATTTCGGGATTTTGTCGGTGAGTTTGATCTTATCGATAAATTCCGAAATGAAAAGCCTCATGACATAGTGTGGACTTGGACTGCTAGACGCGGCTCCGGTACGGTACAGCTTTCGAGTTATATTGACCGGTTCTTAATTAGAAGAGTCGACGTAGATTTATTAGAATGTCCAAGTTTTCATAATATAGTTTACTCGGATCATAGACTTGTTCGTGTCCGTGTAAACTTAGATAGCCGTAAACCTAGATTGGCTGGGTACTGGAAACTCAACACTTCGTTGTTCGATGTGCAGAGTTTCCGGGAACAGCTACTACTAACATATCAGCGGGTAATGACGGGGGCTATAATTGGGAATAAGTGGTGGGGAAAATTTAAGAATACCATTAGGTCCTTTTCTGCTGATTTTAGCCAACGACTCAACCTAGAATCTAGAGCAGCAAAAGCGACACTAGAAGCTAGACTAGATAGGGCGGTGGCGGTGGCGGATTGTACTAATGTTACTATAATTAAGGCGAAGCTCGCCTCCTTGACTAGCAAGGAACACCAAGCTTCTTTAATTAGGGCTAGGTTAAAGAGAATGCCTCATGAGGAAGCAAACATGGCCGCTGAATTGCGTGCAGAGGAGCGTCGACATGCTACCGATCGATATATCGCACGTGTCACATTGCCGGACGGACGTACCGTGACCACAAACGAAGGTATTTTGGAGGCGTTTCGTAATCACTTTCAGGATCTTTTCACCAGGGAGCCCGGTTTGTCTTTAGCGCATTTCGACCCCTATTTAGCTGACTTTTCTCGCCTCGCGGCGACCGAATCGGCTAGGTGCGAAGGTTGCATAACTGAGGATGAAGTCATGGAAGCCCTAAAGGGAGTCGGCCTGAATAGATCTCCTGGGATCGATGGTTTGCCCTACGAACTGTATTTGAGGTTGTCGCACATTTTTGTCCCCTTGCTGACAGTTTTATTTAACGCTTGGTTTAGGAACGGGTCAATACCTGAGTACTTTACCAAGGGGATTTTGAAATTGTTACGCAAGAGCAAAGATGGTGGGGATGGGATTGATAATTTCCGGCCCTTAACTATGCTAAACACAGAGTTAAAGATTTTGGCCAAGATTTTAGCAAATCGCCTGCAGACTGTTTTGGCTGGTCTGATTAGCCCCGAACAGACTTGTTCTGTGAAGGGTAGGACCATTCAAGATAATTTGCACGCGATACGCTTAATCATTGAGAAAGTCGACACAGAAGCCGCGCTGATCAATTTAGATCAGTCCAAAGCTTTCGATAGGGTGGACCATCGCTACTTGGAGGCTGTTTTGTCATCGGCCGGTTTTGGCCCGCAGTTTCGCTCCTGGATTCGCCTCCTTTATGCAAACCCCGGGGTGCTGGTGGAAGTGAATGGTTTGAGGTCGAAGCCCTTCAAATTATCCAGATCTCTTCGTCAAGGTTGTCCGCTTTCACCGATGCTCTATGCGCTTGTGTTGGAACCCTTCCTTCGCAGGCTCAGGGTGAACCCGGTCCTACGCGGGGTTACTTTGCCAGGTGCTTGCACCATACTGAAGTACTCTGCCTATGCCGACGACGTAACAGTGTTTGTAACGAGCAGTGCCGAGATTAGTGTCGTCGACAGAGAAATCAGAATGTATGAAACGATAACAGGGGCCAAAATTAACTGCGACAAGTCTGTTGGCTTGCGCATCGGTGCCTGGAAGGGTGCATCCCTACAGGGACCCTTCAGCTGGACTGACGGGCCTTGCAAGCTACTCGGCGTCTGGTTCGGTCCTGATCTTCAGCTGGAGAAAAATTGGTCGGAAGTGTTGAAAGCGATTCGGGCCGCAGCTGGTCTGTGGACCCGTAGAAATCTTTCATTAAAGGGGAGAGCGGAGGTGAGTTGCTCACACATTTATCCGATCATCCTATATCGTCTATCAGTACTTCCACTCCCGTCGGATACACTGCTTGAAATGCAGCGGGCTCTTTCCCAGTTTTTATGGCTTGGTAAATCCCCTAAGGTCCGTCGCGATATCTGTTATCTACAGCCTTCTGAGGGCGGTTTGGGTATGCCAAGTGTTGAGATTCGTCAACATACGCTTCGGCTTTATTACCTGAATCGAATGTGTACACCAGTTGAGGGAAACGGTGGCTTCTGGAAGGAAGACATCAAGAAAGCCTTTCCGGCTTTGAAAAGTGTGCACTTGGATGAGGGGGAGGCACACAGGTTGCCCCGAGGCGAGTGCTCCTTTTATCGCGAGTGTCGACGGGCCTTGAAGTTCCTCTTACGGGTGAAGGAAAGCCTCTCTGACACCCTGCTGTTGTCTCGTAAGGCATTGTATCGGGTCTTAGTGAGGGGATCTGTTCGTGATGAGAAGATTGAGGGGCTCGGTTTGTCGAGGGGGGAGCTACGCTCAATCTGGCCTTGGGCGCCTGGGCTAAAGGTCTTCGATAATAACGAGGCTTCTCTGGCCTGGCTGATTATTAGAAATGCTATCTGGGTCGGCAAAAGGCTTCATGCAGCTGGTATTAAGGCTTCGCCTCTTTGTTGTCGTTGCGGAGACGAAGACGAGACTGTAAGTCACGCCTTTGTTTATTGCCGCATCGTCGCACCGCTCATTAAGTTTGTTGCAGGCCTCATGGTTCGCGTACTGAATGTAACGTCTTTCGACCTGGAACCAATTAATATATGTAGCAATTGGGCTCCGACAAATGATAGGAAAAGACGTTTTGTGTTTTATTGCTTACTAGCGGTGTTGAGAGGTGTGATATGGCAGACACGTTGTAAAGTTGTCTACGGCGGTGAGACCTTCGCTGCTCCCGACCTTATTCGAATTTTCAAGTGTCGTCTGAAGATTCGCATTAAGGCCGAGAAGGCGAAACTCCCTTCGGCAGATTTTGGTGAAAGATGGGTGACAGTTGCGCGATTGTGTCGAGTGAGAGGAGCTAGTCTAGAGTGGTATCTGGACGTGCCTTAGGCAAAGAATTTTGGGTTTCTCCAACGAACGTTGATCCTGTCCCGTTTAAGACTAGATTAGTTGACCCGTTTTTGACTATTATTTTTTGTTCATAACTTAGCTAGTGCATGAATGATTTCATTAGGGTCCCGTTTTATTTTGGCCTAGCCCCCCCCCCTTTTTTTTTTTTTTTTTTTTTTTTTTTTCCCCAATTTAAGTTTTAATTCCCCAACCCCTCTCCCGATTAGGTGACAGATAGCCAGATTCTCCAGAGATGCAGGTCACCTTTCGAGATTTTCGAAAGAGGTGGAGATTAATAAAGCGTTCGGACCTGCATCGCGTTTCGACTGGAAAATCCGCATATCTGCCACAACTTAGAAATGGGGGATCTTATACTAACACGGGGTCTTTTTTTTTCATTGTATATAAATTCACTTTTTTTGTACATAAAATTTTTATTACCCAAATCCCCCATCTCATATTGTGTAATTATGGGTTTTAAGTAGGATAGTCATGGTATAAATTCTTTTGGTGTATGGTGCTTGATTGTAGTGTGGATGTGGTATTTTGGTGAATGATGGTCACGAATGAAACTAGCCAAGTTATACCAGTCAGAATAAGTTAGTGAAGACCGATCTTTCCCCACCCCTTTTTTGGCCTTGTGCCACATTTCTGTATTTTATGCAGAATAAATATCCATTTTACAATGTTTCCGTAAGATCGAGTTTGTTAATTTCTTTCTTATTGGCTGCTATTTGTATTACTATTTTTCTCTTGTTATTACCGTTATTATTATTGTTATATTTGTTACAGTTGTTATATTTGTTATTCGGTCTCTCTTTTTTAGAGCCGGATTTATTTAAAAACACGACTTTTTTTTTTCTCCGCTGTTTTTTTTTTTTTTTTTTTTTTTTATAGTAACGGATTTTTTTTCTCCGGCCATGGCAGTCAGCCTTGTGCCAACAAGAGAAAAAGCTAAGACAATGGGGTCTACATCTTCGCCCCATCCTGGAACGTCGGGTTGGACAAAACCCCCGGCAGTAATTATTAATTTGGAGGAATTCCAATCCAAAATGGAAACTTACAAGACCAAAATCACGGATAAAGGACTGTTAATCGACCTCCCAAAGCTGCAGGAAATAGAAAAAAAAACATTAACGATGTTTGTAATGGACAGGAAGATCAAAAAGGCAGTGAGATCTTCGGTGGAAGTAATCACTAAACTTCTAGCGTCGGTCGGACACAGACCGATAAAAATAATCAAATCAAGAGGACACAATAACTGGTCGGCACTTTTCGGCTCAGAAGAAGAGTGCATGACACTCGCTAGAAAGGAGATTATAACTCCTGAATACGTACTGCGGATGGAGCATTTAGGCAGACGGAGGACAACAATATCAGTATTTAACGTCCCTTTCTTCATCGAGGGCGCTCACGTTGGAGCATTTTTTGACAAATATGGAGAAATGATGTCGGTTACATGTGATCAATACCTGTCAATATGGAATTTTGACATTCTGATAAATCAGAAAACATTCAACGAAATTCCTTATTACATTGAGATAGAAAATGACAAACTGCCGGTCATTGTAGCAGGAAGGAAACCGGCCTGCTGGAGATGCAATGCGATAGGGCATCTAACGTTTGATTGTCCAGAAAGAAAAAAACCCGTAAACAACCCCAAAACCCGAGTTGGAGAGCATCTAGGCCCGAAACTTGGATTTTCACTGCCAGAGTCGCCCCCAAAAAAGACACAACCAGACCCCCAACAAACTTTTTCGGACTCAGAGGAAGAAAACGAAGACAACGTAGATAACAGGAAAAAGGAGCCATGGGTCATCGTAACGGGAAAAAAAACTCCCGGTAGACTCGCCCTTGAGGAATCCAGAAGAGAGACGGAAGAGGAGGAAATAAAAATGTCTAAAGATCCCGGAAAGGACTCTTATGTTAACGCAGTTAACATGAATAAAAAACTGCGAATAGAAGCTCAAGCCAAACCTAACCCCCCGCCCCAAAGCAAAGACCATATTTATACACCCCCAACAACACCCATTTCCCCAACCCCCCCAAAAACCTCACCACACAAAATGCCGCCCCCTGTAACAAATATAAAAGAAAGAGAATACAAACTTATACCGCTCAGCCCTGTCTCCAAGAAAGCACGAATAAGCACCCCAAGACCCTCCCCGTTCGCCTCACCACAACAGACCCCGACACACACCCCCCCTGCTTCCCCTAAGAAACCACAAATGCCCCCTCCCCCTTCTCCACTTCTCAAGCACGCCCCAAAGCCTACTCCCCCCCATTCACCGTTGAAAACCGACACATATGGACCCCCTACGCCCCTCCAAACTTGTGAATCAGTTACTGCCCCCGTCAAAGGGAAGGGAAAGAAGAGACAGCCCTTCTACCCTGGTGAGGATATTTGCAAAGTTTCGGCAGAGGCGATCACTAGGGCAAAAGGCCACCACTTCACCGACTTAAGGAAACTGCTAGCATTCACAGAGGTGAACGGAAAATCAATAGAAGACCCCTACAATTTCCCCAATGCCACCCGGTTACTCACGGTGATACGCCCACGAGAGGAAGGAAAATCTGTATGGAGGATGTTGGAGGAGGCAAACATAACCTTTGACATCTACCCCCAACTAGCGGTGCACAAATCCCCAACTCTGAGAGAGTTACGAAAATCTTGTCATGGGAGGGTACCCATTTTTTTGCACCCTTCCCTCTACAGAGCCGTTAAATTAATATTCCCCTTTGATGTCGGCGGTGTGTCCCAGGATGGCCTCATCAATACTGCGATGGGCACTTATTCCATGGGAAAAACCGCCGGTATCTTGACCTCATCAATGTTCGTTGGAGAATCTCAACCCTAAAGCACTACAATGGCACTCTTTCTAGCAAGCGTAAATGTCCGAGGTTTGAGGGCCGATCTTCGGAAATTACGATTATGCCTGGACCTTCGAAGCCTCGGAGTGGATGTATGTTGTGTTCAGGAAACTCACTTAATTCAAGGTGATTATTTAAGTGCGCTGTCTAGGGATTTCGATGTCTATTCAGCGTACTTCAATTCTAACTCTAGGGGGGTTTCCTGGCTAGTGAAGCGGACTATAAATGCGTCGTGTGACCCTTGTTTCATGGATTCGGAAGGAAGGCTTTGCGTTCTGGATGTTACCATAAAAGATAAAGCATTTCGATTGATTGGGGTTTATGCGCCCAACCTCCAGGCTGAGCGTGCTCCCTTTTTTCGGCGAATCGAGCGCTTCATGAACACACCTCGTTCAGTTATCTTAGCGGGAGACTGGAACGCGGTCCTGGATCCCGATTTAGATCGCACGGGGAATCCTTCTAGGGGTACTAACAGAGATCATGATGCAAAGACATTTCGGGATTTTGTCGGTGAGTTTGATCTTATCGATAAATTCCGAAATGAAAAGCCTCATGACATAGTGTGGACTTGGACTGCTAGACGCGGCTCCGGTACGGTACAGCTTTCGAGTTATATTGACCGGTTCTTAATTAGAAGAGTCGACGTAGATTTATTAGAATGTCCAAGTTTTCATAATATAGTTTACTCGGATCATAGACTTGTTCGTGTCCGTGTAAACTTAGATAGCCGTAAACCTAGATTGGCTGGGTACTGGAAACTCAACACTTCGTTGTTCGATGTGCAGAGTTTCCGGGAACAGCTACTACTAACATATCAGCGGGTAATGACGGGGGCTATAATTGGGAATAAGTGGTGGGGAAAATTTAAGAATACCATTAGGTCCTTTTCTGCTGATTTTAGCCAACGACTCAACCTAGAATCTAGAGCAGCAAAAGCGACACTAGAAGCTAGACTAGATAGGGCGGTGGCGGTGGCGGATTGTACTAATGTTACTATAATTAAGGCGAAGCTCGCCTCCTTGACTAGCAAGGAACACCAAGCTTCTTTAATTAGGGCTAGGTTAAAGAGAATGCCTCATGAGGAAGCAAACATGGCCGCTGAATTGCGTGCAGAGGAGCGTCGACATGCTACCGATCGATATATCGCACGTGTCACATTGCCGGACGGACGTACCGTGACCACAAACGAAGGTATTTTGGAGGCGTTTCGTAATCACTTTCAGGATCTTTTCACCAGGGAGCCCGGTTTGTCTTTAGCGCATTTCGACCCCTATTTAGCTGACTTTTCTCGCCTCGCGGCGACCGAATCGGCTAGGTGCGAAGGTTGCATAACTGAGGATGAAGTCATGGAAGCCCTAAAGGGAGTCGGCCTGAATAGATCTCCTGGGATCGATGGTTTGCCCTACGAACTGTATTTGAGGTTGTCGCACATTTTTGTCCCCTTGCTGACAGTTTTATTTAACGCTTGGTTTAGGAACGGGTCAATACCTGAGTACTTTACCAAGGGGATTTTGAAATTGTTACGCAAGAGCAAAGATGGTGGGGATGGGATTGATAATTTCCGGCCCTTAACTATGCTAAACACAGAGTTAAAGATTTTGGCCAAGATTTTAGCAAATCGCCTGCAGACTGTTTTGGCTGGTCTGATTAGCCCCGAACAGACTTGTTCTGTGAAGGGTAGGACCATTCAAGATAATTTGCACGCGATACGCTTAATCATTGAGAAAGTCGACACAGAAGCCGCGCTGATCAATTTAGATCAGTCCAAAGCTTTCGATAGGGTGGACCATCGCTACTTGGAGGCTGTTTTGTCATCGGCCGGTTTTGGCCCGCAGTTTCGCTCCTGGATTCGCCTCCTTTATGCAAACCCCGGGGTGCTGGTGGAAGTGAATGGTTTGAGGTCGAAGCCCTTCAAATTATCCAGATCTCTTCGTCAGGGTTGTCCGCTTTCACCGATGCTCTATGCGCTTGTGTTGGAACCCTTCCTTCGCAGGCTCAGGGTGAACCCGGTCCTACGCGGGGTTACTTTGCCAGGTGCTTGCACCATACTGAAGTACTCTGCCTATGCCGACGACGTAACAGTGTTTGTAACGAGCAGTGCCGAGATTAGTGTCGTCGACAGAGAAATCAGAATGTATGAAACGATAACAGGGGCCAAAATTAACTGCGACAAGTCTGTTGGCTTGCGCATCGGTGCCTGGAAGGGTGCATCCCTACAGGGACCCTTCAGCTGGACTGACGGGCCTTGCAAGCTACTCGGCGTCTGGTTCGGTCCTGATCTTCAGCTGGAGAAAAATTGGTCGGAAGTGTTGAAAGCGATTCGGGCCGCAGCTGGTCTGTGGACCCGTAGAAATCTTTCATTAAAGGGGAGAGCGGAGGTGAGTTGCTCACACATTTATCCGATCATCCTATATCGTCTATCAGTACTTCCACTCCCGTCGGATACACTGCTTGAAATGCAGCGGGCTCTTTCCCAGTTTTTATGGCTTGGTAAATCCCCTAAGGTCCGTCGCGATATCTGTTATCTACAGCCTTCTGAGGGCGGTTTGGGTATGCCAAGTGTTGAGATTCGTCAACATACGCTTCGGCTTTATTACCTGAATCGAATGTGTACACCAGTTGAGGGAAACGGTGGCTTCTGGAAGGAAGACATCAAGAAAGCCTTTCCGGCTTTGAAAAGTGTGCACTTGGATGAGGGGGAGGCACACAGGTTGCCCCGAGGCGAGTGCTCCTTTTATCGCGAGTGTCGACGGGCCTTGAAGTTCCTCTTACGGGTGAAGGAAAGCCTCTCTGACACCCTGCTGTTGTCTCGTAAGGCATTGTATCGGGTCTTAGTGAGGGGATCTGTTCGTGATGAGAAGATTGAGGGGCTCGGTTTGTCGAGGGGGGAGCTACGCTCAATCTGGCCTTGGGCGCCTGGGCTAAAGGTCTTCGATAATAACGAGGCTTCTCTGGCCTGGCTGATTATTAGAAATGCTATCTGGGTCGGCAAAAGGCTTCATGCAGCTGGTATTAAGGCTTCGCCTCTTTGTTGTCGTTGCGGAGACGAAGACGAGACTGTAAGTCACGCCTTTGTTTATTGCCGCATCGTCGCACCGCTCATTAAGTTTGTTGCAGGCCTCATGGTTCGCGTACTGAATGTAACGTCTTTCGACCTGGAACCAATTAATATATGTAGCAATTGGGCTCCGACAAATGATAGGAAAAGACGTTTTGTGTTTTATTGCTTACTAGCGGTGTTGAGAGGTGTGATATGGCAGACACGTTGTAAAGTTGTCTACGGCGGTGAGACCTTCGCTGCTCCCGACCTTATTCGAATTTTCAAGTGTCGTCTGAAGATTCGCATTAAGGCCGAGAAGGCGAAACTCCCTTCGGCAGATTTTGGTGAAAGATGGGTGACAGTTGCGCGATTGTGTCGAGTGAGAGGAGCTAGTCTAGAGTGGTATCTGGACGTGCCTTAGGCAAAGAATTTTGGGTTTCTCCAACGAACGTCGATCCTGTCCCGTTTAAGACTAGATTAGTTGACCCGTTTTTGACTATTATTTTTTGTTCATAACTTAGCTAGTGCATGAATGATTTCATTAGGGTCCCGTTTTATTTTGGCCTAGCCCCCCCCCCTTTTTTTTTTTTTTTTTTTTTTTCCCCAATTTAAGTTTTAATTCCCCAACCCCTCTCCCGATTAGGTGACAGATAGCCAGATTCTCCAGAGATGCAGGTCACCTTTCGAGATTTTCGAAAGAGGTGGAGATTAATAAAGCGTTCGGACCTGCATCGCGTTTCGACTGGAAAATCCGCATATCTGCCACAACTTAGAAATGGGGGATCCTTATACTAACACGGGGTCTTTTTTTTTCATTGTATATAAATTCACTTTTTTTGTACATAAAATTTTTATTACCCAAATCCCCCATCTCATATTGTGTAATTATGGGTTTTAAGTAGGATAGTCATGGTATAAATTCTTTTGGTGTATGGTGCTTGATTGTAGTGTGGATGTGGTATTTTGGTGAATGATGGTCACGAATGAAACTAGCCAAGTTATACCAGTCAGAATAAGTTAGTGAAGACCGATCTTTCCCCACCCCTTTTTTGGCCTTGTGCCACATTTCTGTATTTTATGCAGAATAAATATCCATTTTAAAATGTTCCCGTAAGATCGAGTTTGTTAATTTCTTTCTTATTGGCTGCTATCTGTATTACTATTTTTCTCTTGTTATTACCGTTATTATTATTGTTATATTTGTTACAGTTGTTATATTTGTTATTCGGTCTCTCTTTTTTAGAGCCGGATTTATTTAAAAATACGACTTTTTTTTTTCTCCGCTGTTTTTTTTTTAGTAACGGATTTTTTTTTCTCCGGCCATGGCAGTTAGCCTTATGCCAACAAGAGAAAAAGTTAAGACAATGGGGTCTACATCTTCGCCCCATCCTGGAACGTCGGGTTGGACAAAACCCCCGGCAGTAATTATTAATTTGGAGGAATTCCAATCCAAAATGGAAACTTACAAGACCAAAATCACGGATAAAGGACTGTTAATCGACCTCCCAAAGCTGCAGGAAATAGAAAAAAAAACATTAACGATGTTTGTAATGGACAGGAAGATCAAAAAGGCAGTGAGATCTTCGGTGGAAGTGATCACTAAACTTCTAGCGTCGGTCGGACACAGACCGATAAAAATAATCAAATCAAGAGGACACCATAACTGGTCGGCACTTTTTGGATCAGAAGAAGAGTGCATGACACTCGCTAGAAAGGAGATTATAACTCCTGAATACGTACTGCGGATGGAGCATTTAGGCAGACGGAGGACAACAATATCAGTATTTAACGTCCCCTTCTTCATCGAGGGCGCTCACGTTGGAGCATTTTTTGACAAATATGGAGAAATGATGTCGGTTACATGTGATCAATACCTCTCAATATGGAATTTTGACATTTTAATAAATCAGAAAACTTTCAACGAAATTCCTTACTACATTGAGATAGAAAATGACAAACTGCCGGTCATTGTAGCAGGAAGGAAACCGGCCTGCTGGAGATGCAATGCGATAGGGCATCTAACGTTTGATTGTCCAGAAAGACAAAAACCCGTAAACAACCCCAAAACCCGAGTTGGAGAGCATCTAGGCCCTAAACTTGGATTTTCACTGCCAGAGTCGCCCCCAAAAAAGACACAACCAGACCCCCAAAAAACTTTTTCGGACTCAGAGGAAGAAAACGAAGACAACGTAGATAACGGGAAAAAGGAGCCATGGGTCATTGTAACGGGTAAAAAAACTCCCGGTAGACTCGCCCTTGAGGAATCCAGAAGAGAAACGGAAGAGGAAATCAAAATGTCGAAAGATCCCGGAAAGGAATCTTATGTTAACGCAGTTAATTTAAACAAAAAACTGAGAAAAGAAGCTCAAGCCAAACCTAACCCCCCGCCCCAAAGCAAAGACCATATTTATACACCCCCAACAACACCCATTTCCCCAACCCCCCCAAAAACCTCACCACACAAAATGCCGCCCCCTGTAACAAATATAAAAGAAAGAGAATACAAACTTATACCGCTCAGCCCTGTCTCCAAGAAAGCACGAATAAGCACCCCAAGACCCTCCCCGTTCGCCTCACCACAACAGACCCCGACACACACCCCCCCTGCTTCCCCTAAGAAACCACAAATGCCCCCTCCCCCTTCTCCACTTCTCAAGCACGCCCCAAAGCCTACTCCCCCCCATTCACCGTTGAAAACCGACACATATGGACCCCCTACGCCCCTCCAAACTTGTGAATCAGTTACTGCCCCCGTCAAAGGGAAGGGAAAGAAGAGACAGCCCTTCTACCCTGGTGAGGATATTTGCAAAGTTTCGGCAGAGGCGATCACTAGGGCAAAAGGCCACCACTTCACCGACTTAAGGAAACTGCTAGCATTCACAGAGGTGAACGGAAAATCAATAGAAGACCCCTACAATTTCCCCAATGCCACCCGGTTACTCACGGTGATACGCCCACGAGAGGAAGGAAAATCTATTTGGAGGATGTTGGAGGAGGCAAACATAACCTTTGACATCTACCCCCAACTAGCGGTGCACAAATCCCCAACTCTGAGAGAGTTACGAAAATCTTGTCATGGGAGGGTACCCATTTCTTTGCACCCTTCCCTCTACAGAGCCGTTAAATTAATATTCCCCTTTGATGTCGGCGGTGTGTCCCAGGATGGCCTCATCAATACTGCGATGGGCACTTATTCCATGGGAAAAACCGCCGGTATCTTGACCTCATCAATGTTCGTTGGAGAATCTCAACCCTAAAGCACTACAATGGCACTCTTTCTAGCAAGCGTAAATGTCCGAGGTTTGAGGGCCGATCTTCGGAAATTACGATTATGCCTGGACCTTCGAAGCCTCGGAGTGGATGTATGTTGTGTTCAGGAAACTCACTTAATTCAAGGTGATTATTTAAGTGCGCTGTCTAGGGATTTTGATGTCTATTCAGCGTACTTCAATTCTAACTCTAGGGGGGTTTCCTGGCTAGTGAAGCGGACTATAAATGCGTCGTGTGACCCTTGTTTCATGGATTCGGAAGGAAGGCTTTGCGTTCTGGATGTTACCATAAAAGATAAAGCATTTCGATTGATTGGGGTTTATGCGCCCAACCTCCAGGCTGAGCGTGCTCCCTTTTTTCGGCGAATCGAGCGCTTCATGAACACACCTCGTTCAGTTATCTTAGCGGGAGACTGGAACGCGGTCCTGGATCCCGATTTAGATCGCACGGGGAATCCTTCTAGGGGTACTAACAGAGATCATGATGCAAAGACATTTCGGGATTTTGTCGGTGAGTTTGATCTTATCGATAAATTCCGAAATGAAAAGCCTCATGACATAGTGTGGACTTGGACTGCTAGACGCGGCTCCGGTACGGTACAGCTTTCGAGTTATATTGACCGGTTCTTAATTAGAAGAGTCGACGTAGATTTATTAGAATGTCCAAGTTTTCATAATATAGTTTACTCGGATCATAGACTTGTTCGTGTCCGTGTAAACTTAGATAGCCGTAAACCTAGATTGGCTGGGTACTGGAAACTCAACACTTCGTTGTTCGATGTGCAGAGTTTCCGGGAACAGCTACTACTAACATATCAGCGGGTAATGACGGGGGCTATAATTGGGAATAAGTGGTGGGGAAAATTTAAGAATACCATTAGGTCCTTTTCTGCTGATTTTAGCCAACGACTCAACCTAGAATCTAGAGCAGCAAAAGCGACACTAGAAGCTAGACTAGATAGGGCGGTGGCGGTGGCGGATTGTACTAATGTTACTATAATTAAGGCGAAGCTCGCCTCCTTGACTAGCAAGGAACACCAAGCTTCTTTAATTAGGGCTAGGTTAAAGAGAATGCCTCATGAGGAAGCAAACATGGCCGCTGAATTGCGTGCAGAGGAGCGTCGACATGCTACCGATCGATATATCGCACGTGTCACATTGCCGGACGGACGTACCGTGACCACAAACGAAGGTATTTTGGAGGCGTTTCGTAATCACTTTCAGGATCTTTTCACCAGGGAGCCCGGTTTGTCTTTAGCGCATTTCGACCCCTATTTAGCTGACTTTTCTCGCCTCGCGGCGACCGAATCGGCTAGGTGCGAAGGTTGCATAACTGAGGATGAAGTCATGGAAGCCCTAAAGGGAGTCGGCCTGAATAGATCTCCTGGGATCGATGGTTTGCCCTACGAACTGTATTTGAGGTTGTCGCACATTTTTGTCCCCTTGCTGACAGTTTTATTTAACGCTTGGTTTAGGAACGGGTCAATACCTGAGTACTTTACCAAGGGGATTTTGAAATTGTTACGCAAGAGCAAAGATGGTGGGGATGGGATTGATAATTTCCGGCCCTTAACTATGCTAAACACAGAGTTAAAGATTTTGGCCAAGATTTTAGCAAATCGCCTGCAGACTGTTTTGGCTGGTCTGATTAGCCCCGAACAGACTTGTTCTGTGAAGGGTAGGACCATTCAAGATAATTTGCACGCGATACGCTTAATCATTGAGAAAGTCGACACAGAAGCCGCGCTGATCAATTTAGATCAGTCCAAAGCTTTCGATAGGGTGGACCATCGCTACTTGGAGGCTGTTTTGTCATCGGCCGGTTTTGGCCCGCAGTTTCGCTCCTGGATTCGCCTCCTTTATGCAAACCCCGGGGTGCTGGTGGAAGTGAATGGTTTGAGGTCGAAGCCCTTCAAATTATCCAGATCTCTTCGTCAAGGTTGTCCGCTTTCACCGATGCTCTATGCGCTTGTGTTGGAACCCTTCCTTCGCAGGCTCAGGGTGAACCCGGTCCTACGCGGGGTTACTTTGCCAGGTGCTTGCACCATACTGAAGTACTCTGCCTATGCCGACGACGTAACAGTGTTTGTAACGAGCAGTGCCGAGATTAGTGTCGTCGACAGAGAAATCAGAATGTATGAAACGATAACAGGGGCCAAAATTAACTGCGACAAGTCTGTTGGCTTGCGCATCGGTGCCTGGAAGGGTGCATCCCTACAGGGACCCTTCAGCTGGACTGACGGGCCTTGCAAGCTACTCGGCGTCTGGTTCGGTCCTGATCTTCAGCTGGAGAAAAATTGGTCGGAAGTGTTGAAAGCGATTCGGGCCGCAGCTGGTCTGTGGACCCGTAGAAATCTTTCATTAAAGGGGAGAGCGGAGGTGAGTTGCTCACACATTTATCCGATCATCCTATATCGTCTATCAGTACTTCCACTCCCGTCGGATACACTGCTTGAAATGCAGCGGGCTCTTTCCCAGTTTTTATGGCTTGGTAAATCCCCTAAGGTCCGTCGCGATATCTGTTATCTACAGCCTTCTGAGGGCGGTTTGGGTATGCCAAGTGTTGAGATTCGTCAACATACGCTTCGGCTTTATTACCTGAATCGAATGTGTACACCAGTTGAGGGAAACGGTGGCTTCTGGAAGGAAGACATCAAGAAAGCCTTTCCGGCTTTGAAAAGTGTGCACTTGGATGAGGGGGAGGCACACAGGTTGCCCCGAGGCGAGTGCTCCTTTTATCGCGAGTGTCGACGGGCCTTGAAGTTCCTCTTACGGGTGAAGGAAAGCCTCTCTGACACCCTGCTGTTGTCTCGTAAGGCATTGTATCGGGTCTTAGTGAGGGGATCTGTTCGTGATGAGAAGATTGAGGGGCTCGGTTTGTCGAGGGGGGAGCTACGCTCAATCTGGCCTTGGGCGCCTGGGCTAAAGGTCTTCGATAATAACGAGGCTTCTCTGGCCTGGCTGATTATTAGAAATGCTATCTGGGTCGGCAAAAGGCTTCATGCAGCTGGTATTAAGGCTTCGCCTCTTTGTTGTCGTTGCGGAGACGAAGACGAGACTGTAAGTCACGCCTTTGTTTATTGCCGCATCGTCGCACCGCTCATTAAGTTTGTTGCAGGCCTCATGGTTCGCGTACTGAATGTAACGTCTTTCGACCTGGAACCAATTAATATATGTAGCAATTGGGCTCCGACAAATGATAGGAAAAGACGTTTTGTGTTTTATTGCTTACTAGCGGTGTTGAGAGGTGTGATATGGCAGACACGTTGTAAAGTTGTCTACGGCGGTGAGACCTTCGCTGCTCCCGACCTTATTCGAATTTTCAAGTGTCGTCTGAAGATTCGCATTAAGGCCGAGAAGGCGAAACTCCCTTCGGCAGATTTTGGTGAAAGATGGGTGACAGTTGCGCGATTGTGTCGAGTGAGAGGAGCTAGTCTAAAGTGGTATCTGGACGTGTCTTAGGCAAAGAATTTTGGGTTTCTCCAACGAACGTTGATCCTGTCCCGTTTAAGACTAGATTAGTTGACCCGTTTTTGACTATTATTTTTTGTTCATAACTTAGCTAGTGCATGAATGATTTCATTAGGGTCCCGTTTTATTTTGGCCTAGCCCCCCCCCTTTTTTTTTTTTTTCTCCCAATTTAAGTTTTAATTCCCCAACCCCTCTCCCGATTAGGTGACAGATAGCCAGATTCTCCAGAGATGCAGGTCACCTTTCGAGATTTTCGAAAGAGGTGGAGATTAATAAAGCGTTCGGACCTGCATCGCGTTTCGACTGGAAAATCCGCATATCTGCCACAACTTAGAAATGGGGGATCCTTATACTAACACGGGGTCTTTTTTTTTCATTGTATATAAATTCACTTTTTTTGTACATAAAATTTTTATTACCCAAATCCCCCATCTCATATTGTGTAATTATGGGTTTTAAGTAGGATAGTCATGGTATAAATTCTTTTGGTGTATGGTGCTTGATTGTAGTGTGGATGTGGTATTTTGGTGAATGATGGTCACGAATGAAACTAGCCAAGTTATACCAGTCAGAATAAGTTAGTGAAGACCGATCTTTCCCCACCCCTTTTTTGGCCTTG
Source organism: Sepiola atlantica (assembly GCA_963556195.1). Taxonomy (NCBI): domain Eukaryota; kingdom Metazoa; phylum Mollusca; class Cephalopoda; order Sepiida; family Sepiolidae; genus Sepiola; species Sepiola atlantica. Next base: position 212,283,526 of record OY744515.1, on the reverse strand, counting down.
TGCCACATTTCTGTATTTTATGCAGAATAAATATTCATTTTAAAATGTAGACGTCCGTATTTTACGCTAACGGTTTGCCGGCGTATTTTTTAAGAAATTCCATTCTTTCACTCGCTTTGTATTCATTTTAGCCATTAAAGACCTGAAGATGATTCCGGAGAGAATCGAAAACGTTAGTCCAACACATGGATCCTTCATCAATTCATTCCATCTACACGTCAAAAAGATCATTCGACGAATGGAAAAAATAAAAAAAGGAATCACTAAACAGAAGATTTCTGTCGTCTTCAATCACACATGCCTTAATGAAAAAATGCTGCCTAAATACACACAATATATATATATATATATATATATATATATATATATATATATATATATATATTTATATGTATATATATATATATATAAAGTTGCACCATGGGAAATTTCGTCGTTGCCCAGTATTTAAAAATACTGGAGGTCGGTCTTCTGCATCTCAATACAGACCAATCAGTGTCATGTGCATCATAAGTAAGTTGCTTGAATCTGATGAATCACCCCAGCAAAAAACAGCCTACTCAGTGACAAGCATTATGGTTTTCGTCCTGCGAGATCAACAGCTGATGTGCTGACTGTAATATCACACAGGATCAATGAATCTATTGACGAATTCTTAGTTTCTAGAACAATAGCTCTTGACATATCAAAGAGCTTTGGTAGTGTTTGGCATTAAGCTTTACTTCACACGATTTCTTGCTATGAAATATCTATAAATGTCCTTTAAACGATAAAATCATTTCTTTCTGATAGGTTTATAAAAGTAGTTGTTGATGGACAGAAGTCCGAGGCTCATAATATCAACGTTGGTGTGCTTCAAGAATCTATTTTGGGATCAACCCTCTTCCTGATCTTCATCAATGATCTCCCAAACTACATTCTAAGATCATTTGTCGACATTTATGCAGAGGACACAACCATATATAGCAATACCTCGAAGAGTATTTATGACAAATCTTTCTGATTCCCTTTCTTCCGAACTTGAGCACGTTGTGCAATGGGGAAATAGGTTGCTGGTTACTTTGAATGCCTCAAAACCCAAGCTTCTCTCTTTTCACCACAAACGCCCTGATCCTCACTTAGTCCCAATTGAAATGAATGGCTCTCGTCTTTGATGAGCTCTGGGACTGACCTTCACTCCGGGTCTAAAATGGAAGAGTTACATCAAATCTGTTGCCAAGGTCGCTGGAAACATGGTTGGCTCATTCTACCGCTCCAGAAAGTATGTCACTCCTGACACAATCCTCTACATGTATAAGAGCCAGATACGTCTTAAGATGGAGTACTGTTGCCACATCTGGGGAGGTGCTGCTCATAGCACCTTTTTCCTGCTTTGACAGAATAGAAAACTGACTTCAAAATCTCGTGGCCGATGTTATTTACTCCTCCCTACTACCTCTTTCTCACAGAAAAGACGTTGCTAATCTTTCTCTACTCTATCGTTGTTTTCATGGCAGATGTTCGACTGTGCCCCCCCCCGTAACACATTCACAACAAACATTGTTAATTATTTCCCTCTCTCTCTCTCTCCTCCTCCTCTCTCTCTCTCTCTCTCTCTCTCTCTCTCTCTCTCTCTTTGCCTTAAACTAAACAACACTTCCATGAGCAAAGTCTTTTTCCTAGAACTGCCCGTCTGCTAGACACTTTCAAAATATTGGGACTAGTTTTCCAATTAAAATTATTGATTGTGGGATGTCTGGTATTTATGTAAAGGGCTTTAGGAATTTTAATGTTTAGGCGTTATATATATATGTATATACATATATATATATATATATATATATATATATATATATTATTTGATAATAAATATTTAATTATTATCTACATACGTATACGTTTAATCCTTACGGAATCATCAGTGTAGAGTTAACTGTTCAAACCGGTCGCACGATTCGATCCCCAGAACAAAAGCCACCTTCAATGCAATTCTCTAACCAATGAGACTAATTCCAACTGTTATACAACCCGATGAGAAATAAATCCTATTCATGTCAAGAAGGCGGATAACCATAGTCAGCCGTTTTAACAGTGTTCAACAGAAAAGAAACTAGCTTATATTTGACGGCTTATATTATTTGTAATTAAAGGGCCCGACCGAAAGGGATCTACAAATTATCATTTAATTATGAATATTTCAGTATTATCAACATATGTCTACGTTTCATCCTTGGGGAATCATCGGTGTAAAGATAACTGTTCAATCCAGTCGCACGATTCGAACCCCGGAACAAGAGTCATTTTGATATCAAATTCTAAACGCTCTAAACTCAGATGCATAAACAAAACTTGCTTTACCCAGATTAATTAAAAGAAATTGTTGAATACAAACAATCGTCCAAATTATTAACAATTAATATTATTTATAAAACAAACAAAAAAACACTTGTCCTTTAGTGGACATATCATAAACAATTAGTATATAAAACAAAAGTAAATACATAAGAATTGTAGAATAAAAAATAACATTCTATTAATGACCGAATAAAAACAGTAAGTAAGATTTTAAATGTTAATAGATAAATACATAAGTCAATAATAAATTGGCAGATAACTCTCATTTCCCTCGATCTAACGGGGTTTGAGATCGAAATACACATGAGGCTTCACTTCTGACGATCGCATAAAACCGTACTGTAAAGTGTTAAAGCTAAGTAAATTTTATATATATATATACTAACTGGCTTTGTCGGTCACTTGAAACATTAATTTAAAATAATAAATATTTCATTCATAACTTTGTGGTAAGCACGAAACAAACTATTTCTCGTTTATTTATATAGATAGATTAACACGTTGGTATTTTCGACACAAATGTATTTATCTTTTAAATTTTATTTGTTTTATTAAAATCAAAACAATCATTGAATTAAAAAAAATTGTTAATACATAAAATGTCCTCTTTCAAAACCAATATGTGACTGATATCACATATGCATATAAGCAGTATATAAAACGATATTGCATCAGGGGAAAAAAAAAGAAGAAATACAATGTCTGTTTACCTTGATGATGGTTTTATAAAACCGAAAATTTGGGATTATAAGAAAAGGAAAAAAAAATGATTAAATAAATTTTCATTTATTGATATGAATTCACGCGTCTGTTTACTGGTTTCTCAAAGAAATTTTCAAATATATCTACTAACGACGCTTCTAAAACTGTAGTAACACTTATATTATGCACCTCGGCCAACCAGGGCCTTCACTACAATATCGGACATATAAAAAAAAAAAACTCCCCAAAAAGATCGGAGGAGCTCGTAAATCTTCGGCCACGCCGTCAGATTTTTACCAGGGGGAAAAAAAAAAGAAGAAATACAATGTCTGTTTACCTTGATGATGGTTTTATAAAACCGAAAATTTGGGATTATAAGAAAAGGAAAAAAAAAATGATTAAATAAATTTTCATTTATTGATATGAATTCACGCGTCTGTTTACTGGTTTCTCAAAGAAATTTTCAAATATATATATATATATATATATATATATATATAATGCAATACCCTAGGCCTAGTGAGTTTTCTTGACGACTTGCTACTATGGCCGCTGAATTTGCTATTTAGACGTTAATTCACTCTTCCATTTCTACGACAATGCGTGGTAGACACATCGGCAAGCGCTCCGACTACTGAGTCAAATATGACTTTCGTATTGGGGTTCAAACCGGCAGGGATTGTCTCCTCCCATACTGATTATTGCAGGTTTGGCATAAACCACATGTGTATATAGCTGAATTTGAAAATATTATTTATAAATAATTATATATATATATATATATATATATATATATATATATATATATATATAAATAATTCAAAGCTTTTTGTAAATAAACAAATGGAGCAGTGTAAAAGTGACGGTCAATGTTTATATAAACACACTGTATTTATTTCATTTACGAGCGTCTATCCCGTTGCTTAGTGATGAGAGTTGCCGATTATAAACTAGATGGTTAAAGGTTCGATCCCTGGCTTGGGATATGTTCTAGGCTAGCCGCACCGAAGAGTTGTGATACAGCGAAACAGTCTGTAGAGACTATATATATATATATATATATATATATATATATATATATATATATATATATATATATATATAACTAGACTAATAATAGTAAAAACGTCATATGAACCCCAGATAAATGCTAAATGCTAAATGAAGTGTTCACTAATTCTCACTTATTTCTGCAAAAATTCGTGGGAAACTAATTTATGGTGAGGCAGTTCTTCAGCCGGAAAAGGTTAGGTACCCTTGTGTTTGGTATACATAGTAAGCAAATCTTCCGAGCGGCACAGTGTGAGATTAATGAACCGCCCTTTTTTGACGCTGCGGTGTGTCATCATTTCAAAGAGAACCTCCATATCCCAAAATTGAGGGCGAATGTGTAAAACACTGAAAAAGGCTCAAAAGACAATCGACACGAAATGGTAGGAGAGGAAGAGGGGAAGTAAACAAAATGTCATAACGACGTTATTTTATAATTATAATTGTTTTGCTCATAGAGACGGTTACATTTCACGAAAACTGTAAGCTTCTATCTCGAAACTTTCGAACCCAGAAATACTGTTATCTACAAAGGTGATCCCCTAAAAAAAATGCCATCCATGGAATCGTTTATAAAATGTACAATCCTTTCTGCAATCCAAGCATATTTAGTACAAATACATTTCAGTCTTTGTTTTACTTGTCCACCAAGTGTCAGGCATGAATGTTCAACAGTCTTTGTTTTATCGCCATTCATTATTATGGGGGCACTTTTGTCATCGTCGCATCACTAAGGCAGTGTGATCCTGAACAGGCTTCACACTCACCGGACCTAAAACCCTTATTTTTTTATCTATGATGTTATCTCAAACATAATCCCCATCAAAACTATCCCTAGACCATTCCTGAACTGAGAGGACCATCACAACAAAAATCAGTCGCACCCAGGTCTGTATACCATATCATAAAACACACACGGTTGGAGAATTATGATTGAAACTTGGTGGACAAGTCAGGTATAGACGACTGGAGTTTATTTGTACCAAATATAGTTGGATTACAGAAATAATTGTGAATTTTATTAACGATTCCATCGGTGGGTTGCATTTAATTTTGGTCACCTTAAATTTGGTCAACGTTAACGTGACCTATCTACCTATAGATTTTGTTCTCTGCCTCGGTAGCATAACGATTACGGATGAAGAACTGAATTTTAATTCTGTGTATATGTGAACAGCTAAATGTAAAACAATTATACAAGATACAAACCTTACGTGCTCAGATTCAGTCGTACCCCAACCTGGTTATGATAAAAAGTACTGTAATAATCATACCTTTGAGTCACCAGTGACCAAATTAGTGCGGGGGAAAACAATTACACCTGTTCACTCTTACTGGGAGTTATTTTAAAAACAATACTGAAACGAGGTTTAACAGTCAGTCAGCTTTCGTTTTCTTTTTCTTCTTTCTTTATATTGAACCAGTTACGAGAGAGAAAGAGAGAGAGAGAGAGAGGGAGGGGGGAGAGGAAGAGATAGCGAGAAGTGGACAATCGCATCTACAGGTAAATAGAAGGAAGCAGTCGTCGGGAGAATTAGAGGATCATCTTACCCTCAAGTTGCGGGTGTGGGCATGCCCAACAGCTTTCTTCCCTTGTAAAAAGGTAGCACCAATTAGCAAGTTATTACGCAGTTATTCACATAGAAAAAAACTGTAAGAAAATATTGTACCGAATAAACTTTTTATATACACTATTAATGATGTAATGTTTTACGGCATATCAACCTTTTCTGGTTATTTAATGCCAAATAAAGTCATTCTGGTAAAAAAAAATATTTATGTTTGCAGTTCTTAATATTTTCAAATAGTTTTTCATTTTTCATTACGTTTGTTTTAACAAGTCATGAATGATGTAAATTTATGTGTATACGAACGGATGAAGTTTCATGATATACCCAGGAGAGCTATAAGAATTCATTCAACAGCCAACAACAGTTTAAACATACCGTGTCAAAAAATAGTATCTATTATACAGGGTGGGACCAAAATCATTTGACACATCTGTAGAGTTTAATAAAAGCAACATATAGAATAAATAATGAACAAAGTATTTATTTTATTTTCCAAATGCCATTTTCTTTTATTCGTTTCAGGTTACCCGTATGCATTGTACTGGCCAGTTATCGCGCTTTCATTGTGGAAACGTTTATCAAGAACGAGTCACTAACTGCAGCGCGAAGAACGTTCCGTGTGCACTTTGCTCTTGGTAGACATGATTACTTACCTACTCGAAACACGCGAATATCTTCGAGAGTATGTAAGCAATAAGGACAAATATTTGACTGTAATTTTTTAAATGAAATGAAATAAAATAAAATGACATCATATATAAATTCGAAAAATAAAAATACCGTTTTCATTATTCGAACGACATAAAACCAAACGGCATCATATGTACATTTGGAAAATAAAGATATTTTTTAAAATTATTTATTCTAATTTTCTTTTATGAAACTTTATAAATGTGTCAGATCATTTTGCCCCTCCCCCTGTATAACGGAACGTCGGATTTTATGTGTGTGTGTGTGTGTGTGTGCATGACAGGATGTCAAAACTACACAGGATACACTAAAAAACGTTGCATCATCGGATTCGGTGTGGACCCCAATAGGTTACATGTAAAATACTTTAATATTCATATTCTGACGTTCAACAGGGATCAGATTCGCGAAGGAGAATCCATTTTTTTGTTGCGATAAAAGATAACTTACCTTCTTTTTTACTAAGCGTTCGAGAACATTCGAAAATAATATTTTATTTAGGTTAAATTCGCCGACCGTCCATGGTAAGAGAGAAGAAGAGAGACAGAAAGGTAGAAGTCTGCAGATGAATTTTCAATTTATTTCCTTTTTCTTTATTTCTTTTTTTTCTAGCGTGTCGTCTATTAAAATTGCCGCTGATTTTTTATTCCTTTTTTTTCAACTTTACCCATGAATGAAAGAAGGAGGTGAATTCGGAGTAAGAGATAGAGAGGAAGAAAGAGAGAGAGAGAGAGAGAGAGAGAGAGAAAGAGAGGGGGGTTACAGAAATACATTCTCGGTATTTATTTGCATAATATCTATTTTTAACGTGGGGAAAATCCAGCTCCCCAAAAAGGGGCACTCTCGATGGGAACAAGAATAGCAGTAAACCCCCATCGGCACTGCGTCACGAATTACTGAACCTCATGGCAGAGGCAACAAACCCGTAAGCCTAGGAAGAAGGAGGTAATGCCTGACGGAGTACAATAATATCGCTTACCCCAGACGCCCATAAAAATGAAATATATCACACATTACTCTTTAAGTTTTGAAGATAGAACCCCATAAGGAATATATATATATATATATATATATATATATATATATATATATATATATATATATATAAGTATAAAGAATAAGAGATATGTAAAGAGTCAAGGTGAAGGAAACATAAAAAGATAGAGAGGGAGTGTGTGTGTGTATGTGTGTGTGTGTGTGTGTGTGTGTGTGTGAGAGATGGTTTAGACACTTTTTTCAAATATTCTATTTTCTTTTCCAGGACCTCGCGAAACACTGGGTAGCTAATCTATTATATAAAAGGAAGTAGCATTTCCGTCTGTGTATGTGTCCGGCTAAAACTAAAAAACTATCAAAGACACACTTATAAACATAACATCATCGGATTATCAAGTTAGTCCATGAAGGAAGGGTTAGAAAACCACTTTCTTCACTTCTTACTGACAGTTGTTCCAAAAACAATATTGAAACTAGGTCTGCTGATGACATTTTCGGTGTCTTGTTTTATTTTTCTCCTTCTATTATATTGAATCAGTTTCCAAAAAGAGAGACAGAGACAGTTTCATATTTTTGCTAGTATCTATTAATAATGCTTGGGAGGATGATTACACGGCAAAAGAGGAGATACTACATTACCCCCGCCAAATAGGAGGTAATGTCTGGGTGGGTGGTATCATTATCACAGAACAGATACTAACCCTCTCCCTCGATGAAAAATGGGAAGGTAATTAATGCCTTGGACGATGGCAATATGATGAATGAACATGTATTACAATGCCCCCCCCCTGTAAGAGGGGACAATTCTTATGACAACAGAACAAATGTTACACTACCCCACCGAAATAAAGGAGGAATAATCTTTTAGAGGATCATATCATGACAACAGAACATATACTACACTGCCCTCCTACGGTCGCATATTTTTGCCAATGTATTTGACGAACGAACACACAGTACATTACTCCCTCCCCCAAAAGAGAAGGTAATTCCTGGGAGGATGGTCTGATAACAGCAGAACAGATACTACACTTCCCCTCGCCCCCTCCGAATTGAGTATTGGAAGATAGTAGATTAGTCTGAAATAGTATAGTAAACTGAATTGAGCATTGAAAGATAGTAATAGTATAGTTTCGGCTTCAGACAGACAGGTACCGAATCTCCTTTAGTAATATACTGCCCCTCCTCTAAGGAAGGCGGTAATGCCTAGGAAGATGATATAATGACAACAAAACAGATGTTACACTACCCCTCGAAAAATGGAGGAGGTAGTGCCTTGAAGGGTGATATCATGACAACATGATGAATAAACATATATTACACTACCCCCCCCCGTAAATTGAGTATGGGAAGATAATAAATTAGTCTTAAATAGTGTAAACTTAATTAAGCATTTAAAGGTAGTACTAGTATAGTTTAGATGCCAGACACACAGATACCAAATCTCCATTAATAACATATGAGCATTTGTGTATGTATTGTGTGTAATCATGTATAACTATGTAACAAATTGCTAATTCATGCAATTTACGATTCAAGTCAAGTCACGCCTTTTCTTTTTTTTTCTTCCAGTATACGTCGAAGAATTGTTTTCATATTTCGACGCCCTTTTTAACGGGCGAGTGTTCTTTCCTGTCGCTAATTACCCAAACCTTGCCGCTTCCATGTCAACGAAGACCGCCTCAACCCCCCTTTTCCCGACACAACAACCAGATTCACCCACACTATCCCCGCGGTCTGACTGACGCATGGTCGACCACATATTCGCTTACAGCCGGGTTTTGCATTCTATGACAATCTGAAACAATGACACTCCCTCTGCTGCCAGAATCAGAAAATGTTGCATTTGGAGGTGCCTTAAAATTTAGATATATTTATTGACAACTTCCTGTTTTCACTCGAATAATTTTTGATATGAATTGACAGAACAGTATGTCCTTTTTCTTTTAACTATTTTCTCTAAAACTTTGCTTCCTTGTATTAGAACAGTTCAAGTTAAAGTTTTTATTAAAATTCACACCCAGCCCCGAAATAACAAATAAAAAACCGTTACAATCATTTCACTTGAGAATAACATTTTATGATAGTATACGCATGCGTACACTTAATTAAAAGCTTAAAACTAACATGACTGAATTGAATATAAAAGAAAACATGGCGAAACCATTTTGTGATTTCTATAATACAAGACAATAACATATACACAAAAACTGTGATAAAATAGGCACCACATTATTTTTCGCAAACATCTTATATATAAAATAAAGACAGTTTTCCCCTAAACCGTTTAATTAAATATCATCTTTAACAGAAGGTACATAATAAAATTATTTTCGTCAGTGATTTATGGCAAATATTGACCTGTTCTAAAAAGTATAAATTGTATTTCGATTTTTATCTTATAATATTTAATCCTGATCGATATTTCATGTTTGATTAGTCGTAAAGAAAGAAAGAAAGACGGGGAAGTTTTACTCTCACAGCCACATCTACTCTCCTTGCCACCCATAACACCATTAAGAAATATAATGAGACGAACTTTTAGCGATTCAATGTGAAGAAGAACAAGAGGGGAAATAAGTTTAGATTTGTCCTTTTCGCTCATTTTCTCTCCTTTCATTCGTCACCTTTCGCTGACCCAAATTTTACTATAAAGAGAAATGAATGGAGAGAGATTGAAAGAGAAAGTAAATAGAGAGTTAAAAAAAGAAAACCGCCTGTTCTGATTTCGACCAACCTGTCACCTTGCCCCATAGGTCATGACCGGGTAGAGGCATTAATTAATTATTATGTTATTTTTAGCTATCATCGCCTGTAGTTAGGATTGAACCTTTAACCACCAGAAGACTGTCCATTAAAACCGATTGTTGTCCGTACCGATTTGATATTGTTGCATTATTTTGGGTTCATATGGACATGTAGCGCGACGATTAAAGTCGTTGGTTAACAATCAGTTATAAGGGCAGCCTTCCTGAAGTTGAAGTTTTAATTCTTACTACAGGCGATAATAACTTAGAATGGAAATAGTAGTATAGTGAGAATAATCCAATGATAAATCTGTTTTGCATAATGCATTCATAATATGTAATATTATTTTTTGATTAGTGTGACTTGTGATCGGTGAAAACGGTAAAACTCGCAAAGATTTATGAGTGGCATGAAACAATTAGAATATTAGTTATATATTGTGCACACCCACTTGTGTTTTTCCTTCTTTTCTTTTTTGTGCAACGAATTTTATTTTTTTCGCGATCCACGGTTCAGAAAAAAACTCTGTTCTAAGGCCATAAAATGTTCTTGATAAACAGTGTAGTGACTGAAGAAATAATGAATACATCATATAAGCATTTATTTATAAAAATCAGATTTTTCTAGTTGCTAGTTAACTAGGTTTTCAAACCCTAGTCTTCAGCCTGCAAAGATTATAGCAAAATCTGACACAAACAGCAGTGACATATTAAGGGTAGAAGCAGCAGCAGCAGCAGCAGCACATGTTGTTTTTAATTATCGATTCTCGAATGGTCAAAGCGCAAATCAGCCGTTTTTTTTTCAAGCAATCAAAGACGTAAGAATATTCACATCCTAATTTCGCACGTAATATAACACCCCAAAAACACATACCTTTTTCTCACTTTTCTGGTATTCCTTTTAGACCGAACGCACGCGAATCACGGTCGCTCGGCTGAAGGCTAAGTGGCATACACGGCGAGAAACATTCAAGAACTATTGTACGGATAGCGATAACATATACACATCGGTAACCGAACACCGGTTCACGCACGCACTTACACACACTCTCCCCATCTCTGTCTCTCTCTCCCCCTCTGTCCCCCCTCTCTCGCTCTCTCTCTCTCTCTCACTCTCTGAAAGAACAGAGGTGAATAATTCTACAATGTCTACCTACTACTACTGTTGCCTTGGGTCAAAAAGTTTTATTTTATTGGCAAGTGCGTATCTGTAAAGTGAAGCATATTTTTCACTGTTGGGTCACCGCTTATCAAGGCCCGGGAGAACTAGAGAATAAGGGTTAAAAGGATTTTTGGTTGGGCGATGATCGCCGTCACGAGAGGATTAGAAGCAGTGGGCGGAATGGGCAAAAGATTACTTTAGAGGAATTTATTTTTTAAAAGAACGGCCCGACAGGTATTTGCTTACATTAGACTTGAAGACAACCGTGTTGTAGTCAGTTGGGAAGCAGACTCGTGGTATCTTGTTCCACAAATAGGATGTTCTATGAAAACAATTTTGTTCATGGAAGTTCCGTTCTGTTTTTTTTGGGGCAGAGAAAGAGAGAGAAAGAGAAAGAGAGGGAGAGAGAGAGAGAGAGAGAGAGAGAGAGAGAGAGAGAGAGAGAAAGGAAGGTTCTTTTGTGTGCTTGTAGCCAGACGGCTTATTGCTGTGATTGTTTTACAGAGGGGTCGGTTAGAGGTTGGGATTGGAACTCAGTCGAGCACCTACCGTGAACATAACGATAAGGTAAATAGAGAGGCTAGCAATATCTCTTCTGTGTGAAAGAGGATGTAGGGATGAGAAGACCCCCCCCACCAAATTAACTACAACAAAATTCTTCTTGGTGGGGGGGGGCATGAGGTATTTATGAAACTGCATCGTAGTTCAGTAATTATATCTGTAGCGATATTAGACTTAGATTTAAAAAATAAGGTTCAAAACGGGAAATTACATGTACAGTTAGTTTATGTAAGGAAATGCGATTTTCCATAAGAAGTTAAGTTAGAGGTTAGATATATATATACAGAAAGTTACGTCATAGCAAGAAATCGACGTGGACGAGAAGCGAGATCGATTGTTTCTCTTGGGTGTTCGTCGTCAAAGTGATCGGACGTCTGTTGTTGAGGCTTTCACCCCCCACGGGGGTTGGCCAGAAAGATGACGTTCATCTAGATGTAATTGCTGTAAATTGCTGTAAAACGTAAACGAAATTCCAGAGCACATAATGGGGTTATTTGCTGTTCTTTTTATTGCTTCTATTATTTCAGCCACTAGAAGAAAAGAGAAAAAAGAATATATCTACGACTACTACTGTCACCATTACTTATAGACGGCCCTGTCAAATGAGCCAACTACGTAGTTTCAATGAGAGACAAGTGGTTTCTGTCAACGATAAGATTACGGGTCATCTGATGAGGACGGTAGAACTCTGCGCTCAATGTTATATATTTTATTGGGGGTAAAAGAAGCCTTAGTCCAATCTGCCAAATTCTTCTTCTTTCTCTTTTGTGTAAATCCCGAGCAACGGCTAGGTCCGTGATAATGACTGTTTGTCTTTACTTGGCTCAATCACAAGCTTGGTCTGGGCGAAGGTCAGTTTTACAGAGATTATTCTGCAGGGCTTTTGCCCATCTTATCATCGGCCTTTTTCTCGGTTGCTTCCTGGCGACTACTAATGTAAAAGCAAGTTTCGAAATCGTGTCGTGGTCGGCTCTCAGCACATGTCCAAACCACCTGATCTGCTATTCCCTCATTTTGTGGTCGATCGGTGTAATTCTCGAGATTCGGCGGGACATTTTGGTTTCCATAACGGTGAATCTTCTCTCCTTTTTCGTCATTGTCCGTAAGCACTCGAAGATGTACAAAGCGAAAGATCTCACAACAGTTTGGTAGATCTTCGACTTTAGACGGTCGCTGATCTTGCGGTTACAGAGGATGCCGGTGGTGGTGCGCTATTTGAGCAACGCCGTATTGATGTGCGCAGCGACGTCGCCGAGGATAGTTCAATCTGCCAACAATACAGCTTTATTTCTAAAGTTATCCCTCTCATCTCCGTGGTAATGACTTTAAATGAAACTCTATTTCTTTATCCAGTCAATTTAAGAATTGTTAGGACAAAATAAGGATGAAACTACGGACGTAGATTCTTTTATGACATTCTGAATGAGAGGAAATGAAATCGAGACAGAAAGGGATATTAATTTAGTTCAAACGCCATGTTAAGTCTTCTTATATGTTGTGAGCTCTGTGCTCAGCAAAGTTCAAATATGCGTTTACCAGAAACGGACAAGTTGGTAAACTAGAGGGAAGGAAGGAAATATCTACTTGGACGATATTATTCTGACGCAATTAAAGTCGGTAAAGAGAGAACGCGCAAGTCCCTTGAACAACTTGGCACTGTCGGCAATTGACTTCTTCATACGACGCTTATCGACATTGGAGGTGACGTAAAAAAGGAAACCGCCATGCAGAAAATATCAGATCAAAGAACAAGGAAGAAATATGTTTCTTAATAAAAAAAAGGTTCTCAAATAAAACGACAATGAACCGTAATAGCGAGTTTTTTTTCTCTATTTTCCTTTTTTATCTAATATAGAAGAATAACTGTCCCAAAACGGGTAAAATTAATTCTCCCCGAATAGAACAGTTTCTGCTACATTTTTATGTTCCTTTACAAGGATTCAAATAAAAATATTGATTCTAGAAAGGCTTAAGCTTAAGGGGATTTAAGAGGAAATTGAAATTCAGGGAATCTTGCTTCATTTGTGTCTAATGACTATGGATTAAATTCAATGCAAATCTGAAATATTTTAATTTTCAAATGGAAGGTTGTGTTCATATTATGTCATCTAAAAACTCTTGAAGTATTTTAACTCTAAGGAAACTGAAATTTAGTGAATATCTATTAATTGATGTCTAATAATTGTTGTAAATATTTCACAAAAAATCAGGGTATCTGAATTTTAACGAAGGGCTTCCACCTCCTTCTCACAACAGTAAATTAAACTAAATATAACCCACATTATAATCACTTACGCCTAGCAGATGTGTTCTAAAATTCATAATAACCGGTTAATTAGTTTAGGAGCGAATCCTGTGCATACAAACATATAAACATGTACACATATCCAGCTTATATAGATACAGATAAAGCGATCCTGTCTCTCAAACCTTTATGCTTAATAGCTTTCTTCTTACAGAATCAATATTTACCTCTGATTTTTCTTGAGACGTTGGTACATGTCTTTAACAAAAAATTATTTCGATTCAATTTTATTCAAAAAATAATTAATCTGCCTCGGAATCAATTCAAATAAACGCCATCTTAACTAGGTAGTAGTAGAGCCCTCTGTCCTTAAGCAGGTACAAATAAAAATGCTAAACATTACAAGACATATAGTCAGCCTAAATAGCTCAGCGGTCAGTGCATCAGATTGGATATTTAAGGGCCCCGGTTTCAATCACGGATATCAGCATCCGTTTTATTACTTTATTGTTGGAAATCTATTTTTTACTATTAACACATTATTTATTTTAAACAAAATTGCAGTAGCGTAAAGTACTACAAGCAATGCTATTCCTTTTATTTGTAAACAAATCAGCCATTTTCTGTAATTATTTAACAAAACAGATAGAATTTTTTTTTGTAATCCTTCGAAAATTGACACCAATTTTGGCAACAATTAAACTGTTGAATAAAATGTAATCTTAACTAACCTTAACATTCTTAGCAAATTCTCATGTGTTACAGTTAAAAAAGTTTTGAAAATTATTTGCATCCATTAATTTCATAAATACAGATTACAACAACACCACCATAACAATAAATAATTATAGTGTTATAGCAATTTTTTAAATTCAATTAATAGTTACATAACCAAACTTTCAAAATTATATTCAACAACAAAAAATAATATTTTGTCACAGAAACGGCATAGTTAAAAAAAAAGAAGCAAAATAAAAAGAAAATGTTATTTCTCGGAATTCTTGAGATGAGGATTGATAATTTGGATTATTTATATTATTCGGACTACTATTCTCATTTTGAATGTTATTCTCACAACGTTTCAACATGTGTAACCCCCAACTTTCTTCAGGGGCATCTGGTCGAACTAGGGCATTTTTATGTCGAAATCGGGAATCTATACGCACTGAACCCTTAATTTAATCTGATTCTAGTGACAGTCTACTGCATGTTGAAGGTTCAATCCTCACTACAGGCATACTAACTAAGAATAAAATAAAAATAACTTACTTAAGACTTCATGAATGACGGAACAAGAACAATCTACCCCCATGGATCAAACATAAAAACATAGTTTGACATTCCGTATAGATTCCAGAGTTTGAAATAAAAATTCCGAACTTAGACAAGATGCACCTGAAGAAGGTTCGAGGTTACATCGGTCGAAACGTTATGAGACTAACATCACAGATGAAAATAGTTTGCATAATATAAATTATCCAAAATCAAAGTAAAAACGGACAGTAGCGTGCAGAGGTCTGGTGGTGTCCTCGTGATCTCCCCGGCAGATTTCTTGATTGTATGCACAAACGTCTTCTGATACTGATAAATATTATGAGAAAGGGAGATAGTTTACATATGATTTGATGTCCCCACTCCAGATGGGATATTCTAGGAAAAAGAAAACTTTGTTCATGATAGTTTCGTTTGTTTTTTGGTACAAAGAGAGAGAGAGAGAGAGAGAGAGAGAGAGAGAGAGAGAGAGAGAGAGAGAGAGAGAAAGGATAGTCCATTGCTGTGGTTGTAGATAGACGAGTTCTTGCCGTAAATATTTTTTCTGTAGTTATCATAGATTCGAACACTTACCATGAACATAATAATTCAGTAGAGAGAGGATAGCAACGTTCCTTCTGTGCGAAATAGACTGTAGGGATGAGAAGAGATCATCCCCCACTAGATTGCAAAGTCGGTTTTGTACTTCGTAAAGGCAAGAAAGATAGCACTGAGCGGCACCTCCCCACATGTGATAGCAGTACTTCATCTTATGACGATCTGGCTCTTATACAGGGAGGGGATTGCTTTTGAGGCAGTAGAATGATACAACCAATTTTTCCATCGAACTTAGCAACAGATTTGAAGTAAGTCTTCTATTTCAGGTCTGGAGTGAAAGTCAGTCCTCGGAGCATATAAAAAGGGGAATTCCTGAATTAAGGAGCCATTTATTTCAACTCGGGAAAGAGACGATCAAAGCGTTGGCAGCAAAAGGAGAGAAGCTTTGTGTTAGAAGCGTTAAAAGTAACTAGCCACCATTCCCCCTGTACCACGTGCTCTGTCAGAAGAGAGAGAGATAGAGAAAGTGTGTGTGTGTATGTGTGTGTGTGTGTGTGTGTGTGTGTGTGAAAGAGAGAGAGTGTGTGTGTGTGAGAGAGTAACAAAGATCTGGATCATCAATGAATACCCTTCGAAATGTTGCCGTAAATAATTGTGTCCTCTGCATAGATGTAAGCTAATGATCTTTGAATATGATTTCGAAGATTATTTAGGAAGATTTGGAAGACAGTTGGGCCTAGAAAGTATCCTTGAGGTACGCCTGCATTCATGCAGTCTGCTTCGGACTTTTTCTCCTCAACAACTACTCTTATTAGAGAGAAAGAATTTGCTGGTTAGGAGGATATTTTCAGATATTCCATAGCTAACAAGTTGGTGACGCAAACGTTTCTGTCAAACCCCATTGAAGGTTTTTGATGTATAAATAGCTATTACACCAGAGACAAATCTCCCGTCGATAGATTCACTGATCCTGTGCGATATCACAGTCAGCACGTCAGCTGTTGATCTTATAAGACGAAATCCATATTGCGTGTAACTAAATAGTTTATTTTGCTAAGGTGTTTGACAACTTCTTGATTTATTACAGATTGAAACAACAGATGCACATGAAACTGATAGACCTGTACTGAGATGCAGAGGACAGATTTCTAGCATTTTAAAATACTGGTCAGACCAACGAACTCAACGAAGCAATTCTCCTATAAGTAACGATTGAACAACTTTGTAATAATAGAAGCTACTTCGGGTTGCAAGTACTATAACCGGAATATTGCCGGTACCAGTTGCATTGTCGGCATCGAGGTTCTAGATAAGTTTGGCAACATCCCGAACTGTTATTCAGATGATGCCAAGAGTTTTTGTTCGGTCATAGGAGGGATTCTGGGGGTAGGTGGCCCCGATCGCAAAGGGTAGAATTTGTTGCAAAATACATCCGTATGTTTTGTTATTATATATATATATATATATATATATATATATATATATATATATATATATATATATATATATATATATATATATATATATATATATATATATATATATACTTAACGGTGCTGAGAAGTCGATCAAGAACATAAATAGTATTAAAAAGAATAAATCCGACTAGAGAGCTCAATTTTTATTTGCGTACAGAGTAAGATTATATTATCATAGTAAGGATAAAACTAAAAATATTCTAACGACAAATTTAATTCAAAATAACACTATACATTATTCCGATCACCCATCAATACCCGCAGTTTAAAAGTAGATATCTAACAGACCTACTGAACACCAACTGAAAATATTTACGTATGTGTCTTCAGTTATGAAAGCTTTTTTGCGTGTCACTTTTTTGTAAAGTCCTTTGCATTATTGTTATAATCTGCGAGATTTTTCAAGCTGAACCAGTTGAGCAGTGGAGGGCAGACAAAGCAGTGGCACATCGTATGGTCCTTGTTTCCACATTCGCAGATGCTTGGATCGGTTTTGTAGACCCATCTAGCAACAGCAACTTTTGATCGATCCATTCCCGGTCAGGCGGTTGAGTGTTTTCAACTGGAATTAAGGTGCTTTTGAGCAAGGAGAGAGAGCCTCAGAATGGGGGTTCTCATGTGAGTCAGGGGTTGCCATTCTCTAGCCCTCTGGTGCACATCTGTAGTCTGTTTTTTCCTAGATGTTGTTAGGAGCTCAACATGGCTGAGGTAGTTTCTCCTTGACTTCAGTCGTTAATCTGTTGGTTCATGTTCATGAAGGAAATTGCGTTCGGCGCTGGGCCGTTTGTTCACGTTCACGAAGGAGATTGCGTTTCTCTAAATTATACTAAAAAAATGAAGAAATAGTGACCGAGTTAAAATATATAAACTTACTTTATATGTCGGATATATAGTTATCCACAGACAGCCGTTTTGCAGTATCACGATTCTTCAGTGTGGCTAGAGTGGGTGTGAGTGTTTCAAATATCCAGAGACAGCCAATAAATCTGATATCCAAAGACAACCATAAATCCAAAATCCACAGACAGCCAATACATCCAATATCCACAGATAGCTGTTTCGCAGTATCACGGCTATTCAGTGTGGCTAGAGTGGCTGTGATTGTTTCAAACTGAGATTCGAAACCAGATGGCTTGTACAGTAGCCGACTCTCTTAACTGTATGACGTCGCACCCACTAAGGTCTTATATTTGTTTACATTACTTAATGCCCAATTGTAATAACGAAGTGATGGCAAATCCTCATCTTCAAAATAGCTGATTTCATTTGGATGCATGTTACAATTCTAGAAAAAAAACATCTATTTTTCTTTCTACAACAAGAAGAAAGAATCGCAAGAAAATGGCCGTTCTTTTTTGTTTGTTTGTTAAGAAAGTTGAATAAACAGATGGAAAGGAAAATGGGAACAAATGTCTTGTTTGTTTTGGAAACGGTTTTGTTTTAGTAAGAAAGTTTTGTTGGAAATGAAATGGCAAGAATCAGAAGAAAAACCGGAAGCGAAAATGGTAAAAAGGGGACATTAATTAGAGCGCGAAATAAAAAGGGCACCATGGCTGGTTTTTCAGTGAGACCGTTGACACGAATAGGTGAGCGCCCCTCTCTTTCTCTACCACCCTCACCACAGCCCGTAAACACACCATCACCATCCACGGGTTAGGCGCAGTCTAGTCTGCTTTGCTCGTTTTTTTGTTAGTCTACAAAAAATCACTTTTGGCTTCGACTGATGCTGTCATATTTTGTAACTTATTAGCGCCATTAATCACATTAATGTCACTTGTCTCCCTTGACACATAAACACAACGAATATATATATATATATATATATATATATATATATATATATATATATATATATATATATATATATGTATATAGTAAGCTATGAATTATATTTATGGCAATTAAGCTACACAGAGGCTCCCGCGTTTCATCTCCCTCTGTGTAGCTTAATTGCCATAAATATATTTTCATAGCTTACTACCTAGCTCTACTTACGTATCGAGCACTGTTGATGTAAATACTGAAAATTGATACATAAAAAATTATATCTCTTTATAAAATTTGATGTGGATACTTGAAATAGTAATATATATATATATATATATATATATATATATATATATATATATGACCATTTGAAATCATCATTTTCCTTCACTAATGAGAACAAAAAGCTCGAAACGACGTCGTCTGTAGGTAACATTTAATTTAATACAATTTAAGTCAGGTTCAATTTATATTCCAATAACCATGGTTTTTTATTGTTTTATTGTTTTATTTTTATAAAACATAACATTCCTGTGAGATGTATATTTGCGACTTGTTTCTCTTGTGGTGTGCCAACCAAATATTATTATGTCAGTTATCGGTTCTGCAACACCCCAAGATCATCAGAAAAATTAACAAAGAAGAAAAACTCTCAAATTGAAAAGTCTATAAAAAGAAAAAATACGCCACACAGTAGGTAATTCTGGGCAAAAGAAAAGAAAAAAAACGAGGAAAAATACACTTACATGTGAAAATAGGTCATTAAGACGCCATTTTCAATTGTTCAGTTCAGAGTTGGCACACTAAATACGCTGACATTCGAAAATTTAAATTCCGTGATATTTTTTTAATATAATTAATTAATTCTATCATTTATTTATAAAAAGTGTGAATTCACTCGAACGTAATTTTAATTGCCTAAAATTACTTCATTTAAATTACAGATGCCTGTGTGTATATATATATATATATATATATATATATATATATATATATATATATATATATATATATTTATATATATATATATATATATATATATATATTATTGTTGTTTTTCCAAGATGTTAATCCAATGTTTATAAAATAGTGCTTAATATCAGGTATGACTGTTTTATAACATAAATTTATACCTCCTCTCTCACTTTCTCTCTTACTCTCTCTCTCTCTCTCTCTCTCTCTCTATATATATATATATATATATATATATATATATATATATATATTATATATATATATATATATATATATATATATATATATAAATATATATGTATATATATATTTAAGTATGTATATATATTTATATATTTATATGTACAGAATATCTCCTAAACTAATGAATGGATCATTATGATTATTTTTAATAAATAACTCGGTGATTAACATGTCTACCTACTTTTTCTTTATAAATTTTAACATTGAGTGGGTGCATGTATATAAAGTCAAGTATGTATATATGTTTACATATTTCTATGCATAGGATTCACTTCTTAACTAATAAAGTTAACATTATGTAATTTGGAACACAGCTTCTTAGCGTGAAGGTGGCTAATGTTCGCTATATTTAGTTTAATTAACTTTCATGCAAGGGGCTCAAAGAGGGGTGTGATAGCCCTTCGTTAAAATTCATATATTTCCGATTTTTTTTAATGTTTACAATAGGTAATAGACGGCAATTAATAAATATTCCCTCCATTTCAGTTCTTTTGGACTATTTAAAAAGAGTTTTAAGGGGTATAAAATCGACACTATCTCTTATTTCAAAATTCAGAGATTTCAGATATTTATTGAATTTGATCCGGAGACATTAGACACTAATTCAGCAAGATTAACTGAATTTCAATTTATTCTTAAGACCCCTTAAGCTTAAACTTTAAATTTTAAACATTTTCTAGAATCGAAATCATGTAATGTATTTTAATCAAAATTGGAATATGGATTCTAGACATAAGGTTCAACTTCATTATATATTTTTTATTTTAGTCTTCGTAAGGGAACATACAATGTTTAAAAACTGTTGTGTTCGGAAAATTAATTTCTAAAATGTTTCTAGTGTATATATATATATATATATATATATATATATATATATATATATATATATGAAGGAAGAGAGATAAAGATGTGCGAATGACAAATCTATTTCATTTTCGGTTGTTCAGTGTATTCGCACATCTTTATCTCTCTTGCTTCATTTATCTACATAATTGCCCTATCCCGTATATTGAGCTTTAATAATTTCACTATCGGTCAAATTCTCTAAAAGTATACTTTTAGTCTCATATTTTATTTTATATATATATATATATATAAGTTTGTCGGACTTCACTGTATGACCCAAATTGAAATGCAACCGACAAATACTTTATTCGATACTTTATTCCGACTAACCTTTTCCACTGTGCTATTAGCATGGACATAATTTGGTTCGATTCAGTTTTTTTCTGGTAATCTTTAAGCCGGCTAGGAATAATGTTAAAATGGAGACATTTTTCTTACTGACCTAAACAGAAGCGCGAGTTTAATCCCGTCATGAAAATAAAGTTTCGCCAATAACCAATAATTATATATGTTTACAATAAACATTGCAACATTTCTTTCTTACCGTAATACAAATTAGCATATTTTCATTATAAATTGTACTTATACTTATTTTTTTTTATTAGATGCTACAAAGGGTAGATTCTTTTGAATGATGTATTTTAAGGATACAAGCGGCCTTGCATCGTTCATGAAGAACCAAGTACCGTAATCATCTTGAATTGTCTTGTTTATCTCGCTATGCATGGGACGTAAAAATTACTGCCATTTTAGTAAGCGTTATATTTTTCCTTATTAAATACTAAACGATTTTATTTGTAATTACCAAATAATACAGTTAAAGAGGCGGGTAGTGTCGTTTGATCTAGTAACGATTTTCGTACGGAGAAGAGGGCATAATCATAACATTAAGAACATTTACAGTATAACGTATTTGTACTTCTTTTTTTTTTGTTTATTTTGATCGAGTGGGTCTTATAGGCTACTGTTTATCCAGCAGAAAGTAAAATTTTACCGATACACTTTTAGCCACAGTTTCTTATTTATTATTTTTCAGTAAGCGTAATATTTATCTCTAATAAACACTGAACGTGTTTTTACCAATTATCCAACGATGCCTTTTAGGGGAGTATATACAATAATAATATTCAGAAAATACTGTCTACACTAGGGGAGAATCACAATATTTCTTTATTAGTTTCGTTTATTCATGCTACGAGTGATGCTTAAAGGTTACAATTCTTCCAGTAAGCGTATCATTTTTCATTAATAAATATTAAACTTTTTTTTAATAATTACAAAACGATTCTTTTACGCGGGGGGAGGGGGTGGTGGTGGTGTAATATTGTTTACAATATTTCTATATTTTTTACAATATTTCTATATTTTTCGCGACGCGTGGGTTGTATTTCGAGTCAAGCGTAATATTTACGCTTGGTAAATACAAAATATTTTTTTTACCCAACGATTTTGTAGGAGGAGGTAACAATCATTATACTAAGAAAATTTACAGTCTTTTTACGTTTTCATTTCTTTTTGTTCGCTACACGCGGGCCTTACAGGTTACTGTGCCCCCAGTAGACACGTGGGGCTTGAAGTAGAATTTAATTGATGCACATTTCTTATTTATTGTTTTTTTTATTATAAGCGTAATATCTTCAATAAATATGAAACGTTTTTTTTTCCTAATTACTCAAAGATTTTTTTAGGAAATATTTAACAAATATTATATTCAGAAAATACTGTCTAGAATGGGGGAGACTATTAAAAAGTAATAATATTCATGAAATACCACCTTTAGGAGGGTTGTTGTTGTTATTATTATTATTATTATTTTAATTATTATTATCATCATCATTATCATTATCATTATCATTATCATCATCATTACATACTCAGGAAATGTAAAGCCGGATACAAGTTCACAGGCAGAGAACAAAGAATAAACCACCTCATGTACATGGACGACCTGAAGCTATTTGCAAAAAGCAATAAAGAACTAGAAACGCTGATAAATACGACCGGATTCTTCAGTCAGGACATTCAAATGGAATTCGAAATGGAAAGGTGGGCACTGCTAGAGATAAAATAGGGAAAGCTGGAGACGAGTGAGGGCATGAAATTACCCAACCAAGAGCAGATCAGGGCACTAGGCGAACTAGACAGCTATAAATATTTGGGAGTTCTGGAAGCATACACAATCAAATTAACAGAAATGAAAGAGATGATTAGAAAAGAATATCTGAGGAGAACAAGGAAGCTACCAGAAACAAAATTATATAGCAGTATCACTAATAAGATATTCTGGACCATTCATAAGCCGGACAAAAGAACTCAGGCACCTCGAGCAGAGGACTAGAAAATTAATGATAATGCACAATGCACTACATCCAAAAGACAATGCATTTATACTCTACATGAAGAGAAACGAAGGGGGAAGAACACTGTGTTGACAACACTAACAAAGAGCTGGTGAAATACATAAACCAGAACACAGAAAGGCTGATCACCGCAGCAAGAGACACTGTTATAACGAACAACTCAGGAAGCATCCAAACCAGAAACTAACAGACAAGAAAAGAAAAGTGGGAAGAAAAACAACTACATAGATGTTTCATAAGAATGACAAGAGAAGAGACACACGAATATAGTTTAGCATGGCTGAGAAAAGGGCACCTGACCAGAGAAACAGAATCCCTACTGACGGCTGCACAAAATAATGCGATGAGGACCAACTATATTACAGCTGAAATAGATAAACCTCAGGAAAACAGTAAATGCAGATTGTGCGGACAAAGAGACAAAGCAGTAAATCACATAAGTTAATGCCCAAAACTGCCCCCCCCCAAAAAAAAATACAAAAATAGACATGACTGCGTGGGGAAAGCAGTACACTGAGAGCTATGCAAACAAATGCATTTCGACCACTCTGACAAATGCTACAAACATAAACTAGAGACATTATTCGAAAACGAAAAACACAAAATCCTTTGGGATATGGATGTACAAACAGATAAACTCATATAAGCAAGGAGACCGAATGTCATAATAGTCAACAAGAAATAAAAATCCTGCTAAATCGTAGATTTTGTCGTTCCAGCTGACCACAGGGTGAAGACCAAGGAGACAGAAAAATGAAGCAAATACACTGAACTCGCTAGAGAATTGAAAACGATATGGAGTATGAAGAAAGTAAATATAATACCAATAATCGAAGAAGCGCTACAAACACAAATAAAATAACTGGTTATCTCAATAAAGATATATACCTATATATTTCGGCGAATAAATTTATAGTTTCTCTGTTGTTGTTTCATAGGATTATTTTTTATTGAGCATGGTACCGGACACAACACTAAATTGAATCAAACCCTTGAGCAAGGTGTTTGCTTCGCATTGCTTCAACCCAACCTACCATCAAGAAAGCCACCTTTCCCAGCCCTTTTTACCTTCTTTATTAAAATAAAAGTATTGCGCTTGCCTACATTACTTCCCAACCATGTCACCCACTCAATATTTATCTATCATAATATCACGACAATACTTGCTTCTGAGTATCATCTTACAGTATATCAGGTGACGAGGCCCCAATTTAAGAGATATGGGGAGTTTTGAGTCATGCCTTAGTTTTCATTACTCCAGATGACGCGGAATGGTACTACCTGTCAGGTTCCCGTCGCTGAATGAAACATCATCTATCGTTTGCAGAATATCTCTATGCATATAAAGTTAGGTATCTGTATAGGTTTATATATGTCTATGCACAGGATTAACTCCTAAATTAATTAACCAGTCATTATGAATTTTAGAATAGATCAGCTAGGCGTAAGCGGTCGTAATGTAGGCTATCTTTAGTTTAATTTATTTTTATGCAAATGGAGTAAAATATTCATATACCTCCAATCTTTTTGAAATGTTAACAATAGGCATTAGACATCAATTAATAAATATTCCTCAAATTTAGAGGGCATTATACAGGCACAGACTCTCATTTCAGATTTGCATTAAATGTCATCAATAGTCATTAGACGCCGATTGACCAACATTCTCCGAATTTCTTCTTAAGCTTAAGCCTTGATTTTTAGACATTTACTAGAATCAAAATCATGTAATTTATTTTGATCAACATTGAAATAAGGATTCTAGACATAAGGCATATATATCTTGATTTTAATCTTCGTAAGGGGGACATAAAAGTGGTGCAAAACTGTTCTGCTTAGAGAAATCAGTTTTCCCGTCTTGGGACAGGTATTCTAGTTTATTTGTAAGAACGCTAATTGTATTTACGCGGTGTTGCTCGGGTTACGAACTTATGATAATAATTAAAAATATAGTAACGTTTACCTAGTTTTTTAAAAATATAAATTAAATAAATTATTTTAGTTTATCCGTCTTTATTTTTGATTTCACTAAATAGTAAAAAAAAAATTAAATTTTTATTTATGAAAGGTAATATATAGGCGATATACGTGAGAAACACGCGCACAGACGGCGATTATATACCATTATATACAAAATGTATGTATAAAACAAATAATCAATACATATTTTGAGATATTAATAACTTTCTACTAATGTGATTGAATTCTGTATTAAATGATCCCAACTGCTTATATGGCGTAAAACAAACAACTAAACTAAACCAAACATAAGCCTACGACGCCATTTTCTTACTGTCTGTAGTTGGCATTCTTCTCTAACCGTTTTTAAAAATGCTAGTTTGTGTTTCTGTGAATAAGTGCGAATATTCTTCTTCTGTGTTTATTCCCTCTCCGCCAATCAGCATGACGAGTTTGTCTTATAATATTGTTATTATTCCAAGCAACCAAATGGAAACAAACGCACCGCCATTTATTTGTCTAATTATGTCAAGCAAAAACAGTTTTTCCCTGGCGTTTACTGCCTGAAGTAAATAAGTTCGTAAAAGTCACGAGACTACGATTAACTCCATAAACAACGTAGCCGCCATATTGATAAAAGAAAGTGTCCTTGATATTAACAATCGTAGAAATAGATCCTAATTATCTACTTCCTCCTAAAGATAATAACTTTTTTGCGACATTATAATTACAATATAAAGATAGAATTCTAACTGAATTTTGATTCATTTACTAAACATTAACATGTTTTTAAAACATTTTGTTGGAATGCAATATATATATATATATATATATATATATATATATATATATATATATATATATATATAGCATTTTCAGAAGTTTCCGAAAAGCAAGTGTTTTAAGCACGTTTCTTATTTCTGACAAGTTGGGTATAATTAGTTCAGATATCTCCGAATAAAATTCTTATACGAATTTTAATTATAATATATAATTATACATTATATTTTGTTTCTATATAATTTATTAACTTATATATGTATAATATATATATAAACCTTTTAAGTGTCTTCTTGTCATAATTTATGAAGTCCACTTCATTTGAATATTCTATCGCTGGTGGCATTCCAAGTTATGGCGATTG
Organism: Sepiola atlantica; assembly: GCA_963556195.1. NCBI lineage: Eukaryota > Metazoa > Mollusca > Cephalopoda > Sepiida > Sepiolidae > Sepiola > Sepiola atlantica. The sequence continues at coordinate 212,256,887 of OY744515.1, read as the reverse complement.
AGTCGTGTAGAGTCTCCTCAATGTGTCAATACCGTAGGTAATACACGCTCAATAATCATTTTTGAGGGAAAATGTTTGCTTTAAATGTTTCACTCTAGAAGTATAATAAAACCTGCTGATGATAATATTTACTTATTTAATTGTTATTTTACCGAAATGTAATCTGATACTAAATCCAGTTGGATTTCTCAGAAATGTATGTGAAGTAAAATAATTTTTTTGGAATATTTATTTTCACAACCGGGATTCCCAGTGATGATTTTTATCGCCACTTGACAAGATCATACGCTTGGTCAGGGTAAAGGTCGGTTTTGCAGAAGTCTTTGTGCAGAATTGCGTCATCGGCCTTCCTCCCGGTCGCTTCAAGGCAAGTTCTGCGACGGTGTCATTGTTGGCACTCGGCACATGTTCAAACAATCTGAGCAGCCATTCACTCATCTCGCCCTCAATTGGTGCGATACGGTAGCGCCTTCGGATATCCTTATTGCAGACAGAGTCGAACAGTGTAATTCCAAACATTCAGTGGAGCATTTTGGTTTCCATAACGACGAATCTTCAGTCCGCTTTCTTCGTTGTCGTTGAGCACTCGGAGCTGTACAAAGCGACGGGTCTCACAACAGTCCGTTAGATCATCGACTTTAGACGGTCGCTAATCTTGCGGTCACAGAGAATGTCGGTGGTGTTGCGCCACTTGAGCCACGTCGCATTGATGCACGCAGCAACTTCGCTGAGGATGTTGTCCTCATCGCTGATATTTGAACCGATATATATATATATAGTGTATGTGTGTATACGTAAGGTATTGAAGACATACGTTATTTCTACTATAGCAGGAATTTTATTTGACTTCTTATTTTCTATATTTCAGAATTATCAATGGCAGTTCTTATAGTTACACGGCAAATGCTGAGAACACCGTTATTGTAATTATAAAGGCTGGCAATAGCAATTTAGAAATATAATCATTTTTAAACGTCGCTTGATTTTTTGTTGGAAATGTTGACAAAGGCTAACGATGGAAAGATACGATCATGAATAACTAAAATCGATTCTGTACACACTGATAGCATTAAACCATCAAAATGTATTCGGCAAGTACAGCACACCGTTGTTGGTAATCCTAGAAGAACCTGGAAATCGATTCTAAAAAAACGCCACGAGTCAGAAGGAACAATCTAAAATGTTGTCCACAAATACATCAGATACAAGTCTTACGTCGTGATTAAATGTCATTTGACGCCGGGAACGGTAGAGGAAAATCACTTACTCAGAGCTAATAAACTCCTAAAAAGATTTTAAGAGTATCATGATCAAATTCTGCCTCGTAGTTTTCCTAATTTCAATCTTTTGGACTACTATGTAGGGAACGTAGTTGAGATAAAGTTTAATGAGCACTCCCATGACACTAAATAATATCTAAACATCGCCATAATAAGAGTAATTTCGAATATGAACAAGGACCATCTTCCCTTAGCGTGCAGGCGATTAATACCTTACATAAAATCAGTTATCGAAGCTGAATGAGACTTGAATGAATAAAATTACAAAATTATATATTTATCCTGAAAACGTTTTTCAGTAAACGACATTATCTGTTTCTAAGAGTCATTTTTGGTTACGTGTAAATATTTCGCTAGATACGTTACGCACACTGTGTATATCGATCTATCTTCTATACATATAAAGTTGAGTTATTTGTTGCACTGATATTATATATTACAAGCCTACTTTACGATTAAAAAATAAAAACAACTTCCTAATATACCCAGTCGTGGATATGCGAGTAACTTCAGAAAAGGAGAGCTAATTTGCATATTACTTTAAAAACGAACTCTCATTTATTCACTATTAGTTTTTTTCTGGATGATTGATTTCATTTTACTATCACGCACAGTTCTACTTATGCTTATTTTTACATTGTGCATAATTGCGTAGCATTTGGACTGATAAAGTTCTAGAATACATACACATCTTTCATCTACTCCTGGGATTTTGGAACAGGTAGCACCATATTATAACGAAGCACTCTGCGATAGCGGATTTAGACACAACATTTCATACCAACCCACACATAACTAAGCACTCCCAAAAGAGTATTTCTACAGAACCAAAGACAAATAAAAAACACGGGCTGTTCTTGCATGACAAAAAATAACTGCTTCCTATACGGAAACTGCAAAGTGGTATCCCTTGAACATAAAGCGACTATCACAAGTCAACTCAGCAGCAGAGCTAAGACATACATAGGCATGACACAGGGCACTTTCAAGCAGACATTATATGCACATAGATAAACTTTTAAATAAACTTTTAAATATAAAGACAGGGCAAACACAGCACTAGCTACCCGGGTATGTAAATAACTTCTTGGCCTTTTGGCTAAGATCAGGTTGTGGTATCTGTTCCGATGGATGCTTCACCCCGTACTGGTGTTGTCTTGGCCTTCGGGTCTTGATTTGCGCCGGTCAGTGGGTTTGTTCTGTGTTGTTCTGGGAGGTCCACCTTCCCAGGCTTTGCCTCCCCTCTTTGGGGAGGAGTAAGTTTATTGCTTACTGCCTGAGGCGCCTCTGCCGGGGAATGCCGACGGGGCTGCCCAGACAATTCTTAAACCCCACTTTCCCGACCCGACCTTGGGTTACATCTTACTTGTGGGAGTAAGATAAAAACTGACCTTGTGCCTAACTTCTGGAGAGGAGTAAATCAATTCCCGCGTATGTGAATTAAAAGATAAGGGGATACCTTCACCATCAAATGGAAGTAGGTAAATAGAAGATCATCATACTCCCCAGCTTCGAACCTATGCTCCCTATACAACGCGAAGAAATATAACATTATACGGGTCATTTATGACCCCGACATACTTGCCTTAAATAGAAGAAGCGAGGTATTCAAACGCTGTATTCACAGAAAGCAGGCACTCTAACAACTAACTGGGAAGACAGATTTACAGAGAAAGACAGGACTAAGATAACGTCTGCAGCTTTTCACCACACAAGCAGAATTTAATATATTAATATACAAATAATAACAATAAATGTAAGAATATGACCTAATAAATACATACATATAGGTAGACACTGATGTACACATAGAAACAGTATTTTTAGGGGAACAACCTTATTCCCATGTAGTTTTATGTCGACTTTATATTTTTAGGAAGGGAGAGGGGTTGTTTTTAATTTTAATACAAATATATTTTTTAGGTTTTTATGACATTTTTTGAACACGTTTCACTTCGGAAAGTTTTTCAGTATTTTTGCTCAATGGGTGACTGAGTGACCCGTATAGGTTTTGGACCCCATTTCGTTCACCCATGACCTCTCCATGGAGGTCAATGAAACTGCAATCCAGCTATCACTGTCTTGTTTTATATTTCGCCTGAAAAATCCTTCCAGCCAAATCATAAAACAGAGAAGGAACTCTTTATTTTGGAACTTGCTTGCCAACTAATCAGGGACTATTTGTTCTTTTATAAAGTTTTGTTAAATTAGTTGTTTTTCTTGTTGACAACCCGATTATATAGCACAGATTCTATTTACGACCATTGAACTAACCGGTGTAATTTTAGAATTATAAACAATTGGAAAAAAATATCTGTTCTATATATAAAAGTTATCTTTCTTTGAAACAACCCCTTGACGAAACAAGTATTTCCCTTAATGAGGTCAGATGAAGTTATCCAGCAAGCACCACCCGTTATGATGATTTCCTCCCCCCGTTGCAAAAGATGTCAGCTTCTGGTGAAGCAATAATCCTGGCCGTATTATTATAACTTCCGCTAGTCCTTGACAATCTGCTTCCCGTCACGTGGCAGTTCTGAGGACTGAAAAGACCACATCCACAGCGGTTAAAGTTGATCCACTAGAGAACCTTGTCTAGCAATTGCCATTGGCTTTCTTGAATACGTGCGTGTGTGTGTTTCAATTTATCTTTATCATCTAAGTAGATTTCGTTTAAAAAAAAAGTAGCGAATGCATAAAAACAAAGACAAAGATCTAAAATCTCTTGTTTGGCGTTTTGGGGTAGTGGGAATGATTTCAGCTCTACCCTACAACCTCTTTATCACAGAAGAGACATTACTAGTCTCTCTGCACTTCATTGTTATTTCGATAGTAGGTGCTCGACTGAGCTCCAACCTTTGGTTCATCCTGGTAAGACATTCGCAGCGAGAACTCGTTTTCCACCACATCTAAAAATTAATTTATTTTTTATCCCATGTGCCTAACGCCAAGCGGAATTTCCGTAGACATGGCTTATTTGCAAGGGCTTCCTGTCTGTGGAACACGATAACGCGTGACTGCTTCTCTGCTGATTGCAACTTGGTCGTCTTCCAAACTAATGTCAACAAATTCTTGCAAAAGCCTCCCCATCAGTAATAAACAGTTTATATCATTGATATGTTTGTACTCGCATAATGTACCTCATCTTTCAGCTGGCAACCATTTTTCTTCTCATTAATTCTTATTCTCGAGTGGCTCTTAGCCTTGATAAGTGGTGACTCAATAATGAAAAAAATATAGATAGACACATATAAAATAACACACATGTGCACATGAACACATAGATACGCACACACACACATACACTTTTCGTTATCTGTCCCCAGTTTTGTTATATGTTGGACTTCAGAAACATCCTCATTACATGCTGTGCTTTCCTCCACGATAGGAACTACAGGGATTAACTCTATTTAAGAATAGTGTGCCAAATTGCGAACAAACATACTTGATTACTGTCTATATGATATCTAATGATTGCATATGTTGGATTACTGTCGAAGTGTTACACTTGGTCCAGGAATGGTTCACTTTGATTGTTTCTTACAAACATTTTAAATAGTATATTATATAGTTATATTAGACAGAATGGCAGTGAATTACCATGTGATTATTTTGATTTTGATTTTCCATTAACTTGCGTGCTTATTTTGTCTTTTATTGATGCTCATGTTCGTGTAGCCAGTATCATTAAATAAACGGTTAATTCAGTCCACGGAATAAACAAAGAAAACCACAAAGTGACTCACTTTTCTTTAGTGCTCAATATTTTGTTTTTCCTTAAAAATAAGATAACATTCATATAAAGTTATTTATTTCTATATATTCCCAGAATATTTGATATTTATTATATAAGACTAATTGAGCTGTTGCTAAAAGAGGACGACATTCCGCATTATTCTGTTACTAAATATGGCAGCACGTTTAACTTTGTCAGCCAAGATAACAAGCATCTGGTGTCGATTAGGTTCAACCCACAACCCAACAAAAAGACAAATAAATCTGAAGGATTTAGAATAATTAAAGATTTTCGTATTATTTTTGGAATCAACATTGCCAAATTTGCAAATGTAACATACTTTATAACATTTAGAAATAACTTAATCCTGTACAGACAGACTGTTTCGCTGTAGCACAATTTTTCAGTGTGGCTAGA
>OY744515.1:212186454-212246454 GCA_963556195.1 Sepiola atlantica | reverse complement strand
CAGGGGGTAGCAGTGATACGAAGTGAAATGAAGAGGAAGGTCATATATAGGTGACTGTGCGCAAATTGATATTTAAGATTAACATTTGAGTTGAGTCATGGAATATATCGGAGGTGGTCAGATATAGAGATATAAAGCGATACATAGATATATTATGCCGCTATTTCAGTTTTAGTAATGTTTAGGTTTTTCTAAATATCGGGACACTGGAAGATATATATATATATATATATATATATATATATATATATATATATATATATATATATATGTGTGTGTGTGTGTGTGTGTGTGTGTGTGTTGATGCAAACATTTAAATATAACCACATTCATCTGTTTAATTATTTTTTTTGTATTAAAATAAAATAAATTAATAAATGTCCCATAGGTTTCATGAAGGTTTTCATAAAATCTATGTCACATTTATTATTATTATTATTATTATTATTATTATTATTATTATTATTATTATTATTCAATATATATATATATATATATATATATATATATATATATATATATATATATATATATATATATATATATATATATATATATAAAGGCTGACTCTGTGAACCAGGTTCGCGCCTCCCGACCGTCTGAAATTGTTACTTTCCTGCACTGATGAGAGCAATAAGCTTGAATATATATATATAATATTTATGAATTAATATTACATTATTAATGCTTACAGACGCAAGCGTTTCAAGCTTATTGCTCTCATCAGTGCAGGAAAGTAACAATTTCAAACGGTCGGGAGGCGCGAACCTGGTTCACAGAGTCACCCTTTATATATATATATATATATATATATATATATATATATATATATATATATATATATATATATATATATAAATATATATATATATAGTAGAGAATGGTAGTTTGCTTGAAGCATTGCTGGGTATAGTGGTAGTAAGTTTTTGAAAGGCTGTGGGCAATGCAAGTTCCGGGTAAGATGCAAGTTTTAAGGAACAAAAACAATAACAATAAATCGAGTACGAAATATGACTTACTATTTATTTTTCCTTTTTTTCTAAAATCTTACATAACAACAAGAGTGTTTTTAGCTGTTCGTGTGATGTCCGGGTTATTAAAAATCACTATTTGATATTTCGGGAAAAGACATGCCTTTGTCAAAAATAATTACACCAGAAGATTTTTTTTCTTTTCCCCGACTGTGTAGAGAATACTATAAAACAAAATGGCTGCCAGATGTAGATCGCAGCGAAAACCGAAAACAGTCTCGCAGGGAATGTAAATTAAATTTTATTTAAAGGTTATGTTACATATATGATTTGGTGTTCAAAAATATTTGTGTAATGTTGGTTAAGTGTATGGTGCTCGAAAAACTGTTAGTTTTAATAATAATAATAATATATATATATATATATATATATATATATATATTTATTTTTATTTTTATTTATAATTTTTTATTTTTTTTATTAAGTTTATATTTGATTATTTACAATAACACTTCCCTCCTGCCTTCCCGGTTAAGTGTATCTCAATTTACATTACTGCATGCGTCGTGTTGTCCTGAGCGTTTGTCTCGTGATTGTAGCCCGAATCTACGAACTGCGTTCGATCCCATGTGACCGTCAACAACAGCCACTCTTGCACTGATGAGGATAACACACCGAGACCATATCACCTGTAGATAAAAACACTTTAATATTCAAACAAATATTTATAGTATATATATATATATATATATATATATATATATATATATATATATATATATATATATTATACATTCCGAAACCAATTAAAAATATATATATATACTGGAAGCTATCTACATAAAAACACAACAACCTAAAATTAGCAACATTGCATATGAAACCAGTGGTAACATTTTTAAATGCTTAATGTAATGCGATTTTCTTCCGTGATGCCATTCAGCGTTGCTGAATTTAAATCGTCAACGACTTCCTAGACAGATGCGAAAGCGTTCTATGTGCGTTTCTCCGCTGTCTTTTTAAAATTCTATTCTTTCTCTAGCTTTTTTGTTCATTTGATTTTTACACCTGAGGATGATTCGAGGAAGAATCGAAAACGTTCGTGAAACGTGTGAAACTTGGGAACATTTGTTATTTCTTTTATTTTAATACAAAAAAACCATCAGAAAAGAATAAAAAGGTATAATTAAACAGACGAATTCTGTTATTTTTAACAATGTTTGTATGTATATATATATATATATATATATATATATATATATATAACCGTTTGGGCTACTTAAAATGCTTTGACAAGTGAAAATTATGAAAAAGAAAACAATGTTTGTAAACACTTATAATGACATGTTTATGTCGAAATATATGATTTGAATAAAAGTAATATCCAATGTTTCATTTATTGAAAATAATCTCAACTCACGTATCTGGTTTTCAATCTGATTTCATAATTTCACCTTGTCGATGCTTCTTGAGTAGTCTAAACGAAGTTATTAAACTACCACGTGCCAGTGTGAAAGCTATAACATCTGGACTTAAAAAATAAAACTAACTCCATTGTCATCTGCTGATTTACTGATCTTTGATCTGCGTCGCTGATCGGAAGATATCGACAATGGAAAAGAAATTAAAGAAAAAATGTATATAAACATTGACGATGACATGTTTATATCGAAATATATGATTTAAATAAATAAAATCTCGCATCGCGTATCTGGTTTTCAATCAAATTTAATATATATATATATATATATATATATATATATATATATATATATATATATAATCTGATTGAAAACTAGATGAGTCCCGATTATAAAGGACGAAACGTATACGTACATAGATAATAAACAAAACAAATATCATATGTAGATATGTATATATGTATATATATATATATATATATATATATATATATATATATATATATGCGTGTGTGTGTGTGTGTGTGTATATATATATATATGTATATGTGTGTGTGTACAGGGATATCTTATAAACGAATGAACGGATCATTATGATTTTTGGAATATATATTCTAGGCAACACTGTGAGCCACATGGACACATTATTTTTTTATGTTAACAATTATGGGGTTCATATATATATATATATATATATATATATATAAAGTGTTTTTTATTTTATTTTAAAATATTCTATTGGAGCAGATCATTATAGATTTAGGAATATATATTCTCGGCAAGGGGGAGAGTAACATGGGCACATTATTTCTTTTGTAAATTTACCATTTAGGGGACACGGTTACCTGAACTTGCACCGCCTCGAAAAATATTTTAAAATAAGTTAAATACAAAAGAATCATAAAGAAAAGAATTGCTGTACATCCAATTTTGAGTGATGTTTAGTAATACATTCTTAAAAGGATCGATGCGCGTGCATGAGCGTTAATGACATGTATGCGCTTGCTAAAATTCTAAATTAGTGAACTTATGATTATAATGTAATCGATTCTTGTGGAGCACTAACGCTGTCTACGTTTGTTGGCGACTCAAGTAAACCTTACTTCAATACTCAACCAAGTAGAAGAAAGATTTCAAATATATGTCGTGGCGCCCTGGAAGACTTCTCGAGTGGCCGGTCTTAACTTGATATTGATTGACCTGCCTGGGACGATGTCAAGAATTGTAGTACAGAGTACAGAACCGGGATAGGAGACGATTAAAGGAATCAGCACATATGTTATGCTTTGATGGTTCCCTAAGTAGACCAAACACACATATAAGCATCAACATATGGAAGCCCTCAACTGGGAAAGCGTGGGAGTACCACCGCCGCTACTGCCGCCGCATAATCAAGGTACAAGTAATGCGGAAAAGTAGAAAGAACAAAGGAATCTTTATTAGAAGTTCCAAGTACGCGGTAATTTTAATGTTAACGTCAGAGTACAAAGCTATAAATTCGCAAACTTGCAGTTCGGTTGTTTTCCTTTGTGACGTGCAAACAAGAATGAAACGAACTACGAACCCATCGCCAATAAAACAGATGATAAAATGATGAATCGCGATAACTTAAAAACAACAAAATATGTATTATTTCGGTTATTTGGACTACTGTTCTCATCTTGGATGTTCGCTTGACAACGCTTCGGCCGATGTAACCTCCGATCTTCTTCAGATACATCATGTTGTGGTGCGGATAAAAGTGCTAAGTAATTATCAGTTCTAATTGACAGTATTATGGAGACTCGAACTTCAATCCCCAGTCCGGGCGATACTAAGAGTACAATTACGAATTACTTTAGACTTCTACCCGGTCATGGCTGACGGGACAAGAACAAGCTACCCCTTGGATAAAATAAAAGGGTTCCGTTCGAAATTCCGTAAAGATTTCTGAGTTTTACAAAAGGTACCTGAAGAATCCAAATCATCGAAATTATCAATCCTAATGTAAACAATTCCGAAACATAGTAACAAAAAAATCTGTGTGCAGGTATATAAAACTGATGTAAATAGATTTTCGGAAATGTTAGGCTTCTTCACCTCTTGAAAAAAAAAATTAGTATCGTGCTATTCGGACTAAAAAACATTTGCTTTGTATACAAATAACATTAGCTACTCCAAATAAATCAGTTCAATGGAATGCCGAATGTTAGCTCATACTGTCTCTCCCAACCAATGACACTTTAACAATTTCATACAAACAGGCAAAGCAAGAAAAAAACTATTTATTTTGAATAGAGAATACCCAGAAAAATCTAGGCAATTTAGCACAATTAATTTACACATACATATGTAATTGTTGAACATAGAAATTAGTTACTGATGCGGAGATTAGCCGACGCCTGGGCAACGTCGGCCCCCTTTATATGTTCAAATACAAGTATTTAGAAATAAAACAAAGAAACAGCATGGAAACAATAATGTATGCAATAAACATTATCTCCTCGCAAACTTGACAGAGTTCGCTTTGAAATTGTGTCCATGAGAATGTGTACAATAAAGTTTGAGTAGGATGTGTGTGTAAGTTCGGGGAGATTTCTTAAATACCGTGAGATGCGTACATGTTCAGGTGAGGTGTGTTTATCAGCGGCTCGATCGAAAGAAAAAAGAATGAATTTTCTTGTGCGTTCCAGTTTATATCACGGATTATAGCGCCCTGTAACGTCGCGAAATTGGGGATAATTCAAGTCTGAAACGCTCCCTCGTGAGTGTATGTGTAAATGTGTAGAAGAGGGACGGAAATGATACACTGATAACAGAAGCATTGTTAAAACAGAAAACAAACGTATCACGTATCACGTGCGAGGAGATGTTCGTTGTGCTTTCCGTAAGCAGATACACAACGACGTAGACAATCTTGTCAACTTCGAGTCGCCCTTTGGATGACTTCAAGTCGGTTATTCTTCCAAGTTTTAATCAACAGTTTATACGAATTTTATATCTATAATTTCTCTCCTGTATAATTGAAGTTGTTATAACATTAAACTCCAAACGGTAAAATCCATTAGTTGAGATATGGACTTTTGAGGGAAGTTCGTTTGGTTCAATGAAGTAAGGAGTATTTTAGTTCATTAATAAAATAAACTAGATGCGCGTTGTAAAATACATTTATACATGATAAAATAAATATCTAAAATATATATATAAAAATATACATGTATTGTATTAGTTTCTGTAGATGTAAATCCGTTGAAACTCAAGTGTTTATAAATATATATATATATATATATATATATATATAATATTAAATTATATTTTTAATATATTTTACCAACGTACGACGACGTTTCGAGCTTACGACTTCCATCAGCACAGGGAAGTAACAATCTCAGACGGTCGCAGGGCGCGAACCCAGTTCACAAAGACACCTTGAATCTGTAAGCGTTCAATTAGTCGTTGATGCCACGAGAGATTGTGAGGGGATTTTTTTTCATTTTGTACTTTATAAAGAAAAATAAGTAAATAAATAAATAAATAAATAAATAAATAAATAAATATATATATATATATATATATATTTTCTTTATGAAGTACAAAATGAAATATATGTAGATTTACGCTAAAACGGTAAAGGAAATCTCTCTACGCACAACGAAGTCCCTTTTCTCCGTAGAATTTGGTAATGTGAAAAAGCAAAACAAATGTGCCCGTTTTTTATTTTAGCATTTTTCGTCTTAACTCTTCGTTTCTTTTTCTGAAACAGGAATATCATTAATGTGCTAAGCCGTGACCTTTGTAAATTAAGGCCAATTCACCATGAAGTGACATCATGCTAGTAGGTAGCAAGCGAGATCTGTCGAACAGTCAGACTGTCAGTAATGAATGAGAGTCTTTTAAAACTATTAGAAAACTTTAAAAATTACATTTAAAAAAGAAAAGAAAGGAGCACGATTCGCTTTATGCTAAAAGTGAACTTTATTCAGTATAAATAAAATTTTAAAAAAAAACAGAATACAAAATAAGTGTTATTGCTACGTTAAAGTAAATAAACATTACGTTTTTTCATTGATTTTTATTTACTATTTCGATTTACTTGTCTCCCCACGAGGACAGGATAGAGTTCGACAGTAGTTTGGTTTTTAATGTGAGGCAAATCAAGCTCCCAAAAAGGGGCACTCTGGATTGGGACAACAATTAAAATTGCCTCGGTCTAGAAGATTTTCTCGTTCATCATTACTGACCGACGACATAAAAGACGAAGTGTAGTATCAGAATTTATTTATCTACCTCCCACAAGGTAAGATGTGACACAAGGTCGGGAAAGTGGGATTAGATAAGCCAGCGCTCGAGAGGTGAGCACTCTGGCCATTTAAAAATTGCCTAGGCAGCCCCGGCGGCATTCCCCAGTAGGGGCGCCTCAGACAGTAAGCAATAAACTTACTCCTCCCCAAAGAGGGGAGGCAAAGCCTGGGAGGGTGCATCTCCTAGAACTGCACAGGACGGACAACCCCCAATAGACCGGCGTAAATCCAGACCCAAAGGCCCGGACGATACCTGTCTATTAGGCGGTGTAAAAAAACCCTGGTTATTAAACTTTTAATTATTTTATTGTTAAAAATATAAAATACAATTTAAATTTTAAACAAATTAGGCACAAGGCCATCAATAGTGTGAAGATGAAATGTCGTTAGTCATCATCTGTATAATTTTGACCTCTAGAGTAAATGTTGTATCGTGGTCATAAGAAAGTTTATGGAATTATTAAAAATTCGATATGGGTCCCCACAATCGCCACCAGCTTCTAAAACTGCCTGGAAACCGCATTAACTGATTTCACAAGGAACTTTTTTTTCTTTTTAATTTTTTTTTTTTACTAATGAGTCAATACTTATCAAGGCTAAACACCCACTTGAAGATTAGGTGTAAACAAGATGGAGGAATTGAAAGATGAATGGTGATGAATACTATGAGAGTGTTGAAACAGCAGTTGACCCAGAAAACATCATGTTTCCCCATTATCAAAAACATCGCTCGTGAAATGTGAGGACTAAAGGAAAAAAACACGCATAATTCATAACTGTTGCTCCTCCATTCATTTCTTGTAAGAATTATTTTTCAGTAATAACTTACAAGTATACATAACAATTATAGGGAGTTATTTACCAATCACCCTGTAGTTTTACCTTAAAATCACTATCAAAATTCTACCTTGAAAATGACATGAACAAAACCATATTTCTTAAATACCAAACAATTGATCAAAGATGAAATAATTTGAGAGGAATTACCATCGTCATATGTAGTGTAGTGTGTAACCGTTCCCGTGTATTGTTTATCTTCTTAGTACCAACCACTCTGACGTCAGCAGAAAAACAAGACACAATAAAATGGCCTTCTCTTCATGACGACTTTAGTTAAGCACTAAAAGAAGGTATTTTGATACTCCCTTCCGTTGCTGACTGAGGCGAAGCGACCTGAATATATGAAATAGAGAGACGCACTAAGTCCCCTTAAAATGTTCCCGGCGTTAGCCAGGATGTAATATGCCAAGGTTTTCCATTGAAAAATCCTGACGGAGATTATAAAAATATAAAATTGATTTCCCTGACTTCTTTTAAGAATAGGAGAGTAGAAAATCGACCTTGGGTTTACTTTTGGTAACCTCGTTACTGTCGATTCCCTTATTTTGTACTTTAGTCCTCACATTCCATGAGCAATGTTTCTGACAAAAGGGGAATAATTGCTGTTTTCTGGGTCGAAATCTATCAATCTAACACTTAGTTTTTGACCTTTAAGTAGTATTTTGTTTAGCTCCTTACATCAAGTGGATTCATGCCTTGTCTGGAGCGATTTCCATAAAAATACCCTTTAATTTTTCTGTTTTATTATTTAATTAAATTATTTCTCTCTTAAAAATCAAACCCAAAACAATATTCTTTTTATTGTTAATATTTTAGCACCCTCCAAATTGATATTGGCTATTTAAAAAAAATCTGATAATTAATTTTAATATTTATTATGGTGCAACCATTAGTGCTACTACTACGACAAAAGTTGTAAGTGTCGTAGTAGTAGCACTAATGGTTGTACCATAATAAATATTAAATTAAATTATCTGAGTTGTACACAGATCAGCTGTTTAGTGTTCAGCATCCCAAAATATTAGATGTAAATAGCTTCCAAATCCTTCAATATTTGAATGCAGACTTGTAAAGCCAGTTTAAATCACTTTCTATTCGACAGTTAAATGCCTCCAAAATTCTAATGTTCGTGAAGTAATTATTTTTTCAGATTCAGATATTCGTTGTAATTAAACTATTTTATCCCTTTTAAAAATAAAAGAAATATTATTTATTTGATTATTAATATTTATTATTTCTAAAAGAAAACATATTTGATTTTTAAAAAAATCAAATAATGTAATTTCATATTTATAATTTTACAACTATTAGTGCTACTACTATGACAACTAAATTCAAAATTGCGTCACTGTGTATTCGTATCTCTTCCAATCTTAATATTGTAAGAAATTGTACCGTATTTTAGACTGAGAACATAGCCTCTATACATGAAAACAATGGTGCTGTTTTGGTTTGTTATCTAAGTGTCACAATCTACTTTGGCCTGATATCTACACTTTGTTATGCGATATACCCCTCATGTTGCAATCAAAACGGTACAAAGGCAAGGAAAACACTTCTAATTGGTTTCAAAAGAATGTGTAGTTACCGAGCCTGTAACCTGTACCCTAACCCTAACCCTAATTTTTAATCCTTAATCCTCACGTACAAATATGAGACCGTGAGATACTCCAGCCAATTATTCAACGAGAAATCACTGAAGACCCAGTAATCTATAGCGGCGAATGGAGAGCTTACGCTAAATTAAACCACTCAATCGTAATTTATACGTAAATCAACAGCAAAATTTCGTTGATCCTAACACAGGAGCACATACACAAAGAATTTAAAGATCATGGCTTGACGCGAAGATTCGTATATCTACTATATAAAGTAGAGACGTTTTTCCCCTGTACCTTCTCGAAGTATAGAAAAATAACCACATGCATCACAGGCTACTAAACTATTCACTATACTACACTTATTCACTCGACCGTGTTTTTGTAAATTTGTTATTATTTTTTTCGCCATAACACTAAATATTACATTTGGCCTGCCATCCACGTCTCTCCGAAAAACCAACTCCATATAGGTGGTAGCAAAAAGTTTTCTCCCTAACTCTACTCATCGACACCGGGAACTCATAAGCACAGTTTAATTTTCACAAAACACCCAGTTGTTATTTCTTATTTTCCTGTTATTAATTTACTACATAATATAAAGCAATACGCAAAGACATAATGACCGCTCCCGTTGAATCCGATGATTTTCCGCGAATACCAGATTAGGTTATATCTAATTCTACCTATGACTTCCACATTTACATTCATTCCGGAATTAAGCGAATGAAATTAACGAACACAGTTCCTTCAAGATTTATTAAATTCAACATGGCGACTAAAATTTGTGGATCGAATCAACTTCCTATTTAATTGAATAAGCACCCAGACATTGGTAGACCTCGATGCATTTACATTTTTAAAATCATACACGTTTAACACGCATATTATAGAAAAGTTGCCGAAATCCAGTCATTTTCATCATCTAAAAATGACAATCTTAACATGACACGCATGGCCAATAATGAAGCTTAGCTTAATTGACGTATTTTCACTTATATTTTTAACGGTAAACGATAGAGCAGTGGTTAAGAAGGCAGGTTTCATAATCGCCAGTTTCAGCGTTCACTCTCGTTCTACTGTACCACGTCTTTTTTTATTTATAGCATTCGCAAACACGGTAGATGGGGGGAGTAGAATAAACAATGCGCTGTTTCTTTTTTTTATTCGACGTCATGCAATAGGTAGTACTTTCTCCCGTGCAACGCCGGGCGACGGGTTCCGCTAGTTTAAAATAAAATAAGTACGATGTAGATATTTTTCCTTGTAGATAACATGCCAAAGCGGCACCAAAACCTCACCTACATATGGTCAATGAGTTAATTGATAACTAGCGGAACGATTGAACAGGAAAAAAATTAAGAAACCAAGGAACTTCTGCTTCCATAGCTGATCTTGATTAAAAATATTAACTATAGTCTTCGTTTATTATAAATTTCATGAATGAAAATGAACATATAAGTGCTCGTATTATTTCATCATTATGAAAGGGCATCCTTGCGGCAATATAATTACGTAAACGATCGTCTTGTGGGGAGTGGGCCTGAGAAATTGTAAATAATAGTGTCTATACACCAAACACTGACAGGAAGGTACTATTGTATAAGAATAAAAGTATTTGTTATCAAAGTTACTTTTATAAGTATTATTTTCAAGAAGCGTTAATTAGAACAGTAATCGAATATTTTGTGCACAAATCGGTGCTGGATTAGAATAACCATCAAAAGGTAAACTTACATCCAAACGAAAAAGATATAGTAATTATATGTATGAAAAGAAATGGTTACGAATCTACTGTCTCGCTTAACGCTAAGTGATGCCTACGCTAGTTTCCATTGTAACTGAGTGTTAAACGCTCACATGGAAGACGAGTAAGTACTACTACGATGAAAATGCATCCTCTTCTGTTCTCAGTAAGTAGACCAAGAACCGAAACACTCGTTGCGAAACAGCAGAAAGTGGAAAATAGTACATTTACAAGTATTGTATTTACTTCCTCTCCAGGAGGTTAGACACAATGTGGGTTTTGATGAAAGTGTTTCTGTAGGTTTTCAGTCCTCATTGTTACAAGTATTAGTTTAAAATAAAGAATTGTAGTGTTCGCATTTGCTATGTATATTTTAAGAATGTCATCGGAAGGAAGCTTTATTTGTTTAGTCTGTATAATTTTTAATCAGAAAACGTAAATTTCTAAATTGTTTTAATGAGTCGCCTCAGCGTTAATCGGCGTAGTAATTACAACGAATCTATCTAACGCACGGTGTTATATGAAAAACTGACCCTAATTAGAGGTATACCGTATTTCTATTACAGTTTTCTTGGTAAAAAGAAAGATGACTTATTATAGTGTGAGGGAGGGGGTTCACTGGTACTCCCACGGTGAAATTAGTAATAAAAACGGATGACCGGACAAAATATAAAAATCGCTGGATTCGAACCGGACTGATCGTTTCTGTGAAAAAACGCATCAATAACCAGACTACAGCGCACACGAACGATAATTCTATACGCAGTTTTTGTACCGGCCACTGAAATAGGGGAACATTTGACTTTACTTTTTACATAAGATATAAAGGATGGTAATAAAAGGTAATTCACTTTCATCGAAAACAGATAATTAGATTTCTTTTTTTCATCTAGTCGGACGTTTTCATTAAATAATAAGAAATCTGAACAAAACGTTGATGACATAATGTTTTCTTTTAAGCGTAATCAACTCTGTTGCCATCGAGAAGTACTCGACCTCGGGCCATTCATTTCAGTCGCAATATGAATATAACTAATTGTGTCTATTGATATCTCTAAGTACTCAATCTTGAGTGATTCACCTTCCCTTTCCAATATTAATAACACTGTTTTCTTTAAGTGTAATCAATTGTGGAAGTTGGTATCTAAAATGGGAAAAGTACAAATTATATCGGTCGGTATTTCTATTCCTATTTAATGATTACATCTTGGCGTCTCTTATTGACCCTGGAATTGTTTATTCCACACCAGCTCTAGGAGTTTCTCTAAGTGCGCAGTGTACAGTGATATGTTTATTTTTAAAAAAATGGTGGTGCGAATATAATTCCTGCTTTTATACACTTTATAAATATTAAAGAACGGGTCATTGAATTCCTTTCAATCTATCTATTTACTATTAAATGATTTGGGAGCTGGTCTTTTTGTACGCAAATAGAAACATGTGATTGGCTGACAAAAAGGAATAGGAAGAGTACACATTACTGAGCTAATAGTTTTTACCCAAGTTCAAATCTCACGTAAGTTTAAAGGATGTTTTAAAACTGGATACGTGTTTTATAAATTTAAAGAAATTAACATAACATAATAACATAAAAAAATAACATTACATAAATATTTTTAAAACCTAGTGACGTTTTTATGATCCCCAAATAATAGAATAAGGCCCATTTGGCATTAGTTCAAAACGATTTTCTTCTTTAAAACATAATTTCTAATGTTTATTGCCAATATAAAAGATACATACATATCGTAGTTATTTATTTTCTAATAACAATACTAAGTAGCGTATTTCTTTCCACGAAATTTCACAACTATTTTTCTTCGTACTAGCGATAGAAGCTAGGTAAAGATGGAAATTGACATACGTAGATACGGTCTCAACATCGCTCAAGGAGCAAGTATACTAGCATTTATAATCAATTTAACTATGAGTTCTCATAGCTGTTATTATAATAAGAAATATTCCATCACCTTTTAATAATATTTCTCATAATCTTCAATTTTTCAACAACATTTTGCTTGCTTTAATTCGATTTGTTTTACGGCATATGAACCTCAATGAGTTATTTAATGCCAACTGCAAGTAAAAATATATAAATATTTTGTAATCGTTCTATTTAGTAAAGTGATCTGATTTTGTTAGTCTATAGGAATAGTTTGTAGAAAGCAAGTGGATTACTTTTCTATTTTATAAGTATTCAAGCATGGGTCATTGACTCCTTTCAAATCTATCTATATACTATTAAAAAAAGTTATGGTGTTTGGAAAGTTTTTCTGTTCGTACGCAAATAGAAACATGTGTTTAGTTGACAAAAAAAGAATAGGCAGAGTACACAGTAGCTTATACCATGTCAATACCCGAGGTCGAATCACAAATATGTATACAGGATTTTTAAAGTGTGTTAAATGTCGTTCGGATCGACGTACTCAAAAAGGTTGTTCAAATCACCAACCTGGCAATGTTTAGAAGGGATTTCATTGAAATTAATACATTTCCCTTAATATATGTCCCACTCTAAATGAAGCATGACAGCGAACGCAGAATGAGGGGTATTCTCTATTAAGCAAATATGAGTGTGTTACGTATGTGTTGTGTATATGCAAGACTTACTTAACCCTGTCTATCTTTTATATAATTTTGCTAGTTCAGTTTGGAAGTAGGCTAGACGTTATCGGTTAACTGTTCGTGCAGATATTCTAGAGTCTGACAATTAATTACCATCATTTTTGTAAATTGTTGGTTTTAGATCCGTAAATAGAATTTTAGTTTTTGTTTCGGAAAAGTGTTACGATTTTTTAAGCCTTATCCACTTCCTCGTTTCAACAAATGCCAACGTATTTCGATTTTATAGATATCAAGCACGAACGCAAACAACGGGATATTGTTGTACACCCTTTGATAAAAATGAAATATACTTATCCAAGTACCCCGGGTAATGTAGGTTCAGAATATATATATATATATATATATATATATATATATATATATATATATATAATAAAATATTTGTAAATAATTCATTCATTTATTTCGTAGGAATCAGATGATTCTATTGTTGGCATTGTTTCCTCGATATATTTCAAGTTGGAATTATGTTAAGAAAGACATTAAGAACATGGGAGGGACTTCATGAAGGTTGCCAACATACTAAGTGAAAGTGTTTTTGTGGATTCGAACTTGGTACACTCATGTTGTCAGCCCATGTCGTTAACCATTTAGCCACCGTCACCCCCTTTGTAAAACAATGTTTAATTATGTTTTTTTAAATTTTTTAGATGAAGAGTAATAATTTATATTAGTTACATTTTTTGGACTACTGTTCTCATCTTTGGTCTTATTCTCACAACGGTTTGACTCATGTAACCTCCGACTTTCTTCAAGTGCGTCTTGTCCAACGCAGCAATCTTTATGTCGAACTTGGGAATCTGTGCGGAATTTCGAACTGAATCCTTTACAACGGGGGTAACTTGCTCTCGTTTCGTTTGGCCACGGATATAAGTGCTAAATAATAGTCAGTTCAAAGTGACAGTCTTCTGGTGTTTGAAAGTTCAATCCTTAGTACGGGCGATACTAAGGATACAATTACGAATTACTTAAGACTTCTATCCGGTCATGGCTGACGGAACGAGTTACCCACTTGGATTAAATAAAGGGGTCCGTTCGAAGTTCAGTACAGATTCCTGAGTTCGACATAAAAAAAATTCCAAGTTCGACAAGACACACCTAAAGATGGTCGGAGGTTACATAGGCCGAAACGTTGTAAGAATAACACCGAGAATAAGAACAGTACCTCCAAATAATCCAAATAATCCAATGTTTAATTGTATCCATCGTATGTCAATTTTCATAAACATTCTATTAAATAAGCACATTGCTGATAGATATGCTTTTTTATTGTTTCCGAAGCAAAATAACGATGTCCTGTAGCTAAAAAAGATTATACAAATAAATAGGGTCATTTTTAGTAACAAATTAACTAGAATCAAATGTACGGTCAAACCTTACAAAGATTGTTTTACTATCTTTTACAGCGCTTATAACTAATTATAGGAGTAACCGGACTCATGAAAAAGAATTTCAGAAACTACCTGACGAATATACCCGGTTAACCTAGTGCAAGAGACATACAGACAATTGCGCTTAAAAGGACGATTAGAATCTTTAAAAAGATCTCTCGGTTGGAGTCTCTGAAATAGTGGGTGATTATCTGGTATCCGGTAGGTGAATCAGTTATTCTCTATGAAACGCTTGCAATACAATTATTTATGGCCACAATTCTTGATAACCAAGTAGACACCATCCAAAGTGGATCAAGGCCTGCTAGGGATCCAAGAAGTGATAGTTTCAGTCACGCTTTGGAAATCTCCTCAGTTTTAATTTTTGTGTCCTTACTTAATATGTTGACAGCAAAATTATATAAAATCGCTTTTAACAGTAAAATAACATTAAAAAACATTACTACGCATTTGTCTCAACCTATTTGAAAATCGTCATGATGATAAATTTAATTTTTGTACCTAATATATAAAATAAAATCAGTCTCTTTAGCATTTCTTTGTTATCGATAGATTTCTTCCTACACAATCAATATTTAATTCTGATTCATCAATTTTTCTTGTGGATTGTAGCAGCATGTTGTTAAAAAGAATAAAATGTACTTCGATGTAATTCCTCCCAGAAAATACTTTGTCCGTGCAAGAATTATATTTAAATAGCAACCATCTTAAAAAGGGGATGTAACTCTATATGTGTCCATACAGAGTTAGTTTCCTGTGATTGGAACAAAAATAATATTTTGGAATGACACCTGCATAGTTAAAAAGATTAAAAGCCAAAAAAAAAAATCAAGTAAATACACTGCATGCCAAGTATGTAAAGCTAGTTTTTTATAAAATATATAATTTATTAAATGAATTCTAGAAAATTTCATTAAATCAAATCAAATAAAAATTATTTGGCAAAACAAAAATACCAAAATGCAACAAGCCATGTAAAATACAGATAAAAGATATTTACATCCACATACAG
Organism: Sepiola atlantica; assembly: GCA_963556195.1. Classification (NCBI taxonomy): domain Eukaryota; kingdom Metazoa; phylum Mollusca; class Cephalopoda; order Sepiida; family Sepiolidae; genus Sepiola; species Sepiola atlantica. The sequence continues at coordinate 212,230,569 of OY744515.1, read as the reverse complement.
TCTGAATGTTTGTCCAAATCCGCTTTAAACATGGTTATGGCAGTCATCATCACCACTTCCTCTGGCAGGTGATTCCACGGAGAAGAAACACGGACAGGGAATGCTGCCTTTCTTCTATTGAGCCGAAAGCAACAATGGTACATCTTTTTCTGGTACCAGCGGAGACCACTACTTAGCGCTGAGGTTAAAAACTCCTCGATAAGTAGATGTACATTGCTGTTGATGATATTGTACGCCAGAATCAAGTCTCCTCGCACCCTCCGTTGCTTATTAAACTCTAATATGTCTCTGATTTTAAAACAATTAAACACATTGGTGTGTTTATAAAGAGAAGTCTCCGTGTGGTGGTCCCGTATCATAGATTTGTCGGAAAGGTAGTATGAGCGTCGAGCGCCAGCACTCTGCTTACATAAGACTGTCCACATATATACATACATAACACAGTCATGATTTTACGTGTGCATATCTATTCTCATTTATAGCACGTTTATTAAAAGACTAGCAACGCGACTCGGCGTTTCTCGTAGGCATGAATAACAAAATAAAAGAGCGTTTTCATTTTTGCTGATGAATCAACACTTATCAAACTTTAGAGCAACTCGAGGATAAGGGTTAATAACTTATGACGACGGTTTATAGCAAGTGCTTATTCACATTAGATTTGAAGACGACCAAGTTGTAGATCTCAGGGAAGCAATCTTGTGGCAACATGTTGGAAGCTCTTGGAAAGAAACTTTATTTAAAAAACTTGTATAACATCTTTATTTTAAAACCTCTCTCTCTCTATCTCTCCCCTTTATTGCCCCTCTCTCCATCCCTCTCCGATTACTCCTCATCTTTCTCTCTCTCTAGCAACTGGTTCAATATAATAGAAAGAAAGAAAATGAATTAAATTTGACTGACTATTTTACCTAGTTTCAGCGTTGTTTTTTAAACAAGTATAAGTAAGAATGAAAATAAATATTCTGACAACCCATGTACTAATTTAGACGATGGTAACCTCGAAGTAATGAATATTATAGTAATTTATTTCTTACCATAACAAGATCGGGGTCACACTGAATCCGATAATGTAAGGTTTGTATGCGCATCTTGTGCAGTTTCTGACTTTTAGTCGAACAGAGACAGAATAACGACTTTCATCTATATATTTGAATCATTAATCCGAGCGTCATTAATGTGATTAACTAAAACTCTTTAAGTCCTGCAAAATGACATTCACGTGCGTGTTTTCATTTTACTTCAGTCGAAGTTCTCAGAAATAAATCGGCCTATTCTTGGGTCTAACACTTGATCGCTATATAAGATACATATATATATTCGAGTGTTCTATTAAAGTTCTCCCTTACCTCTCACACGTTGATTTAGTAAAGAAGTTAAGAACATTAATTTTCCTCTGCCCAATTGACCAGTTAACTATGTTATAGTATATCTTTTCAGTGGTCTTATGGTCTTACCGGATTCCAGGACAGGAATTCATCTAGTCTGGTAGAGTATTTAGCTTAGTGGTGTTACTTTGGGTTTCGAATACTATGTTATTTTGAATAGTTGGTCAGGGTTTACAAGTTAGGGTAAAGTATCCTCATGCCAGGTTGTCCTGACAAACCCCTGTACAGAGAGACCTTAGACACTCGAGGATGCTGTCTAGTAGGCGTTCAAATGCTCCCCGCGTGTGCGTGTGTGTAACTAAATATTGTGCTTCTTTTTGCTATATTAAATTCCACGTGCCATTTCACTTAGTTTATTTTTAAACACATAAATACCGAGGGAGAATTAATAGCGTATAAATTCTAAACAAAATTTCTTTTTTCTTTCTTTCTGAGAGTATCAATTACAATCATTGGTTTTTTTCTTTTTCTTCTTGTTCTTGTTCTTGTTTTTTTTTTTTTTTTTAACAAATGGCTATGGATTCTTTCACCTTTGTTGACTGCCTCGTCCCGGTGGCCCCACTTCCACAAGATAATAAAAAAGCTTACCCAGGGTCGGCCTTACCAGAAGCCGCCAAAAGATGACCATTTTGTTTATTTTTGTTTTTTCTTTAGAATGAAATCATCGGATGTTAGCACGATTCTTTTTTCCCGTTTTTCTTATTAATGGGTCATTCTTTATCAAGGCCAAACATCAATCGAGGGCTAGGGTTAATTAGATGGATGGATTATCAGTTAAATGATGAATAATATAATGAGAGGATGAAAAAAAAGATTACTTATGAAAACGGTTTATGACAAGTATTTGTTGACATTGGATTTAAAGACGACCATATTGTAGTCTGCAGGGAAGCAGTCATGTGGTTTTGTTCCACGGATGGGAAGTTCTCGGAAAGACAGTCTGTTCATAGAACCACTGTCAACAATTTCCATTTCTCACCCTGTATACCTAAACTTCCATGAGCAAAGTTTATTTCCAAGAACTACCCGTCTGAGGAATACAATTCCACGGTGCTGCTTCCCAGCTGACTACAACATGGTCATGTTCAAGTCTAATGTTAACAAATTTATGTTGAGCTATTCTATTAAATAATCAAATTCTTCCCAGTTTCAACCATCATTACAAATCGTCACGGTGTTGTCTCACCGGCCACCTGACAAACTCATTAACTCTTATCCTCGAGTGGCCTCTGAACCTTGATAAGTGGCGACTCTTTGGTAAAAAAGAGTTCCGTTTAATGTTAGGCAGACGGGGGAAGAAAGGAAAGTTCTTTGCAGTTGTGGCAGGGAGATGAGTTTTAATTTTCGAAGCAAAAGGAAAAAGTTTACAATTTCGAATATTTTGTCAGTGGTGAATTTTTTTCGCAGTGGATAAGTCATTTTACTAGTATCACATTTGGATGTGACTTGGTGTTCGAGTTTCAAGTCTCGGCGTGGATACGCTTTTAAGTCTAGCCACACTGATGTGGTGTTGTCAACGAAACAGCTGTCCATGAATCATTCTATTTTATAAAAGTAAAATACATTTTTAGACACATTAAAAGTGATATTCAGTGTTGCGCAGTTCTCACTGCCGATTTCGGGTTCAGCATCATCTCGGCTCAGACAGCAAACCAGATCTGACTTCGGACGCGTCAGGCCGCATTCTTGAAAACTTTGTACTACATACATTGACATTTCAAAAATCTTTGGAAGCGGCAAGTTCCCATGGTTCTTATAGAGACACGTCTTCGACATCAGTTGATGTGAATAGTCCTTACTCCCTCCGCTCCTATATGATGCTTTCACTCACTTTGTCCTGTTTCGACTGAGTTATACATATAATTCAGAGGAGAGAATGAACCAATGAATATCACTTTGAATACTTTCTTAATCGAAAGGCATTTTTGTTTGTCTGTCACAATTACGTTTGAAATTTCATTTTCATTTCTAAACGCGCAGGTTGAATAGACGTATCTTGTTTGAGATGCGACAAAGGATCTCTATAAGAGAATCTGTTCGTCGACCGGTCTGTCGCATTAAGTTTAAAATAGCATTTCCGTTGGTCTGTCACGCTTAAGTTTTAATTGTCATTTCTGTCGGTCTATCATGCTTATATTTAATATAGCATTTTCGTTGGTCTGTCACGCTTAAGTTTGAAATGACATTTTTGTCGGTCTATTTCGCTTATATTTAAAATAGCTTAATCTACGAAGCAATTGTCCCAGTTCTTCTACAGGGTGAGAAAAAGCAATGTGGTTTATTGCATCAATCATTCTCAATCCTCTCGTAAGCTTCTTCGTCTTTGTAACTGACAATTATTATATCTCATTAACCGTTATCCCCGGATGGCTGTTAGCCTTGACAAGTGGTGATCTTTTTGTTAATAGATGCTTGTGTGCATTTATTGCACAGGCCGTGATCGTTCACTCATTGCCTTCGACTGAATCCGGAGTTTGATTTCCGCACGGTATGTAGTGTGAATTACGTTGTCTTGGTTACTGCTATAACAAAATGATTGTTTCTCCAAACAAAATCACAACTCCAGTTTAAACCAAGCAGCGATGTTTTATCTTGTGAGGTTACAATGATACTTGCTTTATCTACCGAACGATCTACTTGCAATCAGGAGAAACATCTTTTCAAGCTAGACACAAACAGTCTCCCCGCTTAATGTTCTAAAGGATATTCTGTCTCTCCGAACAATAGGAATAAAACTAACCTCCTCTGACCATTTTGATGGAATGTATATATATATTCCTGTCATTGTGGGTAGGCCAAGCAACAAGACCACTTGAGAATGATGGGCTCTTTTATCACTGGACATAAAAACTCACTGACCGGGATGTCTATTATCTAGAGTGGACATTAATTCTTAAGGATTTCAAGTAGTCTTATTTCTGAGCATGAACTTTCCTATCTAAGAAGATTTTTATTATTTAAAAGACGCCAGCCAATTTCTTGGGTGGTCTTTTCTCTTCGCTAAATATTTGCCTATTGCAGGCCTGCCGTCTAAGCATGCAGAAATGAGAATGTTTACATGTTATTAAAAACTAATGGTAAGTATTGATTTTACTAAAAAGAATACTATTAATCATAATATTGGTACAAAATAAATTGTTTTGAATTAAAACTCAACGTGAATAACAAATCTGAAAGTTACGCCAACAAAATAATTATCGAATAACAGTCTTCAGTTAAGTCATTAATTTGCTCATACACATTACAGAATGTATTTGAGATTTAATATCCTTAAATGGAATTATATTTCTTGAAGGAATTTTCGAAGCATAAATTGTTGGCAAGTAGGTCAAGTAATAAAGGGGAAAACGTCGCTTATTTTATAAAGTGGCAAATCTTTTATATGCGATTAAAAAGATCAAAAGTTATGACGACTGATGTGCATTAAAATTAGTTTATAGTTCAGAAATTTTACGATAAAGATTTGGATTATTTGGATAATTTGGATTTTTTGGATTATTTGGATTATTCGAATAGTAGTCTAATCTTGGTTGCTATTTGCACAACCTTCTCAGTAGAGTTGCATAGAATTATCTTCTATATATATAAAATAGTAACTGTGTGTGTGTGTCCGCCTGATCTTTGTGTCTTATGTTGCCCAAAAACGTTGGAGAGAATTGCTTGAAAATTAGCATGTGGACTACTGACTTCTCAGTGAAGGTCATAGGCTATATAAGAAATATATCACTTCAACACTGGGGGATCCCGAGGCGCCCCTAACTAAAAACTGTTTTCCCTTAGATTCAAATGAAATTGAAACCATAGGTAAATGACAAAAAGTGATGTTTATTCCCCAAATTTCAGCAAATTTTAATAATATTAAGAGGGTCCCCAGGGGCACAAACCCTTTACAGAAAACTGTTTTCCCTTTGATTCAAATGAAATATATATATATATATATATATATATATATATATATATATATATATATATATATAATCAAGCAGAACACCTCTCTGTCTGTGCATGTCTGCCTCTAAAACGAAGACATACTAGGAAGTGTACTTTCAATATAATTGAGTTCACATGCACAATATGCATGTGAACATTATGGAAGTATTTTTGCATCTCTCGCTGGCTTAAAGAAGCCAATGACAATTTTCAAACATGTTACACAATGAAATAAATCTATTTATTAGCATTAGTTTAAGAGTATTAACATATATCTGAATAGTTCGGTGAGTAAAATATCTAGCTGACAGCATCAAGGTTGCTGTTAAAGGAAACTCTCCCTACCGTGATGCTGCATATGATGCTATCCCACGCCGAGTAGCTCTGCTAGTATACAATATAGAAAACAATTCTTATAAATATAAATATTAGATTAGAGCAGCATTATATATATATATATATATATATATATATATATATATATATATATATATATATATGAAGGCGCTACATCATCGCATCGATCGAGAGCGAGATGAGGAAATGACAACTGATATGGTTTAGACAACTGTCGCGAAAATTGCTTTTACGTTAGAGTCGCCGAGAAGCGACTGATAGGAAGGCCGATAATGAGATGGGCAAACGTCCCAATAACAAGCAATGATCTCTGAAATCCTGTTATTACGCAAAAATCCATTATTGCGGAATAACGCAAAACAGAAGAAAGAATATATATATATATATATATATATATATATATATATATATATATATATAGTTATTGTTTTTAACGATACTTGAACACTTTGGCATTGCGGAGTTTCCTCCTTTACATACGCATGAGTTGAGTTATCTGACGTATAAATATATGTATACATATATATCAATAAAATATATACATATATATTTATTGTTGTTTTTATTTACTTATAAACTTACTGCGGCACATCAGCGTGGCTGACTATGACAAGGTTCGAACCTGCGATCACTGTGACTGAGTGCGCTAACCTTTATGCTATATTTATTTTTATTGTTATTGTTATTGCTGATGAGCCGCAGTAACGGCGAAACACGTATCCATTGATAACTATTTTATCTATAAGCATATATATATATATATATATATATATATATATATATATATATATATACACATATACACACACACTAGACGAATACCCGTTCAAGGACGAATAAAATTAATTCCTAAAACAGAAGTGGTTGCACCACTTTTATGACCCTTTAGGAAGATTAAAACTAATATATAATGATACTAAACCTTATGTCTACAATCCTTATTCCAATTTTAGTCAAAATACATTACATAATTTTGATTCTAGAGAATGTTTAAAATGTAAGATTAATAAGAAGTTGAGATTCATGAAATATTGCTTAATTGGTGTCTAATGACTATAAATTAAATTCAATGCAAATCTGAAGTATTTTACTTTTCAAATAGATGGTTGTCCTGATATTGGGTCCCCTAAACCCCTTTTACAATAATTCAAGGTAACTGAAATTTAGGGATTATTTATTAATTGATGTCTAATATATATCGTTAAAATTTCACAAAAATCGAAGGTACTTGAATTTTTAGGAAGGACTTTTCCCCATTTACATGAAACGAAATTAAACGAAATATAGCCCACATTTGGACTCATTACGCCTAGCAGTTTTGTTTCAAAATTTATAATCATTGCTTAATTTGTTTAAGAGTTAATCCTGTACATGCAAGTATGTAAACATATACACATACTAACTTTACATAGATAGAGTGTTTCTTTACTTACGTTCACCACAAACAAGGTACAATGCCACTGAGATGTAGGAAGGGGGGGGGGCTAGTGTGAATTAAAGGAATCCTATATGGTATTTTTTTCAGTGAGATGTTTGTTCGCATTACATTTAAATGTATGTATCTTAGTACGGTCAGGGAAACAGGAAGCTGGAAAGAAATTCCAAAGTCTAGCAGTACGAGGAAAGAAGCTAGTAGAGTAGAAAGCTCTCCAGCATTTGGGGACCTCAACAGTGAAGGGGTGGGATCTTTCTGATTGACGGGTTGATCGGAGTATTTACGTAGAGGGGACACCAGTGCAGCACATTTGTTGGAACACATTTCATTAAAGTACTTGTAAAACAAGTAAAGGGATATAAACAATTTCATTGGAGAAAAACACCCCAATCTCTAATAGGGAGTGGGATAAAGAAGGATGAAATAAAATAGGGGCGGAGTATTGGTGTCCTTCCAAGATAAGAACCAATTGGAGATGTCAAGATCAAAATAAAAGTTAGGGGTTGGCATCTTGGGGGGCATTTGATCTGAGGCAAAAGTCTAGTTATATACGTCACGTCGGCTTTAAAACTGAATTTGAATAAACTTAATCTTTCTACTTTTAGATGATGGATGTCCCACTCTCACTTTTGAATGAATCACATTGTTTACTACGTCTCCTCCCCGCAAAATGAATAATATAGTCAAAACACAACAATAACACCTCGTTATTCCAGTTTATTTTCATTACGAGAATGTAAATATTTCATAAATAATAATCAGTTGACATGAACCCAGTCGTGAGAATAAGAAGCCCAGAAATGATAACGAATCCCGACGAGATTTTATCGTATTATTTTTTGCTTTTGCTTTTGATCCGATGAATTTATTATTATTCTATTGAGTTTTGAACTGAAAGATTGAATCGCAAGAAAGTGGTTTCTTATCTTTTTTTAAGAAATTAAAACACCCCCTTTCCCTTTTCATCTTATCATTTCTTCTTCTTTCTTAAGCCGAGGCATTGACAATATTTGAATCTTGTCAACGCAATTGTACAAACTGAACGGATTCATCCCTAAGTTTAAAAAGGTACTACTCTATAATTATAAATAACTCGATATGCGTTTGACCTTCGAATCGAGAAGGAATGGTGGAAGGGTGCAGAAAAAGAATTAAACCACCGAGAATGTGGCATAATAACGAACATTTGGAAAAGTTTATATATGATGGATCGTATTCTGCAGCACGCGGAAAACACATTTAATGTAGATGATGAAAGGAGATTTTATATATATATATATATATATATATATATATATATATATATATATATATATATATATATATATATATATACAAGAACCATAACCGTCCCGATACGGATAAGATTAATTCTGCGAACAGAACAGTTTTGCACCACTATTATGCCCCCTACGAAGATTAAAATAAAGATACAATTATATTAAACCTTATGTCTAGAATCATTTTTCTAATATAGATCAAAATCCATTACATAGTTTTATTTTAGAAAATTTCTAAAATTTCAGGCTTTAGTTCAAGGAGTTTTAAGAAGAAAATGAAATTTAGTGAATCTTTCTTAATTGTTGTCGAATTCAATGCGAATCTGATATATTTGAATTTTCAAATTAAAAGTTGTTCCTCTCTCCTTTAAAATACTGCAAATAAAATAAAATTTAGGGAACAATAATTAATTGATAACAAATACTTATTGTAAAAATTTCACAAAAATCGTCATTTTGTCGAAGTTTACTTTAGTTTATCACCTTTGCATGAAACTAAATTAAACTGAATATGGACCCTTTACATCTAGGCGCTGTGTTTCAAAGTTCATAATGATCGGTTAATTCCTGTATATACAAATATATAGACATAAAAACAGTCACAATGTTATATAGATAGAGATAACGCAAAGTATAGATATACGCTTCTATATATTTTTACGACATTGTCAAGAACAAAAGTAAAATAGTTTTCTTATTTTGGTTCTCGTTCGGAAATTAAAGAGAACTCGTAATCTAAAAGGAATTTAATTTAAAAATTACACTTAAAAAAAAGAAAAAGCGAAAATCGAAATGTGCAGGGAACAAACAAAAAAAAAATAAAATAAAAAAATGATTTCACTCAAATTTCATTTTGGGTGTGGTTTCAGCAAATAAATTGTGTTGAGTCAGCTTAGCGTTGTTATTTGCGCGCTCGGTGCTGCCAAGTATCAAGTTTATTTACTGAAAAGCAATACGAAATTAACAATTAAAACTCCAAAAAGGTATAAATTTAAATGAGGGCAATGCTGGTGGAATCGATTTTCTGCGAGAATTATACAAAATTTGGATTAGTTGACATTTTTTATTACTGTTCTTTTCTTTGCAAAAAACAGTTAAGAATAAAACGCGTGGGAAAACTGGCAAATCTGAATAAAAGTCTTTCTCGAATTTTTATTAATCCCAAAGAAGTTAAGACCGATTTAAGATGAATGTCCGTTGAGAGGAAAGTACTTTTCACCAGGAAGAAGAGAAATCCGCCATAAAATGCGTGCATAAGTTACCTTAAAGAAGTAAAGCATGAATTGTCTCCTCCTGAAATCACTACTACTTGAATAAGTAAAGCATCAGGGATCCATCACCAAAAAGGGTTGTAAATAAAAGCATGAGAAAAATATTTATAGCAGATGTTGTCTCCCCTTACTACTTAAATAATGTAAATAAAAATTAATCGCAATTTTTGTTGCATTTTAAGGGGGGAGTGATAAATATATTTTTTCTATATTTGTGAAAAAGAACAATTGTTGCCAGTTTGGAGAGGGGGGGCGGTTTTTAGTCCTTCTAAAGGGAGCACTAGCTATAATGTTCATGGAGTCACCAATACTTGTCTCATGTAAATAACAATTAATCTTAACTTATGAAATAAAAACTTTAACTATTTTCAGAACATGACAGTTTTGGAAAATAAGTAGCCCCTCTTAGCGTAGAGTTTCTAGAAAATATGGATACGTGAGTTTTCTGCGTTCATCGTTATAAAATTTCATGCAAAATTTCGTAACAAAAAAATTAACCCATTTTATTAGAAAATCAGAAGTCTAACTAAATAGCAGAATAATGGAATAACAGAATTACAGAATAACGGAATAACAAAATAACTAAATAACGAACTAAAAATGCCCGTCCTTTCTAATCGATGTTCTCAATCAGATAGAATATAAATCCGTATCGTTCGAAAGGAAATATTAGCATATTCGTAACTATCAAAACGTGTCTCTCAAAATGGGAACAGATGTGTATATATAAAGACAAACAAGAAGGCGTGCTATTAATGTACGCGTATTTAAAATGTGCTTTCAACGGTGAAAATATTATTTCAAATTTTAAGGATGACAGGCCAACAAACCGATGGGCAGATAGACAGAGCCTCTAATAGAGATGCGTAGACACATGAAAATACTATTTAAAACTTAAGCGTGAGAAATCGAATAAAGAGAGAGATGTTTAGAGAGATGTTTGGACACATCTTATTGTGGTACAAGGATAGCCACCCCTTCGGTTGGAGCTGGATTTCTTCACATTGAAAGCCTTGTATCTGAATAGGCCTTTATGAAGAGGCAAGTAAATCGAGACACTTGTGTTATTGCATTAGCGGCAATGTGATGATAGCACATTTTAAATATCAGTCTCGCGTCTGAGGGTCGAGTTGTTTATAAAAGATACGACGGTGTCAAAGCCATCGAGGTTAACAGCTACATCGTATGAGGCAAAGGTAGAATCAACCGTTGGTTGGCGCCTGCGGCTTGTTGAACTGAAAACAATACGTCTGTCTCTCTCCTGTCTCTCTCCTGTTTCAGCGTTTGTATTCTTGTCTTTTTCTTTCTCTTGTGGGACTTTTTCAGCCGAACGTCCCTCAGTTCAGCTAATTAATTCTCTAGAGAGAATTAACGACACCAAAAACCCCGTCAAAACAACGGACGGAATCAATCCCTTCGCTAAGGGGAATGTGGCTATCGTGTGCCCCCCGGGAGCTGGTGGTTTGTTGCAGGACGATAAGTGCCTTTCCAAATTTCTCTCTGCGGGAACGATAGTATTACAAAGATAGACATCATTTTATATGCATCCATTTGATTTACGTGTTTAGCGATTAAAATGCTATTTCAACAGTTTGAAACCAACGGACGGACGAAGTGATGGATGGATAGAAGGTTTAATAGAGATGCATGGACGCAGCTGAAAAGGCTATTTCAGACATGAGCGTAAGAGACCGACCGACCGACCGACCGACCGACCGATTGACAAGGTGTAACACTACTGTCTGAAACCCTTCGAATCCCAGCAACTATTCCTGCGTTCTCTTGTAGCAGTAGAAGTCTTGTTCACACGACGCAAGTCGTAGTAGTCGCAGAAATTGGTGACGACGTAGAGTTCGTCTGTCTCTCCTTTTCTCTCGTCTTCTAACAAGTCGTAACATCCGTCACTGTAGTTGTGATGTGCGTTGTCATGGTTGACAGGTAAGAGTCAAGGTAAAGATTAGTTTATTCTGCCACGTCGATTTCCAATTCGTGACGTCACTTCTTTTAAACACGTTAAATTAATTTCTGATGGAGATTTCCTATTTTAACGTAATCTAATTTTTGTAGAAATTTCCTTTTTCTACTTAATCTTACAACCGCTATATTGCTACAAAAGCCCCCCATAGCGATGCGAAATTGAATTTAAAAAAAAGGAAACTGACCCCCAGGAAAATAATTTCGAAAACTACGCTTATATATGAAAGCTTTAAATTCACCGCCAAACAAACGTAACGTCCTTCCAATATATATATATATATATATATATATATATATATATATATATATATATATATATATATATATATATATATATGTGTGTGTGTGTGTGTGTGTGTGTGTGTGTGTGTGTGTTCTGTTACATTTTCAGATGAGTCCTGATAATGACCTTACATTGTATCCGGTTATGAGGTAGGTCACGATTTCGGAGTTGCGGAGTGTCGTGTTACCCTTTAATTACAATTATTACCAAGTTTACCCTGACCCGGAATCGTCAGGGTTCCATATATGGGTGTTCATCTCTACTCCCACCCAACTATTCTGGAATCAATATTTTCCAGATCTTTTTACCCTTTTGTGCCTACCCTATTTTCCAACTCTATAAATTATTTAATTCCACCAGCACCGTCCTGAATATGACACAAGGTGTGGAATCACCTCGTAGTTACACTACTCTTATGTTCACTCTGACCCGAAGTAGTACTAGTTGCCAGGGCCCTATCTACGGATTAAATCAAAACCTATTGGTTACAGACTATTTGTTTACAGAATATACGCCTACAATATAACTAAATATACAATCTGTTGCCAGAACTACTGGAAGAATGTTGCCAGGACCGCTTCAGAAAGTGCCTGATTCTTGATGCAATCCTCTACCTATATAAGAGTCAGATATGTCGCATGATGGAGTACAGCTGCCACATCTAGGAAAGCGTTGCTCATACTACTCTTCGTTACTTTGGCAGAATCTAGAATCGATTTCGAAATCTAGTGAGGGATGCTCTCTTCCGTTCCTTACATACCCTTTCTCACAGAAGAGACATTGCTAGTTTCTCTCTATTCTTTTTTTTTATTATTTCAATGGAAGGTTCTCGACTAAGCTCAATTATCTTGTTGCTCATTGTAAGACATTCATAGCTAGAGCTCGTCTTCTTACCACGAGGAAGAAAACGTTTCGTTAGTTCCTCAGTATGCTTAGCGTCAGGCAAAATTTCAACGCAAAGAGCATTTTCGCAAAGGCTTCCTATCTGTAGAACACATTACCACCGGACTGCTTCCCTGCAAGTTACAACTTGGTCGTCTTCAAAGCCAATGTCGACAGATTCTTATCTAGAACTGTTCCCACAAATTTTCGAACTTGGTCCCGACAATCATTCCATCGAAATAACCCTTATCCTCGAGTGGCATTTGACCTTTATAAATAGTGACCATTTAGTAAAAAAAAAAATCGTATATAAAACATATGTACAGTTTTGGCATAAAATGAGTCAACAACGGTTGACATGCCGTAAATCCGACTAACCATCCGACCGACATCTTTAGATGTAAGTTGTAACCATGTTGACACTGAACCCTTGTAAAGGCAGTGCGGATTGAGGAATACCCTTATCCGGGACAGTTCGTATGACCCGTGAACTAAAGAATATCTACCTCTGATACGTATGAGTGCGGCCTCCGATGACGAGGGTAATTCATTTCCGCACCTTCTCACAGTGATTCAGTATTTTTATTTTACAAAAAAACATGACAAATCCTTTTAATCTTTCCATGCAAAACAAACTTCATAAATATTTCATTTTGACATGTTTTTTCACGTGTCTTTTATTTCCTTAGTTCTTCAAAAGAACGAGACAATCAAAACACCTGGTGTTCATAAATTATGTTTGTAAGACAAATATTGTTTAGGTTACGAAGGTAAAGATAGGTTGTTTTCCCAACACACCAACACACAGGATTGTCTTTATGGATGTGCAATGGTACAGCCATCAGAAATAGTACGATAACATAAATAATTATCAATAAAAGAAAATCCCCTTAATAAGATCATTCATTTTTATGTGGTTTCAGCACTTATTTATTCATGAATGCATCTATCTATCTATCTATCTATCTATCTATCTATCTATCTATCTATCTGCCTTGACAGAGTCTAGAACCGACTTCGAAATCTAGTGGGGGATTTCCTATTTTCTTATCTACAGTCATTTTATCACAGAAGAGATGTTGCTAGTCTCGCTCTGCTCTATCGTAATTTTTATGGTAGGTGTTCGACTAAGCTCTAATCTATGGTTCTCCCTGTAAAAAAAAATCACAACAAAATCTCGTCTAATTACAACCACTTTCTCCATCTGTGTACCAAAAACTAAACGTATCTTCCATGAGCAGAGTTTCTTTCCGAGAAATACCCGTCTGTGGAACACAAATACCGCGGGACTGCTTCCCAGCTGGCTACAACATAGTCGTTTTCCAGTCCAATGTAAACAAATTCTGTTTGAGTCATCCCCTTAAATAATCAAATTCTGACCAATTTCAACCATTATTATCAATCATCACGGTGTTGTCTAACCGTCCACCTTACAAACTCATTAGCGCTTATCCTCGAGTGTTTTTTGGGCCTTGTTAAGTGATGACTTTTTAGTAAAAAATATATGTGAAAATGGCACCGGTAAAAATGGCACCGGTATAAATGGCACAAGTAAATAAATTGGAAAATAGAGATGAACATCTCACAATGAGTTTATCAATATCTTGAAAACAATACATAAACGGAAAACAAAAAGAAGTTAGTCAAATTAAAAATAAATTATATTTACATTAAAAATCCCCCTACACACCAAGAAATTAGATTTTACTTTTTAAGGCGATAACGATAACATCTTGAAAAAAAAAAATTAAATTAGAATTTAAAGTAGGGTATTAGTTGCACATATAAATTTAACGTAAAATGATACCCTATTTCTGGGCCATTCTAAATTTTAGGATAGTTAAGTAATTTTTTTACCACTAATGCTAAGTCCAACCGGCAGAGTCGTAAAACCACACGTAATCGTCTTACAAAGATTAAACCGACCATTGATTTTACGTTAAATTTATATGAAAATCTGTTCCCCAATTTGCATTCGAAAATAATTGTTTTTTTCCGCGAAAAATAAGTGATGCAATACAACGATTTATTTTAAATAAATGAATAACACAATAACAACAACAAAAACTTTAATGTTCAATATGGGGATCCTGCCTACTCCCCCGCAAACTTAGACAAGCGAGTAAATAGTCAAAGTGCAGAATTATTAACAGTCGAGCTATCGTAAACAAAATGTAAAAAACAGGAAAAAACAAATTCCTTATACCAAACGCAGTAGAAATTAAGTATCTGTTTTTAAGTTTTTTATTTCAATTTTTTCCTTTAAAGCTGTCTTTACGACACAAGAGAAACAATGTCGCTTAATTGTTGGAGGGAGAGGGAGGGCTTAATTTCTGAAAAGTTGTAATTTTTTTTACTTACTTTACCACTTACCCGGACTTAGTGTTATTGGTAAAGTAAGTATTTTTTTATACTTACTTTACAACTTACCCGGACTTAGTGTTATTGGTAAAGTAAGTATTTTTTTTTACTTACTTTACCACTTACCCGGACTTAGTGCTATTGGTAAAGTAAGTAATTTTTTTTACTTACTTTACCACTTACCCGGACTTGGTGTTATTGGTAAAGTAAGTAATTTTCTTTACTTACTTTACCACTTACCCGGACTTAGTGTTATTGGTAAAGTAAGTAATTTTTTTACCTACTTTACCACTTACCCGGACTTAGTGTTATTGGTAAAGTAAGTAATTTTTTTTACTTACTTTACCACTTACCCGGACTTAGTGTTATTGGTAACGTAAGTAATTTTTTTTACTTACTTTACGACTTACCCGGACTTAGTGGTATTGGTAAAGTAAGTATATTTTTTACTTACTTTACCACTTACCCGGACTTAGTGTTATTGGTAAAGTAAGTAATTTTTTTTTACTTACTTTACAACTTACCCGGACTTAGTGTCATTGGTAAAGTAAGTAATTTGTTTTACTTACTTTACCACTTATCCGGACTTAGTGTAATTGGTAAAGTAAGTAATTATTTTACTTACTTTACCACTTACCCGGACTTGGTGTTATTGGTAAAGTAAGTAATTTTCTTTACTTACTTTACCACTTACCCGGACTTAGTGCTATTGGTAAAGTAAGTATATTTTTTACTTACTTTACCACTTACCCGGACTTAGTGTTATTGGTAAAGTAAGTAATTTTTTTTACTTACTTTACCACTTACCTGAACTTAGTGTTATTGATGAAGTAAGTAATTGTTTTACTTACTTTACCACTTACCCGGACTTAGTGTTATTGGTAAAGTAAGTAATTTATTTTTAAGTACTTTACCACTTACCCGGACTTAGTGTTATTGGTAAAGTAAGTATTTTTTTACTTACTTTACCACTTACCCGGACTTAGTGTTATTGGTAAAGTAAGTAATTTTTTTACTCACTTTACCACTTACCTGGACTTAGTTTTATTGGTAAAGTAAGTATTTTTTTTTTACTTACTGTACTACTTACCCGGATTTAGTGTTATTGGTAAAGTAAGTAATTTGTTTTACTTACTTTACCACTTACCCGGACTTACCCCCCCCTCAATACTTAGACACATTTACTTGCTTGAAAATAACAGAATAAATTAAAAACATTTTTATCAAAATATTGGAGAGGTGGCCTATCCCCTATTTAAAACTAGAGGTGAGAGAACCTAGACCCCAAAACTTAGACAAGTCGATCTAATTTCCTTGAAAACAACAGAGTAAATACTTATTGAATAATATTTATTGGAAGGGGGGGGGGTAACCCCTATTATAACTATAGAGAAACGAGCCTAGCCCCACCGTCCCCGAACAATCCTAATTTTCTGTTACTGAATTCTTCTTGCTTAGTGCCGTTTTTTTCTATTTATTCACTTGTGCCATTTTACCGTGCCATTTTTTCCGGTACCATTTTAACCTATGCCATTTTTACCGAACACTATATATATATAAGGTACTTAAGCTTTATTTTTTATTTATTTTTTAATGCAACTTTAATTCCTATATAATTTTATTGCTAGCTACCATATTGCAGAATGGTTCTTGGATGTAGTGTTTAGATAGTATTATTATTATTTTTATTTTTATATATATTTTTTTATTATTCTAATTAATGTTATTTGATATGCAAATTACTATATCATACGGTAGTCTTAAGGATAACATATTTTTATTATTTTATCATTATTCTTATTTATTTATGTATATATTAGTGATATTTTAAGCTGAATTATTTCGACACTTGATTATTGGGGAAATGGTCATATAATCAGTACCATTGGAGAGCCATGAATATTATAACTGTCCTGTTTTTAAATCTCCGAAACAGTTACATGGTAAACAGCTGATGATCCCCGTGTTAATATTAGACGCTTAAGGTCTCCTGTTTTTGCTTCACTCTTAGATGATTAACCCCCTTTTTTTTTCTTTTTTTTTCTTTTTTTTTCTTTTTTTTACTTATATTTTTCATTTATTAATTATCCAACGAATGTTAAGTCTGAAATATCTTGGATTTAGTTAGTTTGTCTGGGGATTTAAACTGCATTTTACATTTTTTTTTTTTTTTTTTTTATGACTCAAAGCTTCTTTAGACTATATATATATATATATATATATATATATATATATATATATATATATATATATATATATATTATATACATTTGTTTAAGTGAACACAAATGTTTATGATGTAGCTCAGTAGTATACGACTAAAACTCTTAATTTGACATCGTGTAAACCTTAGTTATTCAGAGAAACATTCCACATTTTATTCAAAATCACTTTTATTTACAAACATTTATTTCTGCTAGTTTCAATAATGTATATCTTCATGATATACAAAATATTACCGATATTAAGTAGGAGTCATCATCAGTGTATAAAAATTCCACAGTCAGGCTGAACAAACATTCATTTAACTTATACATATTTGATTTTCACTAACAATATTTCATAGAGAAACACTTATTAAACTCTATATTTCGCATATAAAAGTTAATGTTGTATTAAGTTTATATTGTCTACATTTTTTTTTATTTAATCGCTAAAAAAATCGATAAGAAAAATACTCCAAAGTTAACATATATGCTAACTTTAGAGTCTTTTTTAATCGATTTTTACCGAATTTATTGAATAAATCTCTTTAGTTTCTTGAGTAAGCATACTTTTTATGACCACTGCTTTAGAAAGTTTAGGTCTATTTTCATTGGAGTCAATAATTTCTTCTGAATTTGGCACATAAAAGTTAACAATTCTCGAGGTCAAGTTTTAATCCACATTCTTTTGATCCTTTCGAATAGATTTTATGTGATCACAATGTTGCTTTCAATTTTCACTCTTTATCAACACATCGTCAATGTATGCGATAGCAAAATTAAATACGCCAGCACACTGTCCATAAATTGTTTGAAAAGAGTAGACGCGACTTGACCCCAAACGGAAGACGAGTAAAATTTATATAATCCCTTATGAGTATTGATAGGCAACCATTTGGAGTATTCCTCTTCAGCGTCAGTCTGGAGGTATGCATTTGATTAATCTAACTTCCTCAAAACATTTCTACCATTTGATCTTGCAAAAATGCCCTCCCAGTGTTGAAAATGGAGAAGTGTGTGCTTCCAAACGATCAGTTGAAAATTCTGCGCAAATCCGTATTTTGTGATGTTCCTTTTTGACACATACTGTTGGAGACGCCCAGTCTGAATATTAGAATTTTCAAAAGACACCCAATTTCTCAAGCCATGGCAATTTCCTGTCTATCCGTCTAAGTAGCGAACGGAATAGTTCGTATAGGTCTGAGAAAGGCTTCACATTTTCCTTGACTTCAAATTTTAATTTTATTAATGTCTTTCTGAAAATATGTCGGGAAACCCATTGTTCAGCTATTTCATTAAACCGTCTACCACCCTTGTTCGTGCTAGCAAAGAAAACATCAATTTTAATACAAAAAAAAGGCACGGATAGTTCCTAGAAATAAAATAAAATAATCCGATCCGTTCAAAATAAATTTAACAGTTTCGTATAACAAAAAGTTTTGATATTATTTTTCGGAATCTTTTAGGTGGGCATTTATAATTTGTATTATTTGGATGAAACGTTGTGAGAATAATTTCCTAGATGAGAAGAGTAGATCAACTAATCTGAATAATAACATATTTTGCGTTTAGTGTTTTTTCTAACAGATGAGACAGTACAAGTGAATTCACCTTTAAAATGATTTCGGACACTCCACGTGTTAATACATGGCGTTTGGCTAGGAGCAAAGTGTAGTACCTTTTCTGATACTACTCTTTATATTTTTTGTCTTCGACTGAGGCAATTTTTATCATTGTCTCAATCAATACCGCCGCTTTTAGGGTAGCTGGATTTTACCCACATTAAAAACCGACCTTGTGTCTAACTCTGTTTTCGTGGCGAGACAAGTAAGTAGAGACTCCACATGCCTACATATTCGTTTCATTTTGCGACGGTTTACCAATCTTTTCATGTTTTATTTTTTTAGTTATAATTGAAATATCACTGCCGTTGTCAAGTGGTTACTTTTTTACATAGACACATTAATGTTTCTGACTCTCCTCAATTTCACGTCTTGATAACACTATATGTGTTTGACTTTCTCTTTTTTTGTGTTTGATTCTGCACTGGGTACAGTTATGTCCTTTATATACGCAAAGAAAACAATTTTTGTCACGGGAAAAATATTCATTTTCAAAGTGAAAGCCACTGCAACCATTTAAAAAAAATATTTTACAACATTGAAAATTCATAAACTATAATATATCTGTTAAGAATCTTATGGATAATAGATAAATAAAGAGTCATATTATTTTGCTATCTAATGTACATACGTGTCTACGGTCTGTACGAACATACTATGTAAATTAGCTAAAAGAAAGAGCTACGATGTCTATGAATTAGCGGAGACATAAAAAAACTAGGTACTCTTATTGATGACGCACCATGTTTCCGTGACTTCGCGTCGTCAACGTTCGGGCAGATCTCGGAAGCACCCGAGAGTTTACGAAACTATCAACCAATCTGTCAGCTCGTTGAATCTCTCGAAGGACTAATTGTGTTCTGCCAGCAAATGTCTCTTTTCACGAAACAAAAAATGCTATAAATGTTAGCGTATGTGTCAAAAACAAAAATAATTTGCTTATTCGGTGTTTATGTTAACAAAAAGAAAGAAAATAACAAAAAATGAAAAAGAAATATTGTAAAAATTTTAAAAACATTTTCTTAACAAATCAAACATAAATACATAGTTAGCAAAGTTAGAGATCGTGACTTTTTCAGTAATTACAATTTACAGCTAACTAGAAACATTCAAATAGAATTTTCTTAAAAGATAACTCAATCTTATAATCTCAGTATATTTTAGCATGTATTTCGTGCTATTAAAGTTTATAGAAAGAAAGGGAAACAAACGTTGATGAACCTAACTTTAGTATTATAATAATAATAATAATAATAATAATAATAATAATAATAATAATAATAATAATAATAATAATAAAAATAATAATAATAATAATAATAATAATAATAATCGAAAAGAAGCTAAGACCGTAACCAGTATGAAAGAGAATAGGAAATGATGGAAGAGCAGAAATGTGGATCACATGGAAAGACTGAATTAAAAAAACATGAAATATTAAAACAAAAGATAGCAGCAATAGAAGGAAAACTGAGACGATATAGATACAAATCTGAAAAGCAAAACGTAAACGGAGAAAGAACAACAACAGAATAACCAGACCCGACAGAGACCAAACACTTCAGGGGCAAGATATCGGAAAAGCGTAAAAAACACAACAAAAATGCCAAGTGACTGAAAAAACATGAAAGATGATCTACAGGAAATTGAAAAAGGAACAAAAACAGACATTAATGGAGAAACGTAAGGCAACACTAAGGAAAATGTCAAACTGAAAAGCACCAAGCCACGATCGAATACATACATACTGGTTAAAAAAATTCACAACCCTACATGAAAGGCTGGCGCAGAAACTGAGAGGATGTATCCACAAAACAGACGTACTAGAGAGGATGACCAAAAGAAGAACAACGCTACTACAAAAAGATTCCCCAAAAGGGAACGATTCCAAGCAACTACAGACCAATAACTGGTTTATCAACAATGTGGAAAATCCTAACGGCACAACTGAGAGCACAAATCTACCACCCCTTGAACAATCGTGGATTGAAGAACAAAAAGGATACCGGAAAGGGAAAAAAGAGACGCATGATCTCGTATGCATCGATAAAAAATCTTTAAGGAGGTAAAAAGCAGAAAAAAGAACATATCCATGGCATGGATTGGCTACAAAAATGCTTACGACAGAATCTCTCAAGCATAGATAATTGCATGTTCAAAAATATACAAAATACCCGACGATTATTAATCTTATTAAGAAAGCAATGGAAACATGGAGACTAGAACTGGCAGCCAGAGGACATCACATGACCGAGATAAAAATACATATAAGCATTTTCCAAGGAGACTCCCTATCACTACTACTGTTCATAGTAGCCATGATACCGCTCAACTACATACTCAGAAAATGTGATGCCAGATACAAGTTTACAGACACTGAACTAAGAGTAAACAACCTGATTTACATGGACGATCTGAATCTATTTGAAAAAAGCAAAAAGGAACTGGAAAAGCTGATAAATATGACCAGAACCTTCAGCCAGGACATTCAAATTGAATTCACAAGGGAAAAGTACACTACTAGAAATGAAAAGAGGAAAACTGGAGAGGACATAGGGCATGGAACTCCTCAACCAAGAAGAGCAGGATAGCTAAAAATATTCGGGAGTTCTGGGAGCAGACACCATCAAATCTACAGAAATTAAAGCGATGGTTGGAAAAGAATACTTACGAATAACAAGAACACTCTTAGAAACGAAATTATGCAGCAGGAATCTAGTAAAAAGAATAACACCTGAGCAGTATCGTTAAAACGATACTTTGGACCATTCATAAGCTGGACTACAGAAGAACTCAGACACCTTGATCAGAGGACTAGGAAATTAATGACCATGCACAATGTACTACACTCAAAAGACGATACAGACAGACTCTACGTGAAGAGAAACGAAGAGGGAAGAGGACTGGTAAGTATAGATGATTGTGTGGAAAACACAAAAAAAGAGCTGGAGAAATACATAACCAAGAACACAGAAAAGCTAATCACCGCAGCAAGAGACACCGTCATAATGAACAACCTAGGAAGCATCGAAACCAGAAACAAAACGACAACAAAAGAAAAATGTGAAGAAAAGCAATTACATGGACGTTTTATAAGACTGACAAGAGAAGAGACCAACGAAAATAGCTGGGCATTGCTAAGAAAAGGACACTTGAACAGAGAAACGGAATCTTTACTGACGGCTGCACAGAACAATGCAAACTACATTAAAGCTAAAATAGATAAAACCGACAAAAACAGTAAATGCAGACTGTGTGGACAAATATACGAAAAAAAATAACATAATAAGTGACCGCAGCAAATAAGCCTTAAAAGAATACAAGAACAGACATGATTGTATGGGGAACTATGCTAACGACTGCATTTCGAACAAGCGTACAAATGGTACAACCATAAACCAGAAACATTACTGGAAAACGAAAAACACAAAATCCCTGGGATATGGAGGTACAGACATATAAACTAATACAAAAAAGGAGACCGGATGTCATAATAATCGACAAGATGGAAAAATCCTGCCAAATCGTAGATTTTGCAATACAAGCAGGTTACAGGGTGAAGATCAAGAGGACAGAAAAACGAAGCAATTACACGGAACTTGCCAGCGAATTGAAAGTCAATATAATACCAATAATCGTGGGAGCACAAAAAACAATTCCGAAAAGCCTGGAAAAAAGACCGGGAGAAATTTGAATTACAGGGGAAACTGAGACCATATAACGGGCGGCAATAATGAAACAGCTGAAATCTTAAGGAACATCCTTGAATGGGAAACCAACCCACATAAGCTACAAATGCTAACCAGTCAAATGGATAGAAATAGAAAGAAAACAAAAACGCAGAAAGAACACCACTACATGAAATCGCAAGAAAATGCAAGAAATTTCATATACTCCCCCCCCCCCACCAGAAAAAAAGTAATGGAACAAGCCTCGACTGATATCACACAAAATAGCCGCGAGGGTGAAGGAGGATTGAAAGGCTGAGGAGAGAGAGAGCACTAACGAGACCACCATTGGAAAAGTGCGGAGAGGACTGAAACCTTGGGGAGGCTTATTGCCATCCCAATCTAAGAAAAGACCAAAAGTCGTTGCCAGCGAGAAACCAAATATAAGCATCTATGTGATAACGCAAAGTCATTTGTAATAGTTATCAAAGAAGTGGAGAGTATTACATCTGGGAATACTTGTTGTCACTCAGACTCCAGGGAACACCACCGGTGATTATCAGTGAGTAATCATTGATGATGACCTGTGTGATAACTCCTAGTGAGTACAAATAAATAAATAATATACACATATATATATATATATATATATATATATATATATATATATATATATATATATATATATATATATATATATATATATATATTATGAAAACCATAGCAAATGTACGGAACAAATTTTGACAAATTAACTAAAAAACAGTTTTTATTTACATGAAATTGTTTCGGCCTACCTAAATCACATATCTCGAATATACATAATGTTCTTAAATGCATGATACATTATTTCAAGCTTTATGCATTTCGAACATTATGTATATCATGAGGAGATGTGAGGTAGGCCGAAACAATTGTATGCGAATAAAAACTGTTTTTTAGTTAATCTGTGAGAATGTGTTCCCTACATTTGCTATGGTTTTCATATGAGAATATTTTTCATTATAGCTCTAATCCTAAACTATCGAGTTATTACAAAACTTTTTTGTTATAAAAAATATATATTTAAAATTTTTAAAAATTAATATATATATATATATATATATATATATATATATATATATATATATATATATATATATATATAATTTCTTTTTAAGTGATACTATACAAAAATAAAGTTTTGACCATATTTTCATTTTCTTTCGCACATTGTTTTACATCGAAATGCCGAAGGAGGCATAATGAAATAATCGCGTAACGAGAAATTCCCTACAGCTGAAAATCACAATGCTTTCCATATGAAGATGCGATTGTAAATAGACTTTTTCTTCTGTTACGTACGCTCTGTTTTCTTACGTCACTTCCTTTGACACGTTCATTTAATTTTTAACCTTAACTTGAAAGCGAGAATTTCTTTCCTACATAATCTAATTTCAAAGTGGACATTTCCCTTCTACGTAATCTAACACATCCCACGTACAATTCTTCTGCAAAAACTCACACTCTTTTCTAAACGCTTCGCCATCCCTGTAAAATAAACAGGAACAGTACTTCTTAAGATGCGTCTATTCAATCTGTGCGTTTAGTGATGCAAAATCAAAAGGACAGAACTTCTTATAAAATCATCTAAATGCTAGTTAATACTTACGGGCAGACTGACAAAAAGTTATTTTAAACTTAAGTGTGACAGACCAACGAAAACCTTATTTATATACTTCAGAGTCAGACACGCCCCAAGATGGAGTACTGCTGTCAGATCTGGAAAGGTGCCGCTCGGAGCACTTTTTCTTGCCTTGACAAAGTACAAAACTGACTTCGCAATCTAGTGGAAGTGAATCTCTTCTCTTCCTTTTCCCCACTGATGAGATGTCGCTAGCCTCTCTCTATTATATCGTTATGTAAATAGTAGGTGGCAACTGAGTTCCAATCCCTGGTTCAGCATCCTGTAAAACATTCACCACCAACACCTGCCTAGCTACAACCACGGTAAATAACTTTCCTTTCTCTTTCTCTGTGTACCAAAATCCAAACGGAACTTCCATGAACAAAGTTTTTTTCCTAGAACATCCGATCTGTGGAAGAAAATACCATGAGCCTGCTTCTTGACCGACTACAGCATGGTCGTCTTCAAGTCTAATGTAAACAAATACGTGTTGGACCATCCTCTAGAATAATCAATTCCTCTTAAGTAATCTTTTGCCAATTCCACCCATTGTTTCCAATTCTTTCGTGGTGTCGTACATCGTCCAACTCAATCTCTTTAACCCTTATCCTTGAGTGGCACCTGGACCTTGATAAGCGGTTACTAATTAGTAAAAAAAAAACTAACAGACTGACTGACACAAATGATATTTAAAATTTACAGACTGACGAAAATGTTATTTAAAACTTAAGCATGACCAACCGACTGACCGTTCGATCGACATATCCTCTTTCTCGGAGGCGTGGACGCATTTAATGCACTTATACAAAGGAAATTATTTTGTAAACATTCAAAACTAATTAAAATATTAATTAACTTTTTGTGTTTCCAAGTGCAAAAATCTAGTTTTTGTTTCAGGTCATTATAACTTTGACGAAAATAACACCGACAAAAAATGATCAGGTTTCATTTATTCAAAGTATTATTTTCAGCTTTTGTAGTTTATTAAAATTCAAATATTCTCATCTACATAATAATACGTTAATCCACTTCTATGTTTGTACATGCGTTACCAACTTTTACACACATAAGAAATGAGATCGTTCGATTAGCACCAACTGGTGATTTATCTGAAAGGTGAAACAATCCGACTGCATCCATCTTAAAATGAATTGTTCCAAAGTCAAATTATGTCGTCCCATCGACTAAAAAGTACAATTTTAAATAAATACATTTCAGAAAGTGACAATCAATTTATTGATTTGAGGAATAGTTTGCTGAGAATTACTTTTCCGCTAAGGAGACATACATCATTTACTGTTTTTAAAATAATTACATTGCTACAATTTTAAATGAATAAATACAGAAAAGACATTTTCATTTCATTTAAAGAATATTTTGCTGACAATGATAATTATTTTTACGGAAGAAAACAGAGTCACTTTTCTTGATAGTATTGATCCTGACAAACATTTATTATTTCAAAAGGGATATTATTATTAAGAGTAAATTATACAGATTGATGTGAGAAGCTTCGTGGAATTTTCATGGGGCCCTACTAATTATATATAATTCATCGAATTCATTGCTGGAGAAGAACATTGTTATTTTTATATTTTTAAATTAATTTATTTCCAAAGAAGAGGTCACTAGATTGCGGCCATCTTTGAAAGAGGTACGAATCGAGGTTGACAGTTATATTGCCTGCAACATCAGATTGTGACGCTGTTTTAATGGATTACTTTTTTAAAAAAAAAGACAAAATGGTTAGTTGGAACCAAATATCGATGGGTCAAAACTGTAAAATCCGACAAGATAACTTCGAATTATTCGCCGAGTTCTTTTTTAAATACACCAGAAATCAGTGATGTCATGGCCACCTCGTACTGCCAATCAGCAGTCGGTTAGAAAATCAGGTTAAATGTGTAGCCGTTTCGAAGCGGATCTAAAAGAAATGTGCTTACTTGTTAGTTTTGCTAGTTTTTACCTTTTTATAGTTTTACTTTTTTAAATGTATGTACTATAATTGTTACATAGTTGTAATATATAAAGCTCGTACTAATTAATGTATTTTAATTCATGTTGTAATTTATATGATCTCCATATTAATAAAATTGTGCGCCTATTTCTCGTCTGTCAGTGTTTATATGTGTGTTTCTCGCATCTACGTGACTCACATTAGATTTGACTGATAATTTATTGAGATCGTCCTTTATCCACGTGTTATGCTATCTTCGATCTGAAAACATTTTTTATGCTGTTTTTTGCATATGTGAAAAACGTGTATGGTATACCGAAAAATATCATATGGAATGAATACCAACTTGTTTACATAAAAAAAATCTAGTCATCTTTATACCATAGTGTTGGATATGCACCCATTTTGCTACCCCCCCACACACACATATATATATATATATATATATATATATATATATATATATATATATATATATATATATATATATATATAATCCGGCACTTAGCCTGACGATTTCCTCCTGGGATGAAACGTGGGCGCCTCTGTGTAGCTTAATTGCCATAAATATATTTTCATACCTTACTACCTAGCATCTGCTCACGTATTGAGCATCGTTGAAGTAAATACTGAAAATCTATACATAATATAATATATCTCTTTATAATATTATATGTGTATGCATGAAATGATAATTATATACAAGGCCTGTCTAAAAAGTATCCGACCTTTATTTTTACCGTGCGAAATAGAGACGATAGGGCGGGGCCACTCTACACAGTGAAGGAAGACACCTTCATGCGCATGTGTGAATTTTATCACCACCTTCCTGCGCGTTAGTCGCTGCCTGTCGGACGCTGAGTGTGGTGCTACACAACGTGTTCGTCGAATTACCGATTCTCTCAAGATGACTGAACGTGTTGAGCAAAGGTACTGCATCAAATTTTGTTAAAAGCCTGATGATTCTCAAAGCAAAGCAGGTGTTTGGAGAAGATGTGATGGATGTCACACAAATTAAAGAGTGGTTCAACCAATTAAAAAATGGCCGCACATCAGCAGAGAGTGACCAGCGTTCTGACAGACCCAAAATTGCTCGGAGTGCAGCTGTTGTTGAGAGGGTGCGAAATTTGGTGATGGAAGATTGTCGTTTAACCGTGCGGGAGATCTCCCAAGCTACGAAATTTGTGCCCATGTTTTTGTCGCAGGAACAAAAGAACCTCCGTTTTCAAGTTGCACAGGACCTTCTAGAAACCGCCAACACTAATTCTGGGTTTCTGAACACCGTGATAACGAGATGATTCATGGGTGTACAGGTACGACCCAGAAAAAATAAGACAGTTGTCGTAATGGAAGCATCCCAAGTCTCCAAGGCAAAAAAGCGCGACAAGTGCGAAGCAAAATCAAGGTTATGCTTACTGTCTTCTTTGATATCCGTAGAAATTGTGCATCACGAATACGCACCGGAAGGACAAACAGTGACAAAGGAGTACTATCAAGATGTTCTTCAGCGTCTCCGTGACGCACTTCCGCGCAAAAGACAAGACATGTGGAAAAACAAGCAACTTCATCACGACAACGCCCTCGCACATTCATCTCAATTGATCCAACATTTCTTGGCTAAACATGGAATTCAGCTGTTCGGCAACCTCCCTACTCTCCAGACATGACTCCTTGCGATTTCTAGTTGTTTCGAAAATTGAAGATGCCACTGAAAGGTTCCCGTGTTTAGACTAGAGAAAGGATAATGCGGAACACGACGGCGGAGATGAACACCATTCCTAAAGAAGACTTCCAGAGGTGTTTCCGGCAGTGGATGGATCGGTGGGCTAAGTGTGTGCAAGCACAAAGGGATTAGGGTCCAAACCCCGTCAGGTATTTGAAAAAAAAATTCTGGCCTAAGGTCGAATACTTTTTAGACAGGCCTCGTACATTATATATATTGTATATATATAAATTGTGTATATATATATATATATATATATATATATATATATATATATATATATATATATATATATGTGTGTGTGTGTGTGTGTGTGTGTATACATGGAATATTAATTAAGCTACACTCGTCAGGCTAAGCACCGAGCCTGACGATTCCTTACGGGGATGAAACGCGGACGCCCGTGTAGCTTAATTGCCATGAATATATTTTCATACCTCACTATATATATATATATATATATATATATATATATATATATATATATATATATATATAAACAATAACAAATATTATATATATATATATCAAATATATATTGTATATACTTATATATACATATGAGTATTTCACTCTTTTTTTATTACATTATATAGTAGATATGTATATATATATATATATATATATATATATATATATATATATATATATATACATATAAAGATGTCTATACATGTGTTTTTGTTGTGTGTGTGTCGAGAAATTTATGTCAGCCTACCATACGCCGCATCTTTATATCAGATGTGAGTGTTTATTGAGATCTCATTGTCGATAGGCAGGAAATCACGTCCAGCGCGTTGAAACCGAATAACGGATCGTCGCAGTGGCCTCTTATGTGTGTTTTGTGCGTGCATCCACGACGACCCCAGTTTCATCTTTCTTCTCAAAACCAGAGAGATCGAATACAGATTTTTGACAGTAAGAAATGCGTGTCAAGTTGGAAACCAAAATCACCCACACACACCCTTTGTTTTTGCAGTTCGGTTCCTTTTTTTTAAATGATAAAAGCAACTCGCGAAGGATTTTTTCTTGCGTTTTCTTTTTTGTTTTTCTTTATATGCACTTTTCTTTCTTACAATAAAAGAATTAAAAAAAACAAAACAATAAAAATACAAGATTTATTTTACACTGCAACTCATACCGTTTGCTTTATTTCTGAAAGCTTAGTTGTTTGATGCGACCACGTAAATACATAAAGGGCTCCGTCCACCTGTCAGCCCGTTTGTCAGCGCCCATCGATGTTTCACGCTTTCAGTTTAAAATAACATTTTTATCGCTAAACGCTAAAAGATTCACTGGACACATCTTACGCGTATCCATTTTTATGTTTTGGAATTCTGTGAATGAAGATTGATAATTTGTATTATTTTGAATTTTCGGATTACGATCCTCTTCTTGGTTGTTATTTCGTTCACAACGTTTCGGCAGATGTAACCTCCGACCTTCTTCAGGTGCATTTATTTTTACTTGGGAGTCTTTCTGTCAAACTCGGGAACCCACACGGAACCTCGAACGATCCCTTTTTTTTTTTCATCTAGGGTCGCAGATTTTCGCATTCTTCCAGCAACGACCAGCTAGAAGTGCTAATTAGTTACTTAGAATACATTATGATCATTTTTTTATGGAAATCGCTCCAGAAAATGCATGAAGCCTATTGAATTAAGGAGCTAAAAAATACCACTTCAAGGTAAAAAAAAACTAGACAACGACAAGTATTTTATGAGTAGATTCCGTAATTCTTCCACCTTTGTCAGAATGATCGCTAATGAAATGTGAAGACTAAAGGACAAAATAAAGGAAGCGAGAGTTACGATGCTGCCGAAAGTAAATCCAAGGTTTACTTTCTACCTTTCCTAATTAATCGTGGCCTCCTTCGACAAAAGAAGAAATTCGCTGTGGGTTACCAAGTTCGACAGAAATACTCCAAAGTTAAATAACATATGCACTTGAAGAAGGTTTGTGAAAAAACAACAACCAAGATGAGAATAGTAGTACGAATAATCAAAATTATACATACCCGAGTTTTTGACGTCTTTGTGCAAAAAGTATATCCAATAATTAACAACAAATAGTGGTTAATGTCCTTTTTTCAAAACCAATATGCAAATATCAGAAAGATTCATTGGGTTTGAAATAGCATTTTGTATCGCTAAACGCGAATATTCACTAAAATATATCAAGACTATCCAATTGATAATTTTTATTATTCGGATACTTCGGACAACTATGGTCATCTTGATTGTTATTTTCTCCACCTCGTCTCAGTCTATGTGCCATATCTCTACTTACAGATGGGTGTATAAACCATTATACACGCGTGTTGTCGTTGGGAACCCGGACCGTTGCTTGCGTGTAGATACAAAATCACTCGGACGCCGATGTAGATTTATAAAAAGGTTTATACTTAAAAATAGAGACACACACAGAAAACATCAGAGCGACGAGTTACTTGTACATGTGAGAGATAGATAGATAGATAGATAGATAGATAGATAGATAGATAGATAGATAGATAGCTCTATCGTTATCACATTGTCACACATAGCCTTCGTCGGGACCACGGCGGCGAGCGCATGACAATGATAAATAAATAAATAACAAATGTAAAAATGTCCGGAAGTGGCTCGTAAGTCCCCAAGTTCCAATATTACCAACAGAATACAGGGGTAAAGGGATTTTTTTCAATTCAAGACATCCTATAGAAAACAAGGAAGAATAACGAGCAATTAAAAGACGACTCAAACACCAAGTTAAGGTATAAACAATATTTATTTATAAAATAACGGGAGAACGGATTACTATATGTGAAACAAAGTAATAAGAAAACAAATATCTATTTCTAAGAGAAATGGGTACTGGCTAATGTAGCTAGTAGCGAGCAAAATCCATGAACCAAATAGGTTCCAAGCAAATTACGGAAGGAAGGAAAAAGGAGGGTTTACTAACTCACAAGTATAAGTCTCCCCAGCGAGATCTGGAAAAGTTCGATAATCACACTCATCCAAGATTCACACTAATCATTGGATGGAAACGTCATTAGCAGTGTTTGGAAAGCAAGCATCGGAAATTGTAAGTGACTGTGGAATTTCATCTCGGCGCTATCCAATATTCTCGCAGAGGGTGTACTCGTTTCTCCACCGTGTTCATGCTCAACGGCAGAGGTTGTTAAAAAAAGTCTCGAAGGCTTTCGTTTCATCAGTGCAGCTTTAGAAATATCTCGGGCGGCCTGCCCGGCTTCTTGTTTCTATATCCCCATATCTCTGTGGCAGTAGGTGACTTGTACAACGTGTCCTTGTGGACTAACGATGGCTAAATTTTCCACGTTTATTTCTCGGCTGGTCGTCGCTAACTGTTTGACTTCAACTTCTTCCTATATCCTCTCCGCTGCAACACCTGAGCGGTGTGTGTGTGTGTGCAAGGTTTCTTTGAGCTGATGATTTGGTGAGTCATGGCCTCAGGGGCTGGCTCTTGCTTATTTTATCTTTTCAAGCTAAGACGCTCAGTCCTTTTATGTGGGGCCATCTGCGTTCAGTTAGGTGCGGGGTATTGCTGGTTAGACGTTAGATTCCTTTCTAGTGAATGTAAGAATAAGGGGTCAGTCGGGGCGTTAGTTCAACATCTCAAATACATTTCTTTCGATCATGGCAACTCTGAAGATAAGATAAAATGGACTCTGCTCGCTTTAATAAAATGTTTATAGAATACATTTTACTTCTATAATTTTGGGTCAACCACCTCCATTTGTAACAACATCCACACTGTGCGCGCCTTAGACACGTCTCTCCTACTTGAAGTATCGTTAACCAAAGAAACGTAAAATATCCGTCCGGAAATTACGTGGTTTTGCGATTTCCGTCTGCAGTCAACTCTGACCCTTAAAAGTGTCACTTAAATGTTTTTATTCAAAGACGGCCCTCGTAATGTAACAGATGTTACCCGTGACTTTCTTCAACAGCACTTTTTTATAACATGGAATCTTTCTGTGGCGCTCGGATATGTGCACGGAATCTCGAACCAACCCCCTTACTGAGTTCACAAGGTCAGATTGTTCTCGCACGCCAGTCTCGACCGGGTAGACCTGCTAATTATTTATTAAGCATCACATTATAATTAAAGAACACTTCTGTTCTGTCGTGGCTGATGGGGCGGTAACAATCTGCCCCGTCGTTCGAGGTTCCGTGTGAGTTCTCGAATTCCACAGAAAGATTTTAAGTTAAAAAAAAATGCACCTGAAAAAGGTCACAGGTTACATCGACCGAAATATTGTGGTATAAAACCCAACCGTGACAAGAATAGTAGTCCAGATAATACAGATGATACTATTACATAACGTTTTCTGAATGGAAAGTTTGAGTGGCACCTTAAGGGCAAGAGGACTCCAGAACGAAAGTTACAGAATCCACGTGACTTCCGAACGGAGATTTTCTGTCTCTTGTCTGGCGAGACTTCATGCACGGAAAAACGTGCCCAGGGTGCCGTCCCCACTGAGAGGGACAATATAACTATGTTTAGCGGGACGAGTCATCCGTCTATCTATCTATCTATCTATCTATCTATCTATCTATCTATCTATCTATCTATCTATTACGCGTACGAAAGTAACCTGTCTCTCTGATGTTTTCTGTGACTGTTCTTCTCTTTGTAATGAACCCTTTTATAAACCTCGGCGTGTGAGTGGGTTTATTCAGACAAAACATAACCATCTGTTCCTGGCGATGACACGGGTGTATAATGCTTTATACACGCGCTGGTAACTAACAACATTACAATACATATATTTTTTGTTTGCTTCTGCTATCCTGTTAAACAAAACCTATGCTGAGACATCATTTAAATACAGTTGATCACATAGTTTAAGTTTGTAAACTCATAATCACAAATTGAATGCATTAAACATTGAGGTACCTAGTTTTCTTATGGTTTCTAAATTATTCCTGATAAAATAAAACAAAATAGCGATGAACGAGATTTGACTAAATAAAAGCCACCAAAAAAGATACAACAAATCAAAATATCACTTTCACCCCATTCCCATTTCTCTGTTTATCACTCCATTCTGCTCCATATATTGTATATCGAGGAGAGAGGAAGCGAAATTTAAATTCTCGCGTTGCTTGGCTGTCACGTAGCGAGATGAGAATAGTCGATTGTTCTCTTTGTTAACCGGATTTCAAACCAGCTAGACGTGTCTCATCTGTGATAACATGACAAAACCCAAAGTAAGGATCTACCGAGCGCTCGAGCGAACGATCTTTATTTACGGCAGTGAGTCCTGACCAATGAGAGTGGAAGATGTTAAGCGACTAGAAACTTTTGATCACCATGTTCGATGGCAGTACTTTGTCTTAAACAACACAGAATTTACTCCCTCTGACAAGTCATCCTTACGAGGCGTCTGCGCCGGCTGATTCATACTTTTCACCGTCAACCAGGAGAGTTTATCTATAAAGCAATTGCCCTAGCTCCCGACAGGGTTAGAACAAGCGATGTGGTGGACAACGAAAAACAGGACTGATGACGGTTAAATCTGATCTGGAACTCAACTTAGGCCTACGTATATACGGAGTTCGTCGTTGGAACAGCGAATGCTAGAGATCACCTAATCGTTCACTTCAAATCGTGAGGGATACAGTAACGGCGATGAATGGAGCCGGCTCAATCCACTCCGGGTGAATG
Source organism: Sepiola atlantica (assembly GCA_963556195.1). Classification (NCBI taxonomy): domain Eukaryota; kingdom Metazoa; phylum Mollusca; class Cephalopoda; order Sepiida; family Sepiolidae; genus Sepiola; species Sepiola atlantica. The sequence goes on along the minus strand of OY744515.1, from coordinate 212,196,889 downwards.
CTATTTCAAGTAACAGTTCAAGTAACCCACCGACTGCTGGGTGGTGGGGAGTATAGTTAAGTTGAACATTAATACCATAGTTCATGTAGTCTTTATATGATCGATGGAACAATAAAATACAGTATTTGTGTGGTTTTTATAGTCGACCAGTCAGCCTATCCACTTGACAAGATGGCGAACAACAATTTTACCCTAAAGGAAATATAGTATTTTTATCAGGTAATTATTAATTCAATGAACCATACATTATACTTTCTTTGATAAAGTGTCTGATGTTGTATCATATTCATTTATTAGCAGTGATTTTATTAAGAAGAATTAATGATACAATAAAACGCATGTATATTCCTCTAGTCCTATCCTAATTCATGTGTTTTCTTTTCTAACGCTAGTTACCAGCTGCGAAATATTGGAAGTACATAATTGCATGTAGACCACAGTATAAGATAATGTAATAAAGGAAATTGCTGTACCTACTACTGTGCTATACAAGTTATTTGAATAAATGTTTAAACATGTCTTGTAAACAGCGCCCTGTTAAAAATGACCAGGAATGTAGAGTAGGTTTTAAAATATGCAATTAAAATGAATCTATATATTAAAACCTAAGCTGCGTATCAATAAAAGTGTCATTGATTCTTTTAGGATCAACACCATTTCAGCATGGTAAGTTGTATCTTACTTTACACGTTCAGAACATTCTCCGTATTTACTCTGGTAACACATGTCTATTCTCGATTGTGTCGAGAGACTGATAACGTAGATTGTTATCTTAATACATTTTGTCTGCTTAAATTGCATCTCTTTATTGTGTATAATGTTTAATGCCACTCGTAACTTTGTCTTCGACAAACCTTTCTGTGAGAGGATAAATGTGTTTATTTCTGTTCATGCAGTTTGTTTCCTATCATCACCCATGGCTTTCGCCATTGTCCTTTCCCTGTTTATTCCCGACCTTCATGTGTCCCCCAAGAAAATACTTATGCAACATCATTAATCAAATGTTAAGTATGTTAAATTATTTATTTCTTTACAAATAACTTTCTGCTATAATCTAACAATTGCACTTAAAATTAAATCCCAAGAGAAATTAATTTACACTTAAATTAATACTCAACTCCCACTCTTTGTTTACACAATTCAAAACATATCTGCAACATTTCCGACCTGGATCACCATCGACTGCCTGTTTATAGCCTCTTTAATTATTTCCATCAAAGTATTTGAAGAATTAGGGGTCAGATTTGTAGGGGCATCCTAAGCCGCAAGTTGTGCAGCGAGATGCTTATTCACATTGCATTTAAATTTCTGCATGTTGGTACAATCGAAGAAAGAGGGAGCACTGGCGGCTTCTAAAGACAAGCGGTTCGAGGAAATAAGCTATTAGATTAGAAAGCTTCCTGGCATATTGGGACCTCTATACTGTAGGGGAATTTATTTTGCTGTGTGTCCGGTGGGTCGGGGGTATTAACGTTGAAGAGGCACAAGTACAGCAAGTTCATCGGAGCACATTCCGTTGAAGTACTTGTAAAACAAGCACAATGATTCAACACTGCGGTTATAGGGCAGGGACTGGAGATTGGTAGACAATGTGGGACCTATTAAGTTATAGAAATGTAAAGAAATTAGAGGAAATAAATCTGGAGTAAAGTTGTGATATCGGGACTCCTAATAAACCTGGGCAGAGAAGACAATATTTTATTAGCAACACTGTCTCAAGAGTTTGTAATTGTAAATCCGTACGTACCTTCGCTCATAGGTGTCTTTCCGACCGAGTAACTTCACAGGAGAGCGACTAACTATCCACGTAATGAGTTTTCTAAATATTAAAATCTCACTTTTCTAATGTCTCCACTCGCACTAGAAATTGATTGTCAAGAAAGAGTTAACAGAACTTAATATACAACACAATTAGATTTGTGTTTCTTATAGAATAATATATTTTGGGAACACATCGGCTAATAGAGTTAAAATAAAGTGTAATCCCGCCAAACAAAATGCTACGTATGAAATCTTTAATAAAGTGTACAATCGTTTCTGCAATCCAACTCTATTTTGTACAAATAAACTTCAGTCTATAACTGACTGGTCCAGTCATGAAAGTTCAACAGTCTTTGTCTAATCACCTTCCAATGATACGCAAGGACACTTTTGTGATCGTTTTCTTCAGTAGGGGATGTGAGCCTAAGTAGATGTCACACTCACCGACCTTAACCCCCATTTTTTAATCTGTTATTTGGGGTCATCTCAAAGATGATGTCGATCAAAGCAATCCCCAGACCTTGCAGTAACTGAAGATGACTATCGCAGACCAAATGAGTCATATTCAGATGTGCTTGCAACACAGCCGTTCACATTTGGAGCATATCATTTAACAGCAAAAAAAAACAAAGACTGATGGACATTCATAACTGAAACTTGGTGGACAAGTCAGACTGGAGTTTATTTCTACCAAATTCAGTTTCATCGCATAAAGGATTGTAGATTTTAATGAGGATTTTTTAGGTGGGTGGTATTTAATGTCGGCCACCATGTATACGTCGTTTTAAGAATACACTGGATGAATTACGAAATAATGGTAAAACATGAATTTACAGGGATATGGTTGTGTCGAATAGTCACGAGTTACATCCATTGAATATATTTCAAGTTATCTCTCTAGAACTATACCGGGCACGATTAGAAATGATTTTTTAACTGGAAATACGAAAAAGACTTACTGATGCATAGTGTGAGATTAGTAATCGAGGCGCTGTTTCTTTCCTGACTTTTGCCTGGCGTTTGACAGACGTGCCTGGTTTAGCTTTCCGTTTTCACTTAGTTACGCATTGTCGTCAGATTTAGCTTCTGGATGTTGAGACGGGACCCACAGATAACTAGCCATTTCAGCATAGCAATATATCTACATATACATTGTTTTTTTCTTTAGACCAAGCGTTGATCCCCCTCTCTCTCTCTCTCTCTCTCTCTCTCTCTCTATATATATATATATATATATATATATATATATATATATATATATATATATATATATATATATATATATAGCATAATATAAAATGAAATAATAAAATAAGGTGCGAATCAAATTTTATTAGGATTCAATGTTCAGGCAAAGTACTTTAAAGTCCTTAACTCATAAGTTTTCAAAGAAAATTCTTCTCCCCAGAGGATCATTACCGCAATGACATTACTGCAGGTAAAATTAAACTTTTAAAATATATAAAAATATATATAAAATACATGAAAGTATATAACACATCAAATATATTAGCCAAAAATATACTTTTTTATTAAAGCTATACAGTCGATCCAAGTCATACAATTTAAAACATATTCAGAAAAGATATCTAAGATGTTGATTGAAAAGTGATCCAGGTGGGGAATGGTAGTCTAAAAACGAAAAAAATATCCAAGCGGGAAACCTGTTTGCAATCGATGCAGTAAATGACAGTGGAAAATGTATCCAAGGTGTATGCAAATTAATAAAACGATAAAGAAACCAAAACATATGAAAAGTTCAGAAAACTCACTTGGTGTTGACTATTATAATGTTCAAAATTCAGGGTTTTTATGAGGTGATCGGAATAGTGCAAACTATAACTCCCTGGTTAAATGAAAGCTCCCGTAAATCCAATTCGAATAAAATTAAACTGACCTGATGTATTCGGCCATTTTTTTCCGGGTCCGATAAAAATTATTCCAATGAATAAAATTATATTCGAAGGTAATCACTCTCCCGCAAGCCAAGTAAACAGAACCTCTTCTCCCCGATAAGAAATCCACACTAAAGTCGTTGAATATCTACTTATTCAAACGACGTTATCAGAACGGATGTTGAATGTCTACGTTAACAAGGAAAAACGTCATAATATATTGACAGATGTGTGAAATCGACTATATGCACAGCAGATGTTACTTGTCTGGGTCAAATCATAAGTCTAGGTCACAGAGACAGGATGTGTAAATTTAGGTCAACGCCTCAAATCACCTTCCCATCCAAAATTGCTATTTGATCGTCTGCCTTAAGCATATGAACCAATTTCAGATATCTAGCCCTATCAAAAAATTTAGAAGATTTATGAAATACTTAATTACGAAGTTGTTAAAATATTTAGAATTTAATAATGTAATAGTTTAATTTTAAATTTATTTTTTTAAATTAATCAGTTGTTAAAATATTTAGAATCTAAAAATTTTAAAATTTAAGCTTTTGCAACTTAAAAAGTTTAAAGAGATATTTAGGCATTTTCAAAGTGTAAACCTTTTAGGTACGGAGGATTTAACAAACACATTACCAACACTGGACACCCCGGTCCCGACACTCACTCAATCAGCTACGGTGGGTTTGGTGGTGGGCTCCATTGTGCATACTTGAATTTCCTCCTACGGCGACATTTGGAAACTAATTCATTTCTAGAGTTGATTAAATTTAAACGTTTAGGTGCAGTGGCAATCATCATGGCCTCTGAGTTGCATAGACCGCAAGATCTAGATCCTGGGTTATAAGAGTTTAATTTTTGAAGGATGGACCATTTTATACTGTGTGGAATATTTTTGGATCTTGAATTTTTAATTAAAGTAGTCAGTGATGTTTTGTTGTTGCCGACATCGTTATTGAAGAAGTAATAATGCATAGATATGCGGGTTTTAATTAAATTTGCTGTGGCCCCAATATAAGTGTGTATCTTAGGGTTTACTATTGTTCCTGAGCCATTTATATTCCTATTCACGGGTCTACTTCTATTTACTGTATTTTCATGATATGGTTTAGTTGCTTAATTGAGTGTAGATTATTGTTACAATTATCGTTAACTACCATTGGAAGATCGTTTTCGGCTTGCTGAGGTGGAAGATGAATAGAAAAATTATTAGGTATAGCATTATGGTGCAAATTAGTCATAATGCTCAGTTGTGGAGTTTGATTAGTGGATGGATTTATGTGATCTCTAGGGTTCATTGTAGAATTATTTAGTTCAGTTACAGTACAAGCATACACATTGTCAGTGTATGTGCATCTATTATCCAATTGGCAATCACTTGTACGCCTGCAATTGCATGCATTTATGGGATTGGAACAACTATCATTGGATTGGATAGATTTTATTTTTTTGCTATTTGCTGAGACTATTGTTTGGGCTATGTTAGGCATAGTAGAGTAGGAAGTTTTGAGTGAGTTTTTATTAAGTATAGAGCTATATTTATGTGGGTATTTAAAGGAGTTTTCTAATATTTTAAAGAATTCCTTAGGGATATTGGTGTTAACGTATATATATATATATATATATATATATATATATATATATATATATATATATATATATATATATATATATATGTGTGTGTGTGGGTGTGTGTGTGTGCGTGTGTGTGTGTGTGGTTTTCCACTATTCTTAATCAGTTCAAACGTTTTAGAATGGATACATATTAGTTATAATCTTCATCCTATCAGATTTCGCAGTGAACTCATAAAGCATTCATTTCAACGACTAAGACTTTCTGAGATTTTTCGCCAACTTTTCTGACCATAACTTTTAAAGTTTCAGCCGTATCTTCGGCAATATTGCTGCCAGACATTCAAAAGCCCTTCGTACAATTCTTAGACACACCCACGATGATAGAGTTTTGGAATTGGCAAATTCATAAAATAGCCACGGGGGCATAAACAGAAACAGGTGCCCACCCCTCATTTTTGTGAGCGGCGTTTTGTTGCCGAAAGACATTTCCCCCACTCCATTTTTCTTTTTCTTTTTTTCCCTTTCTGTTATTCAGAGGAATTTGCTTTTTTAGGCTTTAATTATTTTTGAAATTTTAATTTTATTTATCTGCTTAGGTTTCTGACTAAAGTAAACACGAACCATTCTCTTTGGGAAATGTGGGAACCACCTGTCGGCTCGGATCTGCGGCGAACGTCAAGCAAACCAAACACGGAGGCTTGCGGAGTAGGGAGCGAGAAGGTTCAATCACGCAACTACACACACAAATAACCTACACACACGCACGTATGTTTATTCAGAAAATAATTGAATACATCCACATATACACGTGTAAAGTTATACGAACGATCTCTTACCCTTTTTTCTCTTGATTCTCCCTCCTTACACTTTCACGCACGTGCGTTTATAAACTTTTTTTATACGTCGACGAGACACTTTAAATGCACAGTTTTATTAGCTCACATTTTATAACTGATAAACTTCCGAATACAGATGTAAAGGCTTAAACCAGAATTATGTTTGTTTAACCTCTGTAGTATATATATATATATATATATATATATATATATATATATATATATATATATATATATATATATATATATATTGGTATAATGTGTCATGGTCATCTCTCAAGTTCTTTCGGTGTCTCGACCGTCTTCAGGAGGTTGTGTCTTATCGTTAGTATCAGCCTTTGTATAGTTTTTATTTATTCATCCTTATACTTATTCATTACTATATATATATATATATATATATATATATATATATATATATATATATACATATTTATTTACTTATTTATTATTCGTTTATTTATTTATTTATGCATTTACAAAAATATTAATTGTTAAATACAGATAGAGCATTAGTACATGTGGTGAATGCAATTTTAGTGATCGTGGGTTGTATTTTTTTATGTGTCAGGTTTCGAAGATTTTGAGTCAGTTTGTGCCATTGTTCCTATGTATGATCCTGGTGTTGGTTGTTAATATTTTTCTTAGTTCTGTTGATTGTAAAGCTTTTTGTGTGTGATGTGTCGCTGAATGGCACTGGTATCGTTTACCTGGTGCGTAAGTCGTCAGGAGAGGGGTGTAGTCGCGTGGCCAATATAAGTACTGTGTTTGTCCGTTTGGGTCTTGGGAGAAACATTTCTCTCGACGCCTTATGCATCACCTAAACGATATATATATATATATATATATATATATATACATATATATATATATATATATATATATATATATATATATATATATATATATATATACATATATATATATATATGTATATATATATATATATATATATATATATATATATATATATATATATATATACATATATATATACATATATATATAATAAAAGTTTTATTTATACAAGCATATCGCTACACATTGAGATATATTTCAAGCGCAACTTTGATAAGTTCTATTTTAAGGGCCCCAAATTGGTATATATATATATATATATATATATATATATATATATATATATATATATATATATATATATATATATATATGTCGTATTAAATGATAGTATTAATTTATTTGATTTCATGACGATGCTGATAACTGAAAACATTCAATTTATTTTACGGGAAAATCTTGCTCTATGCAAAGTGGAAACAATCATTTCTTCCACCAGATTGCTCCATAAACGCACACACGCGCGCAAACACGCATAAATTTCCTAGAGAATATATATATATATATATATATATATATATAATTTATTACAGAATATTGTGACAAAAACATGAAATTGGGATTTAACTTTTCTTGTAAAATCGTCCAATACACTCAGCACAAAATCATAAGTTACCCGTTTATTTGTTTATTCATTATTACTTTTTCTTTACTTTCTCAGACACTTGTGTGTTTATGATTTTACGGTGACTGATTACACCTATATATATATATATATATATATATATATATATATATATATATATAGTGCGTCGGGGTATGTTGAAAAGAAACCAATATAATGCTCGATCGCAAAAATGTGAGAGCTAAAATACAAATTTGTTTTATTAAAAAACTAGACTTTACATATTTCAGAGACGTATCATGGTTTCATTAATATGGGTTGACTTTTTACCGTTTAGAAAAGGCCGTTATAACCCATCCAAATCATCAGCGACTCACCCAAAATGAACCGGTAATATCTTGATAACCGGTAATATCTTGTAGTGAATTCACCCAAGCGTTCATTTTGAAGAAAGTACCGTGTTAATAGGGATGGGCTGTATGACTCCTAATCGTAACTAAGTATTATTTAAAAATAATTGAATTATTGAGAACAGATTTTCTATGTTTTGTTGTATTTACATTTAGTGGTGTGTCGTGTAATTTATTGATCAGCGAGTGGGTTAGATTCTGGTGTGGCAAATTGTTTTTAAGTTACCAGGTGGGGGTGCATAACTGATATTAAAGGGTTTAATCTATATTTATTTTTGGAGAGTTGTGCTTATACTAGTGTAAACCTGTTGTTACAATTGTAGTTAATTAGCTATCAATTAATTAGTTATTAATTAGCTATTAGTTAATTAGCTATTATAATAGAGGAGGTGTTATTTATCAATGAAAAATGAAAAATGGTTCCTAAGTGGTATCAAATCAAGTGGATGAGTCAATATAGGCTTGCTTTCATCGTAATATATGTAGTGGTACCTGTATGAGGTCATGTAGACTCCTTGTACTTAATTAATCTTGTTAACTTCTACCTATCAACATTTATGAACATATCGGAGGGTCTGTGTGAATCCGTTATGTTTAAATCTTGGTCAGATATATACATTCTTGTGTTTAAGGGTATTTGATAAATATATTTCTAAGTATTTTACTAGTAAGATATTTCATATATTTAAAACCAATTTTTTTTGGAGGGGGGATATGATGAGGTATCTATTAATTTATGTAATATGTGATAAATAGGGATTATGGGAATGCGTGTGTAGGTTATATTTGGCTTGGTAGGGGAGATGTGGTGGTGATATGTATCTGGGGGAAAAAAGGGTTGTTATATGGTATATAAAGAATTAATTTTAATAATAATTGGAAAGGTATTGAGGCGCGTGGATAGGTCTTTTACCTTTCATATGATGTAGTATTTTTAAACTTATGTACGGATAGAGCTTTTAGTGAGCTATGCGTTTCAGTTGTTAGTCCATTTGGCTAGTAGAAATGTTATTCTATGGGGGTATAGTTTGAAGAATTAAATGTTCGTACAGTTTATGAAAGGGTTATTAATTGCCTGTATGTTCCTGAACTTTTCCGTGATGCATAGTGGGCAAACCTTTTCATCTCCTGAACTATTGAACGGATTATTATGAATTTTGGAATATATATTCTAAAAATCACGGTGAGTAATATGAGCAAATTATTTTTTTTTTGTAAATGTTAACATTTAGAAGTGCATATAGATACATTTTTTTAAAAATTTACTTTTACTTTTTTATATATTTCGGAATATATCTTCTCGGTAACCCTGTAAGAAACATGGTCACATTAATCTTTTTTTTGTAAACTTTACAATTTAAGGGATGCTGCCATCCAAACCCGCTACCGCCTCCCAAACATTTTAGTAATTAACGGATTATTATGAATTTTGGAATATATGTTCTAGAAAATACGGTTAGTAGAATGTGCACATTATATTTTGAAAATTTAGGGGATACGCATATCTGTAGTCACACCTGCCCTTCAAAAGAACTTTCAAAATAAGTAAAATACAAAAGATTTCCAGAAAATAATTGCTTTGCATCAAATTCTGAGTTATATTAAGTAATCTATTTTTAAACCAATCGGTGCGCACGCGTGAGCGTAAATATTATGCATGTGCTCATTATGAATTATGGAATATGTATTCTAGACAAACATAATAATGATGGACCCCATCATTATTATTTTTTTTATGAAGTTTACAATTTATGGCGTGTCATCGAAACCGTACAATACATCATAAAGAAATAAAAACATTAAAATTTAAAACTAGTGCTGTATTTATTGCGTATACCCGTTCTGTGATGAGTATTTTCTTGTATATATACATATATATATATATATATATATATATATATATATATATATATATATATATATATATGGCAAAGATAATCGCCTAAAATAATGAATGGATTATTAATTTGAAATAAAAATAACCTTACCCTGGAGGCGAGGAAAGTGCCATTGCTGTCTACAGTGTTCAACGCTCGAGCATATATATATATATATATATATATATATATATATATATATATATATATATATATATATATATATATATATATATATCAATAAAGCTGTTATTTATTTATACATAGAGAAGAAATATAATGTATATGTATTCAACATTAATAATATAATACAAGCCCCCACAAGTAATTCATATAGGCTACCAATTAGAAACGCCATTTACAGAAACAGCCCAACTCCTAACAATACAGACGCATTCTCCGCTTCTGTATTCCTAGTGCCAGTGGTACTATCCTAATACTTATAATTTTATAACAATTATAATTTTATGACATTCATAATTTTATAAAATTATTAAACAAATACAACTCAACCTGTCAGATCTTATTCTCGTAGCAAGAGTTATCTTCCCTTAATTCCTTATATCTTTCGTTCTGTGGTGATGGAGTAGTGGTGGTTCATTAATATTATACTTTTTAAATATTATTCGCCTACAAATGTGTACACTATTTT
>OY744515.1:212166454-212181454 GCA_963556195.1 Sepiola atlantica | reverse complement strand
TGTCGAAAGTGCATCCACAGATTCATTTTCTACTCTCCATATTGACCTATTCTTGGCAACGCTGCCTGATCACCTTGTGATAATGGTTTATATCACCTTAAACATCTGACTCCAAATCGAAACGCCGTTACTTTACGCTACGAGATAGTACCAACGGGCTGATTAGGAATCCCTCAGAGAACTCATTAGAGATGCCCGATGGAGTAAAGTTTTCATTTTCATGCTGAACAGTGCGCAAATGAGGTAACAGAATGGGTCAAAGCAGATATAGAAGCGGTTGTCCCCACGCGGAAATTCTATAGTAAACTCCACTCTCCCCAATTGCTCATTTCGACCTGTGCAGCATAGACAGTAAGCATTCCACCGATTTAACCGTAATAAATCAGCCACAAATAGACAAAAACTTATAGCATCAAGAAGCCATTGTAAGAGTGTAATATCTGCAGCAAAATGATGTGGGTATATCAAGATGACCTGAAAACGCGTTACGTCACAGAAATAAGGAACTCTCGATTTCTGGAAAAACTATAATAGAGTGGTGAACAATAGACAATAAACAATTGCAACCAAAATGACACGACAGAAACCACACTTGATGATCTGATCATCACCAACTTCCCATGTCCTGGATATCATAAAACCGCTTGCCACTTCCCAAAGCATATGGACCAGATCTTATCCCTGCTATAGTAATAAAAAATGCATTGCTGAGATAGCCCCCATCATCTTCAAACTCTATAACAAATGCGGAATCTTGTTTTCCTGATAGCAGGAAAACCGCCTCTGTGGTACGAGTTTTCAAAACATCTGGCGAAAGAACTGACCTGCGAATCTAAATCCCCATAAGTCTTCTATGGTTTTTCGCTAAAATATTTGAATCATTACTCAATTTAACAAGCTTCTTTCTGACCAAGAGTATAAATTGAGGCAATCCTGTTCTACTGCAGATATATTAAAGGTCATCTTTGAACGCATATACCATACACTGGACAAGGCAGGTGAAGCTAGGCGGTAGCATTTAATATATTCAAAGCCTTCGATAAGATCTGGCATGAAAACTTCTCAAGAAAATTAATTCGTACGATTTTACTGAACGTATGTTTTATATAATCAGATCCTTCTTAGCTAAAAGAAAGATCTAAGTCGTCCTCGATTGCCGGATATCTAAACAACATGACATTAATGCGGATGTGCCCCAAAGGTCGATCTTTGGACATTTATTATTCCTGATTTTCATAAACGACCTCCCTGATGCAACAGTGTCTGATATGGGTATATTTGCTGATTACACCACGCTCTATTATACAATGAGGGCAAAAAGAACGCACACATGGCAATAGTTGAATCCTTCGAAAATCACTTCGAGTCTGTAGTGGAATGGGACCAACATTGATGGTCATATTTAAGCTCCTTTGCTTCAACAATTATAAGAAAACTTTACCAATAACTGATTACTATGGCTAATAGCACTCTTCCAGAGTCTAACATTAAAACTCCTCGGCCTAACATACAAAGGTAATATGAATTAGAATGAATGCATAGAAGATACTGCCAAGACTGCTGCAAAGAAAGCGGGTTCCCTGTATCCAATATCTATACAAAGCCACCTTTCGTCCATGAATGAAGTATTGTTGCCACATCTGGGCTGGTGTGCCAACTACTTGTCTCTCCCTCTTTGACAAGGTTAAAAGAAACTCTAACCTAATAGGTACCACACTGTCTACCAAGATCCGAACCCTGCCTCATCGCCGCAATGTTGCATCCCCGTGCTTGTTTTACAACTACTTCAACGAAATGTGCGTCGACTAACTTACTGCACTTGTGCCCCTCTTAACGTTAATACCCCCGACCAACCCGACAAGCAGCAAAATTACACCCCTTTACTGTAGGCTTTAAACACTAATAGCTTCTTTCCTCGAACACCTTGCCTTCGGAATTCCCTTCTTGATCCTTGTTTCAATGACTGTACCAACAGGCAGGAATGTTAATGTTAAGTGAACAAGCATCTCGCTGCACAACTAATTCTGATCACAATCCATGACATGATTTTTATTCTAGAATATAACTAACGGGTCTTAAGAAGAAATTGAAAGTCAGGGAACCATGCTTAATTGGTGTCTAATGGATATGAATTGAATTCAATGCAAATCTGATATATTTGAATTTTCAAATAAGAGGTTGTGTCTACATTATGCCCCCTAAAACCCGTTAAAATATTTAAAGAAACTTAAATTTGGGGAATATTTATTAAATAATGTCTGATACATAGTGTTAAAGTTTCACAAAAATCAAAGGGATCTGAATTTTCACGCTTTTAACCCCCTTTGCATAAAACTGAATTAAACTATGCATTACGACACTTTACGCCTAGCAGATGTGTTACAAAATTCATAAATATCGGTTAATTTGCTTAGGAGTGAATCCTGCACATGCAAATATATAAACCTGTACACATACCCTATTTTACATATACATCACCGTAATTAATTAGTGGACTATCGGCAGCTGATATGGTTTGTATCGACCATTTATACTTGAGGCACCCCGGAATGTGCACCGATAAAAAAAACACACTTTGTCTTGACATCGGTTTCTTTTACTTCCAGTAAAATTATAAACAAAAAACTACGTACACTTGCATTCGCAGAATTTTTTTAATTAAAAACCAAAGTTTTATTTACTAAACGGTTTTTAAACTTTCGACATTTATATAAAAACAAAAAATAAAAAGCTACAACCTTTTTATTAAACTAAATGTATAAACATTGAATTATAAACAAATCATTCGCAGATTGTTTTTTAATTAAAAAAATGTTTTATTTACAAAACGTTTTCTTTCGTATACTTTGGAGATTTAAAAAAAATACATTTTTAATTAAAAAAAAGTTATAAACTTTTATTAAATTAAAATAAACAAACCAAACAAACTTAAACGAAAACATTCAAATGAGTACATGTTGTGCAGAGATGGTGTCATCCAATTAGAAAAAGGATATTTTCTGAGTGCCTTTTATGCCACAGGAATTTTTTCAGATGGGAGTCCAATTGAGATCTTCTACAACTGTTATTATCCCTTTTTGGGAAGCTGGATTTTTCCTAAACTATGTATTTTAAAAATCTTATTTTATGATGTTTGTGAATAAATATTTAATATAACCTTTTGAATAAAAATATGCGAAAGCAAGTTATAAATATGCGTATTGTTTTGTTTACGATTCGAACGGATGTAAAAGTTTATGAAATCTATGCTGAGGCAAAATGTCTTCTTTCGTTCGTTGCTAATTTTGGAGTGCTTCAATTATAATTGATCCGTGTATATAAATATTACGATTCCCCTTCCACGTGAATCGTGCTGATCGCGTAGCAGACAGGATTTTTGACTGTTGACAAAACCGTCGATTTGAGCTTGAGCCACTTTCCTGTTTAGACACACTGAAGAGCTGCGATAGAGTGAAGCAGTGTGCGTGTGTCTGACTAACACACACACACACACACATATATATCTATCTATCTATCTATCTATCTATCTATCTATCTATCTCTTTCTCTCTCTCTCTCTATATATATATATATATAGAGAGAGAGAGACAGACAGACAGACAGACAGACAGAGACAGACAGAGACAGAGAGAGTAAGAGATAAGAATGTGAGAAAATATATGTTTTTACATATACTGTTTATCTTTTCTAGTCCGAACATTTCAAGGTATAACTATCATTTAACAACAAAACATATAAAAATAAACAAAATTAAGCTAAATTCCAATGACCGAGTTTTTATCATTCTTCTGTTCATTTTTTCCAAATCTAAAATCTGTAAACAGAGCGTTTCACTCATGGACGTCAATTCCGGATCTTTCGACTATGTGCTCTTCATAAATCCAAATTTAGCCTCCAGAAAAACGTAAAACAAGCTACATACTTCGAATCTAAGTTTCCTCGAAAGAAAAACATGGATGCTACTAACCAATAAAGGCAGCCATCTTCTTTTACTAAACAGAGTCACAAACAAATGCGAACAATATTACTCAAGTGAAAATGCGAATATCGTTGATAGTTAATGTAAATTAATAAAAAATGTTTTATAAAAAATATAAATAATAATTAGGTAAAATATACTATTTTGTGTTAAATTAAAAAGAAACTATTTCAAAATATAAAGATACAAAAACACAAATAAAGTGCTAAATATAAATTTTACAAATCTAAAATATACAGAAGTTTAATGATAGCCTTTAATTGTTTTTCCTTTTCTGTCATGTTCATATATATATATATATATATATATATATATATATATATATATATATATATATATATATATATATATATATATAGTCTAAAAAAGCTTTGAGTCATTAAAAAAAATGTAAAATGCAGTTTAAATTCCCAGACAAACTAACTAAATCCAAGATATTGCAGACTTAGCATTCGTTGGAAAATTAACAAATGAAAAAATATAAGTAAATAAATAAGGGGGGAGGGGTTAATTATCTAAGAGTGAAACAATAACAGGAGACCTTAAGCGTCTCTCTCTCTCTCTCTCTCTCTCTCTCTCTCTCTCTCTCTATATATATATATATATATATATATATATATATATATATATATATATATATACATATATATATATATATATATATATATATCTGCATACCGGGTGACCGGCCGGGACTGTCTCCTCTCATACTGATAATTGTAGGTTTGGTATGAAACACATGTGTATGGCGGTTTATTTTGAAATTAATATTTATTCATAGATGATTATATATATATATATATATATATATATATATATATATATATATATATATATATATATATATGAACATTAGAACAGCCTACGCGAGTTAACCAGCATTTCAAGGTTAACACATTTCTTCGAGACTGCAGTATAAACCTTTATATATATATATATATATATATATATATATATCTGTAAAATATATATAAATATATATAAATCAAAGGGAAAACCGTTTTCAGTGCAGCGGTTGTGTCCCCTCGGGGACCCCCAGCGTTGAAGTGATATATCTCTTATATATAGCCTATGACCTTTACTGAGAGATCAGTAGTCCACATGCTTATTTTAAAGCAATTCTGTCCAGCGGTTTCGGTGAACATAAGACACAAAGTTCAGGCGGACACACACAAACACAGAGCTACTATTATATATATATATATATATATATATATATATATATATATATATATATATATATATATATATATATATATATATATATATATATATATATCGTGTGTGTGTACACTATGGACACAATAGTCACAAAACACACACACATCAAAAGCGTGCGCATAATTGCGTTTGCTTTTCTGTATATGTGCGTGTGTACGTGTTGACACCTTTCCATTTCCCCTTGTAATCCTTTCAAGTACTTAGATATATGTACCCGATAATATAACTGCATTTTCATCCGTAATTACACAGTTCCCCATATAGGGAAACTCTAATAATTTCTTCTCATAAGAAACTCTATAACGCGCTCGTTTTGTTTCGAACGCTGCCTTCGAAGACTTTCACCAATTCTCTGCGTCGGGGAACGCGAATAAAAATAACGTAATTTGATCCTGATTTAAGCGGGAAGCCCCGCAAAACCTAAATTCAGGAAGAAATTCCAACCTTTTTTTTTAACCTCATTCACCATCCCTCCACCTCTCCCTTTTCCTCACACCTCTTGTTTGGTTCCTGTTCCGCTTTTGAACAGGCTGGTACGGCCCGATGCACACACACACACACACACACACACACACACACACACACACACACACACACACACACACGGACCATCTGGAAGAAAGATTCCGATGTGTTTTCTGTTCATTATATATATATATATATATATATATATATATATATATATATATATATATATATATATACTAGTGTACAACCTCCCTCAATAATGACGGAAAAGAAATTATGCTTCGCCAGTGTTGGTACTTGTTATTTATCTTTCTCTCTCTCTCTCTCTCTCTCTCTCTCTCTCTCTCTCTATATATATATATATATATATATATATATATATATATATATATATATATATATGTATATAGGCAAAAATTATAAAATAGCATTTTGCTTGATAAGACATTTTTATATTTTCAATTTTCCGAATAGTCCATTTAGTATTTCGGTCAAGATGATGTATGTGAGTTCCGTGGGTTTCTTGTTCCATTTTTTTCCTTTTTTCGCAAATACTTTCGATTTTATTGGTCAAATAATCTTCAGGCGGTGTTAGTCTTGATGTATTTTCAAATATGTCTTTACTATTTAGTCTTTTTGAAAACGGCTTGTAATTTAAAACTCTTAAAAGAGCGTCTATAATATTGAGATGTTACATGCGAAAGTGAGTATGTTCTAAGCGCGTGCAAGATTCAAAAGTACGATTGCTTAACGGCTAAGAATTTGGTAACGTTAATTATTATGCTAGACACTTTAAAATGTTGTGACTAGTTTCGTAATTCACATTATTGATTATGAGATGTTTAGTTTTTATGTACAGAGCTTCACGAATTTTTAATCATTTGATGTTGGTATAGTGGTGTATTATCTTAGTATTGTTAACTAGGATGTGTCTACTTTGAGAAGGGAGGAAGTCATGTGTTTTTAGATGTTGACTAATGGAGCTAGTGTCGGAGAGATGTAAGGTGAGTCTTCGGCAAAGTGTTGTGGTAGTGAAACCGATGTAAAAATTTGTTTTATTATTATTGATTGAGAATGTATCTCCGACAATAATAATGAGAGGAAGTGATGAAAACTGACCTGAAAGAAAGAAAACGGATAAATAAAGACTAGACCAATTTCTTAAATCCGTCCAACGCATGTCAGTATGTAAAACAGATTTAAAACCGAATATGACGTCTCAAACATGGCGGCCCACGCAGGCTGGTCTTGAGTCAGGTAGCAAGAGATGGTTACCTAATCGCGATTCCACTGTCAAAGACCAAATACTTGTGGATCTAAGAGCTCAGCTAGGTTCTTTCTCGATGGCCGTCGCCCATGTCTTCATACGCTTGCGCCACCCAGGCAGAGATATATGGAGGGTTATGTCGCAAATTCATCCCGTCCTTTTGGGCGACAAGCTGCATATTTTTGTTGTTGTGAGAAGAGTCAGCGCTGAAAAAGGATTTCTTTTGTATTTAACATAACACCGGCTTTGGTGGACAGATGAGAATCAAATGGTGTGTCTGTCTTACAGCATATCAACCGATTTGGGGTCATTTTAAAAGACAATATCAAACGAATGAATCGCAAAGTCTATCCATACAAAATAATTAATTTTTATTGAGAACTTTGTTAAGACAACACAAAATGAAGAGTTCGTGAAGAACGAGACTTCAAAGAGTTCGATAACGTTCTGGTGAAAGAAAGGTGCTTACTTGTAAGGATAAATTGAGTACACATGTTTGTTCCGGTGGGCGTTGCGTGCATTTACGTGTGTGTAAATGAGGTAGGCATAAAGATGTGTGCTTGTTTATTTTGGTGTGAAAGAGGGTATGCATGAACTGTGTATGTAAGTTCGGTGAGGAATTACATTTCGAATAAGGATTGTAAATATTAGCTTTAGTATCATTATATGTTGATTTTTATCTTCGCAAGGGGACATAAAAGTGGTGCAAAACTGTTAGGTTCGGGAAATTAATTTTACACGCTCTGCGACGGGTATTTTCTAGTTATTTGTTGGGGCCTACATAGGTTCGTGTGTGTGTCTCTTCTTGATTATGTCGAGTTCCTTACCTCCAAAGGTTCCGGATAAGAATGTGTCATACGCACGTGTGTTATCTGTGAAATAAATGGGGGAAAGGGGGAGACAAATGCTGGTTTTGAATTTTTAATTTAGGACTGAATATCCATTGTACTGTGATTGATTAAAAGGAGTTGCTGATTGTAAGGAGGAATTGAGTGAACATGTTTATTTCGGTGGGTGTGGAGTTAATTTTATCTAATCGATAGTCGATACGTAAAAACAACATTCACTGCCGCTGTTACTTTGAACAATTTAATACCGAAACAAAATACCTATTATTATCGATCAATAATTAAATGCCAGTAAGTAGTGTTGCTCATAGCTGGTACAAATTGTATGTTCATTACTTTCCAAACGGTATTAGTATAGAGATTAGAACGCAATAGGTCTACTGGGATTTGAACTCCGCATAGCCGATTCCAGATTCAGCGACCTGATTTCAGTCGCACACATGTCTGAGGAGAATTAGAGTGAAGTAACACCGATTAGGAAAATAATCTCCTTTCTGGGCCACATAATTTGTTTGAGCCATATTCTTAAAGAAGATCAAAGTTAGCGAACTTCTACTGATACGTTCCCAGCATTCCATTTAACACGCACTAAGATTGTTGTATGAAAAGAAAAAGCCACTTAGTGTAAAAAGCTAACAAGAACAAATATGATTATCGCAAAGATGCCTATTGACCTTAGTCTTGAATAGATAGGAGGAAAACAGTCAGCAGCTCTTGGATAGAAGCTACTGGAATATGAAGCTGTATTACAATGAGGTATCAAAACAGCGAGGCCACTAGACTAACGAATCAAACGAGCTGAAACAAAAGAAGTGGGGAATAGATCACATAATTTTGAAGAACACATGCCATAATAGTACTTATTGAAAAAACTTAGACTGGCAACATCACGCATGTGAAAGAGGGGGTGCATAGAAAAGGAAAGGGTGGGCCAATCAAATTACAGACACGTTTCTGCACCTTATCAAGAATCCTCAAATGGGACAGAGATTCACCAACCCAAATATGATAACAGTACTTAATACATGGTCTGACTGTAGATTTGTTGAGATAGAGTATAGCCTAAGATGTGAGAAAGTGTTTGAGGTGATAGAGAGAACCGACTTTACGAGAAGCAGAAAGTTCAATGGATCTAATGTATAAACTCCAAGAAAGATTTTATGAGAGAAAAAGACCAAGAAGTTTCAGAGTCGATTTCTCTTCAAGAGCAGAGCCATCCATGATAATCTCAGGAAGAAAAAGAGGGCGCCTACGATTGAAAGACACGAGCTGAGTCTTAACTGTATTTAATGAAACAAGCTATTTCGTACTACAACTGAACCCAGGTCAACTTCTAGATCAGCTGCATATTTCGACTAATCCGAGGGAGATGGGCGAGAAGTAACACCAGAATAGAATGTGATATCATCAGCATACATGTTGATTTTCTGAACAATATTCTCTGGAATATCATTTATATAGAGAAGAATCAGTGTTTGGCCTAGAATAGAGCCCTGAGGAACACCAGCATTGATATGAAATGTGAATGAAGATACCTCGTCCTAAGTTACTTGCAAACTTCTATCAGAAAGAAAAGGCCTAATAATGTCAATAACCTCACCACTAATACCATAACCTTGAAGTTTTTGTAGGAGACTAGAATGCCACACTCGCCTTCGAAATGTCAAACGCAATGGCTTTTCCCTTTCCTGAATTATCCATAAACAGACCGATCCGCTCAGTTACAACAGTTTAAAGATCAGCAGTTGAACGGAAACCACGAAAGCCATACTGAACATCACTAAAGAGGCCTAGACTTTCCAGAAAATTAACAAGCTTGCCGTGAACCAACCTTTCAAACCCTTACCAATAACGGAGAGGAGACTAACCGGACGATACTTAGTTGGTTCAGACCATTCACCAGCATTGTTAAAGATAGGGAAAACAGAGTACTCCTTCCAACAAGAAAGGAAACATGACTTAGATCAATAGAGATTGAATAATTTAGAGAGAATAGAAGAAAGTTTAGAAGCACAATTCTTGAGAACAACAACAACAATTAAATCAGGACCGGTGGCCTTAGACTGGTCAAGATCAGAAATAACCCTAGAACCCATCTTTGGAGTGCTAAGAACAGAATCAAGAAACTAATCAGTTTTCAAAGGAAAACCAGGAAGAACAGCACTAGAATCATCAAGCGAAGAATTGTCAGCAAAAAAAACGAGCAAAGAGGTCAGCTTTATCCTTAGAAGATGAAATAACCTGCAGACCATTAAAAGGTGAGAAATAGCAGACTTACCACTATTAATAATACTGTTGTAGATTCATTCTTCAAAAATCACGAGAGCCAACCCTTTGAGATGAGATAAAGTCACAAATTATTTGAGAGTAGCTAGACTTAGCCTCAGAGATTGCTCTCTTGCACCCATTGCTATCTCTTCTGTAGGATTTTCTATAATTCTCAGAACCATCCCGACGATACTGATTAAAGTAATGGTTACGATGGGCAGTGGTAGAAGCACAAACAAATGAAAACTATGGAAGAGAATGGGGTTTGGCTTGAAACTTACGATGAGGAATGAAAGTGTCAATTCCAAGAAGCCAGTCAGTAACCTCCCTAGCAGCATCATTCGGAGACATGCTAAGTCGTCTTATCTTTTAACAACTAGGCTCGTGTGGCAGGAATAAACACACAAATTCATTCTTTCTGACGACTAAACAGATATAATGAAAACGTTTCCATCATCACCAGCCGACCCGCTTGTGTAAAAACGGATGTGTCTCTTCACTTAGTTCGCACTCGGGGATTCGCTCCTGACCTCGTCACTGGACAAGACGCCGCCAACAACCCTTGTTACAGGAATCCCTGCCAAACATTCAGTGCCATTTTCCCCCTCCACTAGTTTGGGAGCGGCTCCTGCTCGTAAAATGCAGATATCCTTTCCTGACTTTATTAGCACCTTAAAATAACATGTTAAAAAATTAAACACATTTTCAACATTATGTATTTATTTAAAAATTTTATTCAGCCCAAATAAGGCATATTCCCACTGAGACATAAGGGGCTACTGTGAATTTAAGGTCATATCCATAGAGGCATCCTACGAGTTGTGCAGCGAGATTTTTGTAAACATTACATTTAAATTTCTGCATATTAGTACAGTTTAAAAAAAAACAGGGAGAATGGAGGGAATTCCAAATGCTAGCAGTTCAATGAAAAAAGGTTTTATAGTAGAAATCGTTCTCGCATCTGGTGATCTCCCCTGTAAAGGGGTGGGATTTAGATGATTGTCAGGTTTGTCGCGAGTATTTACGTCGGGGGGGGGGCACTAGGGCAGCAAATTGGTCGGAGCACAATTCATTGAAGTACTTGTAAAACAAGCACAGGGATGCAACATTTTGACGATAGGACAGTGGCTGGAGCTTGATAGACAGTGTGGAACCTATTAGATTCTTTTTTAACCCCTGTCTAAGAGGGAGAGACTAGTAGTTGGTACACACGATTAGATGTGACAACAATACCCCATGCATGAGCGGATGGTGGCTTTGTAAAGATATAAGATACTGGCAGGTGAGATAAGTTTTCTATCACGGTACAGAGAGCTCAATTTTCAGTTGCGCTTCTTTCTACAGCTCCTTCCAGCCACATCAATAATGACTGTCATAATCTTGATCACAGCAACTACAGCGGATATCGTGGAGGATATTGTCAAACCCCTGTATCAATAGATGCTGCGACGAGCTTATCTGAAGTAAATAAAATTATAATAGAGGCATTTGTTTCTGATTGACTATTTTCTCTGTTCCGAAAATTATGTTTCTCGGACACTTCGTGCAGAGAATGATAAATAACAATATTTTGAAAAAAGGGAAAGAAAAAAGAAAACGGACAGGGAATTGATTTGAACTAGTTTAGGGTTTAATAACAGGCAAATTAAAATAAACAATGCAGAAAGAATTTTTATTTTCCAACTATACACATGATATCATTTTGTTTTATATCGTTTCAATAATAAGGAACATATTTTTAGTTTTCAAATATACATATGATGTAATTTTGTTTTATTTTGTTTCAGATTACACATATTGATTTAACAGGCTGTTGACATATTGACAGTGTGCTTATATTAATGTGTGTGTGTGTGTGTGTTTGTCAAGCTGCTGCTGTTGACTGCTGATCATTGAATTTGGACAGTATCAGGAGAAGCTATTTCCGGCCAATATTGTTTTTTGTATTTAGTTCCAGTAATAAATTTGATCATCGCACATGTGTATATTTTTTTATGTCCTCCATGTGTATGACTTCTCGTTTCATTTCTCGCTTTCCAATCATTCTAAAATGAATGAAGCAGCTGGTTATTCAACTAACCATCAACTCAACAGGTTATGGCCCTATATAAACAGACTTTATTTCAATGGAGATGAAGAGAATGTCCTACTTTTGGGAAATTCAATTTTTATCGTACCTTCGTCTGCAGAAGCTATCATACATCATAGAGTCAGACATAGATGTTGGCGAAGACGCCTCGTACCAAGAGAAGAAAGCCGAAGTATTTGCGTTAATTGTGCAGTTTTTAGACAAAAGCTTGTCATTGATAATACGAGACGCAAGAAATGGCAGCAGACAAGCGATAGGAATATTAAGAGACCATTACATTGGAAATAGTACACCCAGAATTATCGCGTTATACACAGAGCTGACAACAAGAAGAAAAAAAATGAAGTCAAATGAAACCGTCACGGATTACATCAAAATGCTGAAAATGCGACATCATCTCTCAAAACAGCCGGAGAAATAATAACGGACAACTTATTGATCGCAATGATTTTAAAGGGATTACCAGAAGACTTTGAAGCTTTTTCCACGGTAATTACCCTAGAGAAAGAAGAATTAAAATTCAGAGATTTTAAATCTTCAGTTAGAAGTTCTGAGAAGACAGAAAATGTCGAGAAAAACAAACACGTGATGATCACACGATGAGGATTTCAATACAAGCTAAAAACGAAAGAGTTGTACGATGTTATAACTGCGGAAAAGCAGGGCATAAAAGCATTGAATGCAAAAATAAACACACGTTTACATTTAAAAGACGATAGTGTGAAAATTGCAAAACTGGAACTCACAACACGGATTATTGCAGAAAAAGAAATAACTCAGCTAAATTGCTGAAAGACACAAATGAGACCAACTCATTTTCATTTTCAGTCAGTACTACTGAAAACCTTTATAAAATGAACATGTTTGGTTTTCTTATAGACTATAGGGCTACCTCCCACATAATTAAGGATAACTCTTAATTTATTCGAACAGATAACAATTTTCATAAATCAAAACATACTATTGAATTAGCTGATGGAAGTCGTAGTACTGGCATAGTTCACGCTAAAGGCGACGCTGAAATTTACCTCAGAGACAATAATAATAAACGTAAAGTACTTTTACGAAATGCTTTATATGTTCCATCTTACAGACAAAATATTTACTCGGTAAAATCAGCAACAGAAGATGGCGCTTCGATCTATTTTTCAAAGAATCGCACCAAATTGAAGACCCCGAATGGAAGCACGTATTACATTAATAAGTGAAGGGAAACTGTATTTTCTCAACTGTATCAAAACCGAACAAACGCATTCACTGAAGAGATGGCATATTTTAAGACACTACAATGAGGAAGACATTTTGAATATTGAAAGAGATGTTGAAGGCATGAAAATAAGTAATAAAAATAAATTTTATTGTGATGTATGTGCAACAGGAAAAATATGCCAATATAAAAATAGAAAAGCAGGCAAAAAGGAAAACAACAGCCTTGATTTAAGCCATACAAGAAAATTATGGGAGGCAGATGGGTTTATGCAGTGAATTTGGGACCGAACAATGTAAAGCTAGATATGTAGCTAAAGGATTTCCCCAGATACAAAATATAGATTATCAAGAAACATTTTCTCCTGCAGTTACAATCACATCTATCAGTACAAAATGATTTAATTGTACATCAGATGGACTTTAAAACAGTATACATTGGTGCTAATATTGGCTTGAAGTGTATACTGAACAGTCAAAAGGTTTCGTACGAACAAACAAAATAGTAAAATAGTAAAAGAAAAACTTTATATGAACTGAAACAAAGTGGGGAAAAAATTGGAATAATTTATTGCATAAATGTTTAACAGACCAACATTTCAAACAGTCATTAAATGATTATTGTGTGTATAGGAAATATTATAATGATTCGAAAATGATTATAATAACTTGGGTGGATGATCTAATCACCGCAGCTCCAGATTTAGAAAGTATGAAAGATATAAAAAGTAGCCTATCCTAAAATTTTAAAATGAAAGACCTTGGTCAATTATCTTATTTCTTGAGAATATGATTTGAATTTAATAATGGTACTATTGAAATTAGTCAAACAAATTACTTACAAAGAATTTTAAACAGATTTGGAATCAACGATTGTAACTCAAAAGTTATACTATGTAACCTAAGTGCTTATAAGAGTAGTATAGATTCTTAATAATTACCAAATAACAGATTATTCAGAGAAATAATTGGCGGTTTAAGTTACGCAATGACTTGCACGAAACCTGATTTATGTGATGTAGTTACCATGTTGTCTCAGTATTTGTCAAACCCCACAAATGCACATTTGAATCTAAGTAGATTTGTTTTGAAGTATATTAAAGATACCCATAATGATGGTCTAACCTTTAATAAATCTGAAATAATTTGAATTTAATTGGTTTTTGCGATTCTGATTGGGCAAATTCAAAAGAAAGAAGAAGTATTTCTGGATATTGCTACCAATTAAATAATGATCTCTCATTGATATAATGGAAATATAGAAAGCAGAAGACTGTCGCTTTGGCTATGTGTAATATAATGCAGGAAGCAAATTTTCTAAATCAATCGTATCAAGATATGAGTGATATTGAAATTGAAATAAATATATATGAAGATAATCAAAACGCTTTAGCATTAACAAAACATAAAGTTTATCATCAAAGATTAAAGGATATTGATGTAAAATATCATTATATAAAGTCTCAAATTCAAAATAATAATGTATATCTACATTCTATACCCTCAAATGGCAATATTGCTGACATATTCACAAAACCAGTAAACAAAAATACACTTAATTTTTTTCGTATTATAAGAGGTTGAAAAGGAGAAAGAAAAAAAGAAAGGGATTCAAAAGAGTTATCTACCCTTTGACCATATTTTCCAATGATGC
>OY744515.1:212103954-212161454 GCA_963556195.1 Sepiola atlantica | reverse complement strand
AATTAAATGATTTTAAATAAAAAATATTCGCATCTTAAAAGTGGTTTACAAACCCATTTTGTCTGTTTTTTCCAAGTTATACATTGATGACATTCTCCTACTGACAAAACACTTATTTAACTTAACTCAAATAAAAAATGCTTTTAAAAATAATTCAACATTAAACTTTACACAAGAAATTAATATCAACAAAAAATTCCCTTCCTAGATATAGAAATCGAAATGTCTACAGATAAATTTATCACCTATCCGTATAAGAAACCTACTAGTAAAGATTCCAACTTACTTAATTTCAAGAGTGAATGCCCTGATAAATATAAAATGTCTGTCATAAAAAACCTTATCTATCATGCTAAAAGGAACTCCTCCAATAACGAAATATTTGTTAAATCACTTGCCGATATTAACAATAACTTCCTTAATTATATAGTAGATCAACAAATAAAAAAACTCACTAACCGCCATAAATAAACCACTAACAACAACATTACTACTAATAATATAAACTTGTTCTATTGCAACCAGATGCACACCAACTATTAAGTAGATGAAAGAAATCATTAAAAATATTATACATAAATATATATTCCCTGTAGATAACGACTTTAAAATTAGATTTATCATTTACTACAAAAGGTTTAAAACTAGCAATTTACTAATAAAAAATAATCTTACCGATAATGGCTTACTAAAAACTAATAATGCCATATAAGTGTTCAAATGTCCTATCGGAGAATGTGTCTCTGCCAACATCACGTATATTGGCATGACTAGAACCAGTATTTCACGTCGATTAACTTACCACCTGACCCCCCCCCCCTTCAAAGCTCCATTTCCAAACACCTGACAGCATATAACATCTCCAAAGATAATTTTAGAAATATTTTAACTGGTAGTACATCCATCCTTGCTGTGTCACTTTGCGGTATATATATATATATATATATATATATATATATATATATATATATATATATATATATATATATATATATACACGTTGTTTTGGCTTCTAACACTTACCAATTCAAATTACGCAAGGCTTATATCGAGGAAGAAATATCTCAATAGTTTTTAATATGTGTTATCTGAATAGTTTTTAATATGTATTTATTCTGTTATTTTCAAGCAAATGAAATATTTTTTGTAGTTTTTGGTAGTTAATGCAAACAATTTACATGTAAACAATTTACATATTTGAATAAAACAACTCACAACTATTTCTTTTTGAATATGCGATGGTGTATATTTTCATCATTTTAGATAAGTTTAAATAAAATTCTTATATTAAGACTCTTATCCAATCAAAAATTGATATTTTTACAAAAAATTACTCGCTTTCTGCAGTTGATTGAACAAGGTTCTACACGCTTAAGTTCGAGATAGAATATTCATCGTAAAAAGAATTTTCTGAATGGATTTAGCTGTTCCTGTTATAATAAAAAAGAGATTATGTAACGATTTGTCTTGGAGCATAAAATAATGTCTAGAAACAGAGACATGTATATGAATAAATCGTTAGTTTCGTATTAACATGAATTAATCATTAGTTTCGTATTAACATGAATTAATCATTAGTTTCATATTTACATGAATTAATCGTTAATTTCGTATTTACATGAATAAATCGTTAGTTTCGTATTTATATGGATTAATTGTTAGTTTCGTATTTACATACATTAATCGTTAGTTCCATATCTGCATACTTAGATTTATATTGTGCACAGAAATAACAGTGAGGATCGAACCCATAACACTCACCAACTGCTCTGTAGTGAATTGTCTATTAAGCTTTATGTTGTCATAATGAAAGAACATATAGAACGCTACGTCTATATTCTGAAATACGGACAATACCAGTTTATCTGAGCTAAACTGTGGGTGAACTTATACATTGTCTCAGTTATGTTCAGATTGGTTTTAAAGGAGTACCTGACTGGATGATAAATATAAGCGAACTTTCTGATTTCAGAAAAACTGAAAATGATTCAAACCCCGTAGAATGTATTCCTTGTCCCCTGAGATAAATCCTCATTCGCAGAGTAGTGTTTATGAGATAATAGAGATTATTTTTCTTTCCAATCGAGAGTGCTTCTTTATAAAGAGAGGGATTCTCCACATTAAAAGTTGGCATTATGTCTAACTTTGTCCACGTGGAAAGGGAAGAGACCTTTTTTAGAAAAGCCCCATCCATAAGAACGTACCCCTGCTACCCCAAAAGCAAACGGAATGTGGATTGTAGTAAAAACATTATTACTTACCCAAGAGGATTGAATCGAAATGATATCATAAAAAGATCGTTTCCGTTATATTTCTCCCTCTACATAAACCCACACAGATAACTGTCCACCATTCCGCGATGCGTTCCACAGTGGCGTTTATTCTGTATTTTGTACACTCTAATCTTAATCTAATTCTAACACTAACCTAAAACTTATCCTAACCTTAGCCCTAACCCTAAGCGAGTCTAGACAGGACTCACAAAAGTATATAAAAGAGAGTGTGCGCGAACTGCGCATGGCTGGCGATGCTATTTACTTTACAAATTGTAATTTTCCATTAGAGGCTGGGCTCTTCGGCAAAAGACCTGGAAATAATCAGGAAACCAAAATTTTTCGCAGCAATTTGTAATGCATTTATTAACACGTTTCAGAACAACTAAAATGCGTATGTACATGCTGGTGAAATAATGGCGAAGATGGCTTTCTGAGTTTGCGTAAATAATATGTTGATTCTTTCATTGTGGAATGATACAAATTTACATGAAAGACGAAGTAACAATTAACTGAAAGTAGGCATCAAAAAAGACGTAATTATAAGAAAATTCGCGCGACTAACGTCTGGTTGAAGTGACAGTAAAGCAGCGCCACAGCAATTGAAATATTACTATATGCACACATATATACACACACTAGCGAATACATATATCAATATACCAACAGGCGAGAGTATGAAATAATAGGGATAAGAGGGAGAGAGAGAGAGAGCGAGAGAAAGGGAGAAAGAAGAAGGGAAAGGGAAAGGGAAATATATATATATATATATATATATATATATATATTTATATATATATATATATATATATATAAAAGTAGATTGCTAGATAATAATTAAATATTTATTATTAAAAATTATTGATAGCCCTCTTTCATCCGGGCTCGTTAATGAAAAATAATATAAGCCGTCTAATCTAAGCTAAAAATGTAAGTTGCTTTTTACGTGATTTGTTGAACACTATTAAGACGGCTGACTAAGTTTGTTCGCCTTATTTGACATAAATAAGGTTTATTTCTCTACTCGTCGTGTAATAGTTGGAATTGACCTCATTGATTAGAGCGCTCGGAATTGAGTAAAAAGTGACTTGTGTTCCGGGGTTCAAATCGTGCGACTGGTTTGGTCAGTTTCCTTCACACTGAATATTCCGCAAAGATGAAACGTATATGTATGTGGATAATTATTATATATTTATTATTAAATAATTATTTATAACAACCTTTCCACCGGGCCCTTAAATGAGAAATAATATCAGCCGACTAATCTAAGCTAAAAATCCAAGTTCCTTTCTACGTTATTTGTTGAACACTGTTAAGACGTCTGCCTATGTTTGTCCGTCTGATTTGACATAAATAGGGTTTATGTTCATTGGTTAGAGCGCTCGGAATTGAATTAAAGGTGACTCGTGTACTGAAGTTCAAATCGTGCGACCGGTTTTACCAGTCATCTCCATACTAAGATTCCGCAAGGATGAAACACATAGTATGTAGATAATAATTAAATATTCATTATTAAATATATATATATATATATATATATATATATATATATATATATATATATATATATAATTTAGAAATTTATGAAAGCTAAATAATATGTTTTTTCTAATTGTTATTCAAATACCAAACAATGTTTCTAAGTGTGAATGTTTCATTATCTCATAAAATATGCAGCCATGTGTGACACACGCCGACATTCGGAACCAACCCTTATCTACATCTCAACAGAGTACTATCCACGAGAGATTTTTATATGTCGAATAGGAAAAATGATAAACAAAAAAATATATATTTGAGAAAGACATATTATGTCGAAAGCGCATATGTCTTTAAGGTAAATAAATAATTTATTTTAGAGAAACATAAATATTATTTGGCTTTCGTAAATTGCAATTCAAATACCAAACAATGTTTCTAAGTGTTAATATTTCATCTTCTATATAAAGTGAACACGTTTTCCCCTCTAATTTTGACTATAGTAAGAAAATAACCACGTGCATCATAGGCTACTAAACTCACCACTCTATTCACCTTATTCACTCGAGCGAGTTTCACGAAATTTATGATTATTTTCACCATCTGACAATAAATGTTACTTTAGACCGCCATCATAGACTCTCACACAAACATACTCCATACAGATGGTAGCAAAACTTTTCCCTCTAATATTGTCCTACTAACACTCTCCCTTTCATAACCGGGAAGTAATATACAACGGATACTTAAGATAAACCTAACCGTAATTGTTTTCTTTTCATCTTCTATTACTTTAATAAATAATACAATTAAATCCGCACAAAATTCATAGACTCTCCCTCATATTCCACTGATTTTCTAGAATATCGGATTACATATCAGATACAAGACCAACGTTATTTCTAACTACAACCTATTAATTGAATCGACTTAAGACATTTCCCTTAACAATCTTCGATTGCTTCAGGTATAATTTCATTTTTAACTCAAACACTTAGATCATTTAATACATAACACTGTTAAGGTTTAAAAATCATTTTCAAAATACTTACAGCGTAAAACGAACTGCAGTGTTTATTTCGATAACATTCAATTGTTGATAAAAATTTCATGGAAGCCAGTAATATCATGTTTTTCTACAAAATAAATGATTAATTAACAAACAACGCAAGTACATTAATCTATCATTCGTGTTTTCAGTTTCATGTTAGGTATTCTATATTTTTTATTAATAAATATAGCAACACACGATTTGGGGGGGATTTTTATTTTACATAATACGCCTTCTATTTAACATACAATTTCTTTTCTTTTCTTTTTTACATTTACCTAATGTCACCATCTATTCCTCTATTCCCTCTTCTTTCTCTCTCCTCTCTCTCTCTCTCTCTCTCTCTCTGTATTTATTCGCAACAATTTTCACAAAACCGTGTTTACATTTACGACGACTTATAACTACGCAGAACGCAACAGCACACTCGAGGCAATACACATTAAACAGATACGTACAATTTTTCTGCACACATTCGATTAAAATTCGCATTAATCGATTTATTCTAGTTTATTTTGATTATCATGATTATTCGTCAGTAACGAATATCGTTCATTCCTTTAATTCACGACAGTTTAAAGGTTTTAAAATCAATTGCGAACACAGACCGGCGTAACAGTTTAAAACCATTAATTTCATATAGATGTTCTTCTTCATCGAACATTATTAAAAATTATTTCATGACTTTTTTTTACATACTTTCTTCGATGCTAAAACTACTAATGATATGCAAAAAATATTCTCAGCGTAAAAATAATGAAACTGAGATACTTGCTTCAGTCGGGTTACATTAATTACCGAAAGCAATCGAAAGTAACTTAACTATTGCCGAAAGCAACCGAAAGACAACTAATTATAACCGAAAACAACTATAATCAAGCGAAATCAAACTAATATCACCAGAAATGACCTAGATAGTTTCTACGACAACAGAAAATAACATAAATATTCACGCAAACAACATAAATATTACCGAAGACAATCAGAAACAACATAAATATTACGGCAAACAACCGAAAACAACCTAACTATTAACGGAAGCAACCTAAATATTACCGTGTAGAACCTGAAACAAACTAAATATTATCGAAAACGACCTAAATAGTACCGAAAACAACATTGATATAACCGAAAATAACTCAAATATTACTGAAAAACAACAAAAAAATGCCCATATGTGATCAATTTGCGTTCTGTTGGTTCTTTACAAACGTTAAACCATTTTTTCATATTTCTCCCAAGCATCGCCGGGTCGCGGGTCCTGCAAACATTTACTGATTCAAACAATCGACTTTCTACATCTGGGAACCCCCTTACTCTATTTCTGTCTTTATTTATTTATTTATTAAAATGAAAAAGGTTTATTTTATTGGGTTTATTTTTATTTATTCATGTTTACTTTTCAAAATATACTTAACCTTTAAGTGTAGTATCTGTTACTTAATCTTTTCTCTTCTTGCTCAATGAATAAAAAATCTCTCTAGACTGCGACAATTTATTTTTTATTATTACTTTTCCTCTAATTAACTATTTGTCGATTTTTAAAGAGATCTTTCTAAACTGCGGCAATTTTTTCTACCAGGAAATGAATTGTATACACATTGAAAACCACCATTGTATAACTCTCCCCTCTTGAGGAGGCAACGAAATAGCAACAGCATAGTAAATGGTAAATGTGTAGATTGGTCAACAGTCTAGAAATCGAAAACATATAACAACAAATGCCTTATATCAATCGCTATATATTTAAATAAAAGTTAGAGTTAGACGAATGGTCGATTTTAATGTTGGTAAATTCAATCTCATACCAAAATGGGCACTCCGGATTGGGATACAAATTGCCTCAGTCTAGAAGGATTTTTCCTTCACTGATATTGGAAAGCTTCACACATATTCTTGGATCACATTTACTTTGGGGGAGCGCAGGTGTTTTTATTTTTACAAATAAACCGCTATTTAGGAGAGGGACAGCCACCCAAAATATAGAGAAATTTGTTTTCTTGAATTCAAAACAAGGATAAATTCTATTTTAAGCACCTAAATTACTTACAGGGTTCTTTTAAATTTCCTTTTGACGAATCAATAGTGTAATACTTATATTTTCAAAATTTAATTCATATCTATCTCTGCCAACGCCGGGACACGGGTCCTGCTAGTTATATATATATATATATATATATATATATATATATATATATATATATATATATATATATATATATATATATATATATATATATTGCTTCGGATGTGCGTGTTATGCTCTCTAGAAAGCCTTTATTTGCGTCCTCTCGAAAAGACGTTTTACTCCCCCCTAAAAATAATGTGATTTATCATTTTAAATGTGGTTGCAGTGCCGACTATGTGAGTAAGATGACGTTGAGATTGGATAATAGAGTCTAACAACACATACCTAGTAAAATAGTAAAATTAGGAATGGAACCTTCCGTTCAACAGACGTTCTAAATAATACATACGGGGGCTTCAATCACGGACTATTTGTTTAATGTGCGCAGGAAATTTAAGCATTGACTCATTTACTATCATGAGTCATGCTCACTCGCTATATCACCTAGAAATCTTGGAGACGATTCACGTTCGTTTAAAGTGCCCCGCCCTATTGGGATATGACGTGATCACTCTCTAAGATACATCCCCCATTGTACATATACCCTAACGCTGTTTGTATTTTAAATATAAACAGTTTTTTTCTCTTCTCCCCTTAAAAAACACCCTCGATACAGCTCTTATTGAGTGAGGGCGAAACCGGTCAGCTGGCTTGTAAAAATGTTTAACATTTAATCATGAATGATAAAACATGTCTCTTCTTCCTGCTTGCGATGATAAAATTTATATACTCCCCACAAAAATGTAGGTATCTATAATAACTACAGACGGTAGCGTTACAAGCTTATTGCTCTCATCAGTGTAGAAAAGTAATAATTTCAGACGGCCGGGAAGCGCGAACCCGGTTCATAGAGTCAGCCTAAAATCTATACGCATACGCCATATCATCTCGGCCACCGGAAACTGTCACGTAATTGAGGGAAATTGAGATATATGTACCTAGAAGTGGGCACAGATAGAAGACTGGTCGGGAGTGTTCGACGAACGTATTTGGAACTTTTAATTAGAGCTTTTTGACAGTCTATTTTTAACATCTCCGAGAGTTCTCAACTTGAATTTCTTAAAGGGGGTCATTATAATATTTATAAATAAATATTAATTTATTTATACGTACAGACGCTAGCATTTCAAGCTCATAGCTCTCATCAGTGCAGTAAAGTAACAATTTCAGACGTTAAGGAAGCGCGAAATCGTTTCACAGAGTCAGATCAGAATCTGCAAGCCGTCGTCATATCCACTCGGCCACCGGAAACGTAATTAAGGGAAATTAAGATCTATATGTACACAGAAGCGGGCACAGATAAAATACTATATATATATATATATATATATATATATATATATATATATATATATATATATATAGAGAGAGAGAGAGAGAGAGAGAGAAATTGAAATCTATACACACTCCTAGAGTATTCAGTAGTGTCTGCTTTGCCCCATTGAGGGTCGCCAGGATTGGCCAAAAGATATATCTAATCACTGCCCTTTTAGGGGTGATGTGAGCCAGCGTGTACAAACTCAATCGCTAAAGGCCCCAGTATCTTTTCCCACTTTTGCTACTATGGTTCACGTCGGCTTGACTGCATTGTGATACAAGCCCACAGAAGACGGTCGAAGGAAAATTCTATTCTTTCCATGACGAAAAGAGCCAGAGCCGTTTGAGGAAACTTGCTGTTAGCCTCTGTTAGCCGAACATTTTTCATCTAACTTCTCGCGAAAGCACGTATTTACAAACCTTCATTCTGTATATTAACACTTTATTACTTGTCCAAGTAAAACTGCTAAATTAATATACATTGTTATTCCTTTTATTCACGTCCTATCGCTTTTAAATTAACTTTAAGCGCTATATATATATATATATATATATATATATATATATATGTATAATTATTAACTTCTCTCTTGCGAGTATTGACCTATTTTTACGAGGTAAAATTTCCTATAATATCTATCTATCTATCTATCTATATATATATATATGTATGTATATATATATATATATATATATATATAAGAAGAAGAAAGGAAGAACGAAAGAGAAAGTGAGAGAGAGAAAGTGCGAGAGAGATGGGGTTATTGAAACGACGCGTGTGTACTTCGCTTAATGGTAATGTATGTGAATTTTGAAAAGGAATCTTTTCGATGGGAGGTTGTTCACTCTTTAGGGAATCCTCTGTACGCACAGATTTTGTTTGAATCACTCCGGCTCTTCTGGCACATTTTGTAATTGAGCGCATCGAGACAAACGCCGGCCTCGGCGTACAAATCCCAAAATAACACAGAGAAATTTGGAAACGGATACAAACAATGCCGAAAACATACATCGAAAATATGCACACAGGCACGGACAGAGGCATTTTCTATGATTAAATATTAATCCAAAAAACACATGCACGCACACACAGACACAAAAAAAAAATGGTACGAACGTGGGATTGCTGTAACGCTCTTTAAAGGACTGATCTAGGGGCACGTATTAACAGTGAAAGTATCTTTAAAAAAGAAATGAATATCTTCTTTGTAAATAATAGAAAAACACACCGGGCCTTTTGGTAATGATCAAAGTGTAGTATCTGTTCTGATGTTACACTTAGTCTATTCTGTCCTGGGTCAGTGAAGGAGAAGTCCTTCTAGACCGAGGCAATTAAAAAAAAATGTTGTTCCAATTCAGAGTGCCCCTTTTTGGGGAGCTGGATTTTTCCCACATTAAATACAGACCTTGTGTCTAACTTTACCCTCGTAGGGAGGCAAGTAAGTAGAAACTGTTTTAAAGGCAGCTCCTGGTAGAAAATGATAGCAAAAAATCGGAAATTTAAATGTAAAACAAAAAAAAATCAAATTTCTTGAGAGTTTATTTTTTTTCATATGCATATTCAGTGGATTATCTCTTTGAAAATGTGGTCACTGAGTTTCAACTATGGGTATTGAAAGAAAGGGGTAGGGTTAAATTAATTTAAGTAACTTTTAAAAAATCTATGTTTTTTTTAAAATAAAATAAATACTTTATATAAACATTAACTTATTTAATAATACTTCAAATTCCACTAAGATTATTTAATTTTCTGATTTTGGGTTGGATTATTTCAGTTGTGATTATTCAATGTTTTGTTGAAATATAAATAAATTTCACTTTCATTGTCCGTCCCTAGACTAATTATTTTGATTCTATATGTCGGTCGGTCTGTCACGCTTTAGGTTGAAATACATTTATTTCAGTAAACGCACAGATTGAATGAAATGAGTGAGCATACGGTAAAAGTAAATAATTTATGCGATTCGCCTACGCAACTCTATAAGAGAGAATGTTGAGTTTTCGCTTGTGGCAAACTAAGGCTTTCTCTCGAAGTTGAGTATTTATTTACTCCTCTGCAGAAGTTAGACACAAGGCCAGTTTTATCTTACTCCCACAAGTAAGATGTGACCCTAGGTCGGGTCGGGAAAGTGGGGTTTGAAAAGCCAGCGCCCGAGAGGTGAGCATTCTGGCAATTTAAAATTGCCTGGGCAGCCCCGTCGGCATACCCCGGTAGGGGCGTCTCAGGCAGTAAGCAATAAACTTACTCCTCCCCAAAGAGGGGAGGCGAAGCCTGGGAGAGTGGACCTCCTAGAACTGCATAGGGCAGACCCATAGACCGGCGTAAATCAAGCCCGAAGGCCTCTTTCTCTCTATTTGGGCAACTTGGGGAAAGTTTTTTTTCGTCACTAAGTCTGGGTCTCTCTTGTTCCGACAGGTTGAGGGTACAGGTTAGACAGCTTGTCTGACTGCTGTTTCCGACTGACAAGACAGGGGCCCAAACTCTTGGGTAGCGCTAAGAACGGCTGCTCCATCATCAGTTGCATAATACCGTGGGTAGTTGTATGTGCTATGTCGCGCATGGAAAGGGACCCTGCAATTATCTCCGGTGGGCTTTCCGAGGCCACAACCCCCATGGACCAGGTCGTAACAAAAGGACTGTTTGTGTGAGCTTATTAGCACTAAACAAGTACCCACCTTGGCCAACCCACTCTATAATCAAAACAAACATGTCATTACAAAAAAATAAAATCAAACCTAAACCAGACACCCAACAAGAAACACTCTCGCCTCCGCCCTTGAGGCTCTCCTTCACAAATATCCGGGGACTTAGAACCAACATAAACGACGTAGAAACCTTTCTTCTGGCAAACTCCCCGGATATCCTAGCTCTAAGTGGAACTAACCTTCAATCCTCAATCTCCTCTCACCACTTTGACATGACTGACTACCTCCCACTCTACCGTAAAGACTCTGACAAACATATGTACAGGCTATGAGTTTATGTTCGGAACACCCTCCCCCTGACTAGAGAACATAGGTTAGAATCAGATGACAAAGACTACATGTGTGTTAGATTGACTATACATCACAGCGTCAGTTACTTATATTTCTTATACCGTTCCCCGTCGACCCAGGACTGTACTAAACTCTGTCTCTGAAAGCAGAGATAGAGCACTGTTAATGGACTCGAATGCCCAGATACATGTATTTGGGGATTTTAATGCCCACCACCGCGACTGGTTGGGATTCTCCAGCCTTACTGACGCAGCCGGCAACTCTACGAATAATTTCTCCTTAGCTCACTCCCTCTCTCAGACTGTCGATTTTCCGACCCGCATCCCCGATCGAGTAGACCAACAAGTCTCACTTCTAGACCTTTTCTTGACCTCAATGCCCGAGGCTTGTGTGACGAAAGCTCATAGCCCACTCGGGAATGCTGATCACATTGTGCTAATGATACATATCACCCTAAAAACTCGTCCAAAAGCTGATGAACCGTTGCTCAAAACAACAAGATACTAAAAGCAGGCTGATTTTGAGTCAATCAAAGATCACATCAGTGACGCCCCATGGAGGGAAACCTTCTCAATCCCTGCCAACCAGTGTACAAACGAATTAACTGAATGGGTCAAAGCAGGCATCGAAGCCTATGTCCCCATGCGAAAATTCTTTAGCAAGCCCCATTCTCCCCAATGGTTCACTTCGGAATGTGCAGCTGCCATTTCTAAGAGGCAACAAGTATTCCGTAAATGTGGCCGCCATAAGTGAGCTACTAATAGATATACATTTATAGAGTCAAGATAAATGCAAGGCCGTGATAGGTGAAGCGAAGAGAAAGTATAATGAGTTAACAAAAGAACGCATCCAGTCACAGAAACTAGGTATTCGTGATTTCTGGAAAATCTACAATAGTGTAGTAAATAATGGTCAATCAACGATTCCCTTACTATCAAACCACAATGATGTCGTATGCACGGCCACTGATAAGGCTGAACTACTTGCCCAGCGCTTCGCTTCTAACTCTACTTTAGACTCAGATAACCACCCCTCCCAAATTCCCATTGCGGACTGAAGCCACACTTGATAACCTGGTCATCACCCCATCCCAGGTCAGAGACATCATAAAAAGCCTTGACACCTTCAAAGTTAGTGGGCCTGATCTTATACCAGTAATAGTAATAAAGAAATGCTCTGCTGAACTGGCCCCTGTCCTCTCCAAACTATACAATAAATGCATAGCTGAATCTTGCTTCCCCGATAGCTGGAAAATTGCCTCTGTGGTACCAGTCTACAAGAGTTCTGGGAATAGAACCGATCCTCACAACTATCGCCCAATCAGTCTGCTACCGATCTTTGCTAAAATCTTCGAATCCTTAATCAATCTAGCGATAGTAAGGCACTTAGATAATGCTAAACCTCTATCTGACCGCCAGTATGGATTTAGACAAGCACGATCTACTGCGGACATCCTAACGGCCATCTCTGAACGCATGTATCATACACTTGACAAGGCAGGAGAAGCTAGGGCAGTAGCACTTGATATATCCAAGGCCTTTGACAAGGTATGGCCTAAAGGGCTTCCCCTGAGCAATTACTTAATATAATCAGATCCTTCCTAGACAAAAGAAAAATCCAGGTTGTCCTCGATGGCCGTTCATCTAAGCAACATGACATAAATGCTGGTTTACCCCAGGGATCTATCCTTGGACCTCTGTTGTTCCTGATCTATATAAACGATTTCCCTGATGACATAGTGTCTGAGATTGGTTTATTTGCTGACGACACCACGCTTTACTCTCGCCATGTTGGCAAAACCGACGCGATCATATCCGAGGCATTGGCTGAATCCTTAGAAAATGACCTCCAGGCTGTAGTAGATTGGGGTCACAAATGGTTGGTAACTTTTAATGCCGCTAAGACAAAGCTCCTTTCCTTCAATAACTACAAAGAACCTCTCCAACCACCGATTGTCATGGCTAATAACACCCTACCTGAGAGTTCATCATTCAAACTCCTCGGCCTAACCTTCACAGATAATATGAATTGGAACAAATACATCGAAGACATTGCCAAGGCTGCCGCAAAGAAGGTTGGTTCCCTCTACCGTGCTAGTAAACTCCTCTCACCTGACATTATCCTGTATCTTTACAAAGCCACCATCCGCCCATGAATGGAGTATTGTTGTCACATCTGGTCTGGTGCATCATCTACTAGTCTCTCCCTCCTTGACAAGATCCAAAAAAGAATCGCCAACCTAATAGGTTCCTCACTGTCAACCAAGCTCCAGTCCCTGTCCCATCGCCGCAATGTAGCATCCTTGTGCTTGTTTTACAAATACTTCAATGGATTATGCTCCGATGAACTGGCTACTCTGGTGCTCTCTCGGCGTAAATTCACTAGACTAACTCGACAATCAACTAAATCTCATTCATTCACTGTGGAGGTGCCCAGATGTCGGAGAGCTTTCTACTCAAATAGCTTCTTTCCTCGTGTTGCTGGCCTCTGAAACTCCTTCCCTGCCCCCTGTTTCCCCGACAGTACAGACATGCAGAAGTTTAAAACTAATGTAAACAGTCATCTCGCTGCGCAGATCCCAATCTAGGTTGACTGCCCCCTACCTTCTCCCCTCTTCTTTTTTCTCAGTAGCCCCTTACGTCTACAGTGGCGTCCTGCCTTGTTTGCAGTGAACTATGTTAAAAAAAAAATTTTTTAAGACAATACCAGTCTATGGGGTGCAGTATCCATCGGAACAGATACTACACTTTGATCTTAACCGAACAGCCAAGAAGAAGTTGAGTAACATGAAGGCTAACTCGCATATTCCTGTACTCTCCATTCCTTTCCAGTCAAGCTCTTGATGTTATATCATTCAGTTTTCCCTTGTCCCAGACACTTTCTGTGTTATCAACCGATCTTCGTGCCTCTGCGATTTTTTTGAGTTCATGGAGGAGAGCGGGATCAGATTAAATGATTTTCTTATATATCTACCATGACAGTTTCAGTTCCCTTGGGTTCGGCTTAGCATGTTTCCACTATAAAAATATGGAACGCTTCACTAGTTTTCTCTGCTCTGCGTTGTTCCAATTCTAGTATATGTATTTCCGAAATTATTTGTATATATATATATATATATATATATATACAGTACCGTCCAAAGTTAAGGAACAAAAATAAAATCTTCCTAATCTCAAATAACTTATGTTTTAATATTTGTGAAAATTTCATTTGGACTTTTACCGAGATTTTCAGATGAATTAAAATAATATTATTTTACATATTTCAAGTGTCCAAAATTAAGGAATATTAAGGAAAAGTAATTATTTAAAGTTTAAAACAGTAAGGTTTCTTTGTATAAAAGGATAAAAATAAATATTCTAAACTTTAATTATCATCACTGCTGCAAGTCACGCAATATCAATCATGTCAAAAAGAAATAAAACTGATTTAAGCAGCAAAGCAAAATTCGTCAAATCAAGAAAGGAAAAGTTGAAAATAGAAGAAATTGGAAAACGTGTGAAACGTTCAAAAAGTATTGTAAGCCGGGTTCTCAAACTCTATAAAGAAACTAGAAGGTTAAGTAATACAAAGAAACCTGGTAGAAACAGAAAGACAATGGCAAAAGAGGGCAGAGTTATACAACGCCTAGTGTTAAAAGACCGTTTCCTTACAGCTGGCAAAATTTCTAAACAAATGGAAGGTGTTACAAATGTTTCACGACAAACTGTGCCCAGGAGGTTGCACGAAATAGGTCTTTTTGCAAGATCTCAAAAAAGCCGCTAATAAGTAAAAAAAAAACAAAAAACAAAGTAGCTAGATTGGCGTTCGTTAAAAAGCATGTTATATGGTCAGAAGAAAATTGGGAAAAAGTTTATTTCAGTGACGAATCGAAATTCAATGTATTTTGCAGTGATTGAAAACAATTTGTAGGAAGAAGAAAAAACTGTTAAATTTGGTGGAGGTAGCGCGATGGTGTTCGGCATGATATCATGGCAGGGTTCATCACCACTTGTACGCTTAAATACTAGAGTAAATGCCACTGTATACAAGCATGTTTTAGAACAGTATGTTTTGCCCGTGTTGTGCAATTCTGGTATCGAAAAGCCTGTCTTTATGCAGGATAATGCTCCCTGCCATAAGGCAAATCTGGTCATGAATTATCTGGCTGATCAAGAAGTAGAGGTAATGGACTGGCCTGCTCAGAGTCCTGACATGAACCATATAGAACACTTATGGAAGACTCTAGGATAGAATGTTATGGCAAAGAATCCGGAAAACATCGAAGACTTGTGGCTGAAACTGAAAGATGAATGAGCCAAGATAACTGTGGCCCAATGTCAAGATTTAGTGAAATCCTGCAGTCGTAGATGCCCAGCAGTTATTGAAAACAAAGGTGGAAGTACCAAATATTAAATCTCTTTTGCCTTTTTAATGTGATTTAGTTAAAAATGATATTTTGTTCCTTAATTTTGGACATTTGAAATCTGTAAAATGGTGGATAACTTTTAAAATATTATTTTAGTTCATCTGAAAATTTCAGTAAAAGTCCAACTACATAATATGTATATTCAGTGAAATTTTCACAAAAATTAATATATAATTTTGTTTAGATTCAGAAGATTTAATTTTTGTTCCTTAATTTTTGACGGTACTGTATATATATATATATATATATATATATATATATATATATATATATATATATATATATATATATATATATATATATATATATAAGTAGGCTTTGTTAAAAAACACAGAATTTTCGCGTTTGTATAGTTTTTTGTGAGGTTTTCCAATCGTCGAGCAATCCTTTAGGTTTCAGGCTTCTCAGTTATAGCTTTAAAAAAAACT
This sequence comes from Sepiola atlantica, assembly GCA_963556195.1. Taxonomy (NCBI): domain Eukaryota; kingdom Metazoa; phylum Mollusca; class Cephalopoda; order Sepiida; family Sepiolidae; genus Sepiola; species Sepiola atlantica. The sequence continues at coordinate 212,145,373 of OY744515.1, read as the reverse complement.
ACTCCTGAGGACGACCAAGAAGGTCGAAAGCGCTAGAGAAATGTCCGAATTACGAAAAATTGGCGAAATACTATATGTGTGTGTGTGTGTGTGTGTATGAGGATAAAAATACACGATATATCATAAATTTAATACCGTTGAGACAAGATGTGTGAAAAAAAACGAAAGGAAAAACAAATTATACATGGGTAAAATCATAAAAAACGCAAGCTTTACCGGTTTCGTTCAGATCAACAAACGTCTTCCAAAAAAGTGAAGATTTTACATTCATTGAAATAACAGCAGAAAACATAGGAAACACGAAAGAAGACGCAGAACGGGATATTTTGCGCACGTGCAAAATAAAAATAATTATGTTACGCGTGCGACAAAAACGTTAAAATGGGAAAAGGAGGTAAAAAGAAAAAGATGAATAAAAAAGAGAACGAATGGAAACATGGATTAATAAATTTAAAATATTCACTTTTGCTTAAGACGTTCGTTGATCAGAACGAAACCGGTAAATCTCTCGTTTTTTATGATTTCTTTCTGTGTTTAATTTGTTGTTTCGTTTGTCTTTTTCTTACATCTTGCCTCCACGGTAGTATAAATTCTGAAAAAAGAAAATCATAAAAAACACATTTCACTGTAAGTAATTTATGTGATCAAAATATGAATTAGCCATGCTTTTGCGTTGCCTAGAGAAAATATAAAATAATGACGTAATTTAATAAAAAGTTAGAAAAGAACCCATATCGCTGCAAGTAAGTAAAGTGATCAAAATAAGATTTAGCGATGTTTGTTATATAAAGATTAAAAAGTAATTGTTCTCAGAATCGATATTTACATGAACCTAAAAGGCTTATAACTTCTATTAGACATTAATTGTTTTAACTCAAATAGGCCAGGTCACAAAAGGATGGATAAAGCAGAAACTGTTCGATTTTTTGCGTTTTTATCATATTCATTAAAAATGTCGACAGAGGCTTGGTTGCTATCGGCCTGAGGTATAAAGTAAATCCGTCACCAATGGATAGTTAAAGTAAAAAATTGTTTTTGACTAATATCCCAAGTGTATTTCCTTAAACAAGAAGATGTCGGTAATACTAATTTGTTTAATGGAATTTGTAGATAAAATTGTATTAATGCGGATTAGTTTGCAAATAATTTGTTGTTTGAACATTTGCGTTTTCATCCCTATTTATTGTGAAAATATCCGGAATTACCCTACTACTAATTGTAAGTCCTGGTGGAAACTACTCCCTTTCTTTCTGTCTGTCTGTCTGTCTGTCTGTCTTTTTTTCTTTCTTTCTTTCTCGGTTCGTTGGAAGGTTGTTTTTTGTCACACGCGCTTAGGGTTAGCAGTAGGTTTTAGGGGTTTATGTTTTGTAAGAAACAGACAATAGAAGTAAACATTGTCTATTAAAAAGTGTGTATCAGTCGACAGAGGATTCGTTGCTGTCGGCTTGAGGTATTACGCATATAGGTAAAACAAAATGGATAGTTAAAGCCAAAAAATTGTTTTGACTAATATCACAAGTGTATTTCCTTCAAAAAAGTAAGGTGGATTTTATTTAATAATAATAAAACTTTCATAAATAGTTGTGAATATGGCCCCAGAACTAAGAAAAAAATATAAGGAAAAGTATTCATAGCCATAGTAGAAATAGAAGTGTTTGACTTGTTTCTGATCTTAAACAGCATTCGATTACTCGAGAACAGAAAATTAGATATGGCGGTAAAATACTGTAATCGAACGCAAATGGAGATGTCAAGACTAAGAAGACAAACGTAAGTAATCGAATGTGCCCGGAGGAAGCCGGGGAAGATAGGTTTAAGTTTCACAGAAATATTACTAAAAAGGCAAAGGTGTCGTTTGTTGTGAAAGATCAGAAAAGCGACAAAGAAAGAAAATATATAGCCGCCATGTTCGAACTACCCATTTTTTATGTTTCTGTTCGTTAAGCGTATTCTTTTAAAAGGTTATGTTGTTACGGAAATTCTATGAGGAGAGAAAATAGGAAAGAAGATTAAAAAAACATGTATGCGAACAGTAACAAATAATAACTGTAGCCGCTAACGAACAATGAGGTCATTCTGTTATTTGGTTGATCCTATGTAATTGCCAATCAAATAGCCGTCAAAGTAGAAAGCAGAGACCTGTATTAAGGTCGTAAAAGTATCACAGGAAAGAGTCAATATTAAGTCAGAAAAAAATAAAATAATGACGGTGGTATCACGAAGAAAGTATTCTACAAATATCATTTCCCAGTGTAACGTGGTGGTGATGGTGGTGGTGGTAGTAGAGTTATGTGTGTGAATAAAAGTTACTCAGAATTCCTGTATGTATGACTATTTTAGGAGAATCAGGTGAGGCGAAAAAATGTATAAATTACTGAAATCGAACGAATCGGACGCATATTTTCCGAAAACAGAATCAACAATGGCCCTGAAACGTAGGCATGGTCAAATTCTATATATATTTTTTAGTTACAGAGCTATAATGTTTGGATATAAACGAAAAAAAAAACGACTTTATTTTATTATATAGATAACCTCATGTAAACCATCTTTCAGAGAAACATTCTATATTTACTTCAAAAACACTTTTATTCAAAAATTATTGTTTCTGCCCATCTCAAGAATTCATATTTACATGATATACAAAATATGACCGATTCGGATGAGCTGACTTCATCAGAGTAAGAAATTTTCCAGTCAGGCTCAAACAATTAAACTGAACCAAACATTCATTTAACTTATCCATATTTTCTTTTCACTCGCAATTTTTCAAAAGGAAAATACTTATTTGACCCTATTTTCCATATAAATGTCAATATTATAATATGTTTATCTGCGTATTCCTCTTTTGTTTATAGTATTTATATCTAATCGATAAAACATGATAAAAACATGCTTCAATTTAACATATGATTAATAAAAATTCCTTTCGGATTGATTTAAAGTCCTTTCATCCCCCGACATCGTACCATAGCCTAAAAAGCATTCATATTTAAAAGTAATGCTATATTTATCGCTTCTATCAATCATTGGGCGTATATTCTATTAGTTGTTGATATGAGTATACGCTAAGATATTCATGTTCGAAGTACGTCATCACTATCCACATACACATTAAAAAAATGAGATTGTCCGATAAGCATCAGTAATTGGTTATTAATTGGATGTCGCTACGATAAACAATTCAGACTTTTCCTATTTTAAGATGAATTGTTCCCAAATCAAATTATGTCCTTTCATCGACTAAAACGATACAATTTTATTGATTAAAAAAATATTTAGGTGACAGTTATTTTTACTGTAAGAAAGCAGAATATTTATTGTTTTAAAAATAATACAATTGCAACAATTAAAATAAATAAATAAATAAATAAATTCGTTTTATTTATTTAAAGAATATTTTGCTGATAATGACGATATTTTTTTACGGAAGAAGAAAGAGTAATTTTTTCTTTATAGTACTGACCCTGACAGATATTTATTATTTTAAAAAAAAATGAAACAGTAAATTATACAGATCGATGTAAAAAGCAGAGTGGGATTTCAACGATGCACTGCTTGTTGTTTTATTATTATTGTTATTATTATTATTATTATTATTATTATTATTATTATTATTATTATTATTATTATTATTATTATTATTATTATTATTATTATTGTTGTTGTTGTTGTTGTTATTATTATTATAATTATTTTTATTATTATTACTATTATTATTATGATTATTATTATTATTATTATCATTATCATTATAATTTATTATTATCATTATCATTATTATAATCATTATTATTATTATTATTATTATTATTATTATCATCATTATTATAATTATGTGTACTCACTAGGAGTTCTTACACAGATCATCGTCAGTGATTGCTCACCGACAAAAACCAGTGGTATTTCCTGGAGTCTGAGTGACAACAAGCCTCCCCAGATTTCCAGTATTCTTCACCTCTTTTCGATAACGATGCGGTATCGAAACAGTGTAGGTCTGGTTTGTGCTGTCCCTCCTCGGTCTTCTCATCCTCCTCGACCCTCTACAAATATTTTTATGGGGTCAGCCTAGGCTGGTACCATTTTTAAAATTAAAATTAAATTTCAATCAATTAAAAAAAAATTTTCAATCAATTAAGAAAAAAAAAACTTTTTTTTTGATTTTTAATTTCTTCCTAATTTCTAAAAAAATCTTTTTTCTTTTTTAAAAATTGAAAACAGTTTTAAAAAACTGTTTTCAATTTTTAAAAAGTCCTTTTTAATTTTCTTTTTTAATTTTTTTATTTTTTTAAATTTTTTTTTGGGGGGGGGGGAGAGAGGGGGGGGGGCTTATAGTGTTTCTTATAATTTCTGTTTCTTTTGTTCATTTTTGTGTAGTAGTAGCTTAGGCCGGTGTAATTTATTGGGAGGGGGGGAATTATGAAGTGATGTTTCTTGCAGTTTCTGTTCCTTGGTCTGTGTTGTGGTGTTCTTTGTGTGGTTTTGTTTTCTCCCTGTTGTAAATTCCTTGTGACTGGTTACTCTTTGTAGCTTATGCGTGTTGGTTTCCGCATTCGATGATTTTCCTTAAGATTGCAGCTGTTTTGATCATTGCCGTCCTTTGTATGGTTTCGATGGTCCCTTTGATTCCAATTTCTCTCAGTCTTTTCTCCAGGTTTTTTTGGATTGTTCCTAGTGCTCCTACGATTACTGGTATTATACTAACTTTCTTCATGCTCCATATTCCTTTCAGTTCTCTGGTTAGTTCTGTGTAATTACTTTGTTTTTCCGTGTCTTTGATCTTAACTCTGTGGACTGCTGGAACGGCGAAGTCTACAATTTTACAAGATTTTTCCTTCTTGTCTATTATAACATCAGCTCTCCTTGCTTGTATGAGTTTATCTGTTTATATATCCATATCCCAGAGGATTTTGTGGTGTTCGTTTTCCAGTAATGTTTCTGGTTTATGTTTGTACCATTTGTCTGCATATTCGAAATTCAGTTGTTTGCACAGTTCCCAGTGTATTACTTTCCCAACACAGTCATGTCTGTTCTTGTATTCTTTTTGGGCAAGTTTGCTACATTCACTTATTATATGATTTACTGTTTCGTCTCTTTGTCCACACAGTCTGCATTTATTGTTTTCCTGGGTTTTATCTAGTTTAGCTTAAATGTAGTGTATCCTAATCGCATTGTTCTGTCAAGCCATCAGTAAAGATTCCGTTTCTCTGTTAAAGTTTCCTTTTTTAGCCATGTCCAGCTATTTTCGTTGGTTTCTTCTCTTGTGAGTCTTATGGAGCGTCCATGTAGTTGTTTTTCTTCCCATTTTTCTTTTCTTGTCTGTTTGTGTCCAGTTTCGATGCTTCCTGCGTTGTTCGTTGGGACGGTATCTCTTGCTGCGGTGATTAGCCTTTCTGTGTTCTGGTTCATGTATTTCTCCAGCTCTTTTTTAGTGTCGTGCACACAGTGTTCTATACTTACCAGTCCCCTCCCCTCTTCGTTTCTCTTCACGTAAAGTCTGTCTGTATCGTCTTTTGGATGTAGTGCATTGTGCATAGTCATTAATTTTCTAGTCCTCTGAATGGTCCAGAATATCTTATTAGTGATACTGTCCAGGTATTTATTCCTTTGATTAGGTTTCTGCTATATAATTTTGTTTCTAAGAGCTTTCTTGTTCTTCTCAGGTATTATTTTCCAATCTTCTCTTTCATTTCTGTTGATTTGATTGTGTCTGCTTCCAAAACTCCCAAATATTTATAGCTGTCTTGTTCACCTAGCGCCCTCATCTGCTCTTGGTTGGGTAGTTCCATGCCCTCAGTCGTCTCCAGCTTTCCTTTTTAATCTCTAGCAATGCACACCTTTCCATTTCGAATTCCATTTGGATGTCCTGACTGAAGATTCTGGTCGTATTTATCAGCTTTTCCAGTTCCTTTTTGCTTTTTGCAAATAGTTTCAGGTTGTCAATGTACATGAGATGGTTTATTCCTTGTTCTCTGCCTGTGAACTTGTATCCGGCATCACATTTCCTGAGTGTGTAGTTGAGTGGCATCATGGCCATGATAAACAGTAGTGGTGATAGGGAGTCTCCTTGGAAAATGCCTCTCTGTATTTTTATCTCCGTCAAGTGTTGTACTCAAGCTGTCAGTTCTAATCTCCATGTTTCCATTGCTTTCTTGATGAGATTAATAATCCTGTCGGGTATCTTGTACATTTTTAAGCATTCAATTATCCATGCTTGATGGAATCTGTCGTACGCTTTCTTGTAGTCAATCCATGCAATAGATATGTTCTTTATCTTGCTTTTAACTTCTTTCAGGATCTTTTGATCTATGTATAACAGATCATGCGTGCCTCTTTTCCCTTTCTGGCATCCTTTTTGTTCCTCGGGAAGTAGCCCACGACTCGACTGTTAAGGGAATGGTAAATTTGCTCTCTCAGTTGTGCCGTTAGGATTTTCCACATTGTCGGTAAACAGGTTATTCGTCTGTAATTGCTTGGGGTCGTTCCCTTCTTCGCGCTTTTTTGTATGAGCGTTGTCCGTCCTTTGGTTATCCACTCTGGTACGTCTATTTTATGGATACATCCTCTCAGCTTCTGTGCTAGCCTTTCATGTAGGGTCGTGAATTTTTTGAACCAGTACACCAGTACATCGTGATCTGGTGCTTTCCAGTTTGCCATTTTCTTTAGTGTTATTTTAATAGTTTCTTCATTAATTTCAGTTTCCGTTTCTTCTTCAATTTTTAGAAGTTTATCTTTAATGTCTTTCAGTCATTTAGCATTTTTGTTGTGATCTTCAGCCTTTTCCCATATCTTGCCCCAGAAATGTTTTGTTTCTGTCGGGTTCGGTTGTTCTGTTGTTGTTCTTTCTCCGTTTACGTTTTTGTAAAACTGGCTGTCATTGTTTTCAAAGGTCCTGTTCTGTTTGTACTGTTCCGATTTGTATCTGTATCGTCTCAATCTTCCTTCTTTTGCTGCTATCTTTTGTTTTAGTTTTTCATGTTTCTTTTGTAGTCTTTTATTGCGATTCGGATTTCTGCTCTTCCATCGTTTACTGTTCTCCTTTATCCTATTTACGGTTTTAACTTCCTTTTGAAGTTTGGTGATCTGGGTTTCTAGTCTGATTTCCCATCCAGATTTCCTCTGTCCATTCTTTGGTCAGTCTTTTTTTCCCTTTTAAGTTTCATACTTATTGATTTTGCCCCGCATATAAGTTTTTTTAGATCTGTGATAGTGTCTGTTGGGATGTACATGAGTACTCTGTTTATTTTCTCTGTTTCAACTTTTAACTTCTTCCAGTCTTCGTTCCTTACGGATGGAAGTTTTGTTTTGTTTTCCCACATTAATCGTTTGATGTTTTCCACTTCTCTTGCTTCTTCCTCAGATAGTTATATAGTTTCGTCGTCTTCGCCCTCTTCAGTTTCTGTGTTTATGCTTGTCCCGTCTTCTTCTTGTGAGTTTTCGTCAAGTGGTGTGTCTTGATCTGTCACGCCATTTATCTTTTGTTTAATTTCCGTTAATTCCCTCTCTGAGAACCACCATCTCTTGTTTATCTGTCTTGCTTGATCTGCTATCTTTTGTGCCGTTGTATGGTAGTCAGTAGAAATGTCTAATAGATCTTTCATCCGTTTCCGATATCCTTTTTTCTGTGGGGTAGTGGCTTTTGTAGTAGCATTCCATTACCAGTCTGTTCTCTTTTGTGGCCCATTTATTTCTATGGCTTTTTGGTCTGTTATTTTCATTCTTGCTTTCTTGTGTTTGGTAAGTGGTATTATCTATTTGGAATTTGATGGATTACCCGCCAGTGTTTTGTCTGTGGTCTTGTTCCTGAAATTAAAAGAAGCCAACATTCGAAGGATGCGGACCGAGTCCCCCATGTTGGCCATCGAGAGAGCACCTGCCCATCATGACACTCAGATCTTTCTTTTGCGTTCAACGACGTTTATCTGTATTTATAGACATTTATTATGGTTTAGTGTTTGTGGCAATACCAGGCCCAGGCTTAGTTTACCTGTGATCCTGTCACAGGGATAGTTTTTCTCTAATTTTCATGAGGTTCAAAGTGCACTATCACACATACATAAAGACACATTTATGGAAAAAAATAATCATAATAAATAAATAAATAAATAAGTAAATAATAAAAAAGATAATAATCATATATATATATATATATATATATATATGATGTATTTTTATGTAATTATTTTTATTGGTGATTGTAACGTTCGTTGTTATTTTGCTTACTATTATTTCGATTATCTCACTTTCCTAAGTGATTAAGATGCAGAAAATAGCATTATTAGTCGCCCTTAACTTCATAAGACGTATTTTTCCGTTAATATATATTTTTAATTATTTTATACGTACATAAAAGTAATCAATGGACACGTGTTTCTGGCTCACATCCGTCATCAGCATGGCTAACTTAGACAGAGAATGAACCTTCGATATTGATGTCTGTAGTCCAGCGTTCTACCACTGGACCAAGACGCTCCGTCTAGAAATATATGAAGTTAAGGGCGACTAATAATGCAATTTTCTGCATCTTAATCACTTTGGAAAGTGAGATAATCGAAATAATTGTAAGCAAAATAACAACGAACGCTACAATCACCAATAAAAATAATTACATAAAAATACGTTAAATATTTAGGTGATAACAATCGTACATGTCGTTCTATGGAAAACCACTTTTTATAAGTCAATCTACTTTTTGCAGTTACTATATTAGTTTACTTCCAAGAATTTACGCTAGTCTTAACATTACTTAAGGGATCATCAGTTGTTTACCATGAAAAACTGTGTCGGGAATTTACATATTAAATATATATATATATATATATATATATATATATATATATATATATATATCAGCGATGTTCCTGCCTCGGCGGTTGAACACTATCTGACTAAGCTTGCTGTATATGTCCGCTCGATTTGACAGTATATAGAGTTTAAATTACTTTCCTTCCCGTGTCAATGACTGTTGGCCAATGGGTTAGATATCAGGTTTCAAAATCAAAGGTGACTTTGTAACTGCGGCAGGGATACGCATCTCCTACACTGATGATTGCATAAGCATGAAACACCAGTGTTTGTAAGTAATAATAATAATAATAATGATATATATTTTAAAAATATTATAGATATATATATAATATTTTCCAATGTTCCATATATATATATATATATATATATATATATATATATATATATATATATATATATATATATATATATATATGATATTTAAGCAGTGTTTCAGCCTATATTGTTGTTGAGCACTGGATGACTTCGCTTACGGTATATGTCCGCTGATTTAACAGATATATAGTTTAAATTACTATCTCTATGTTAATTAATGTTGGCCTAGCGGTTGAATAGCAGGCTGCGAGTCAAAGGTGACTTTGTAACCGGGTGCGAATCCTTCGACTGGCAAAAATTGACATATCCGACACTTAAGATTGCATAAGTATGAAACACCGGTGTCTGTAGGTAATAATAATACTACAAATTATATATATATATATATATATATATATATATATATATATATATATATATATATATATATATATATATATACAAACATTGTTAAAAATAATTGAATTCGTCTGTTTGATTATATCTTTTTTATTTTTTCAATGTTTCTGATGGTATTTTTGTATTAAGAAAGGAATAATCAAACAGACGAATTCTGTTATTTTTAACAATGTCTGCATAAATGAGAAAATGTTGCCTAAATACACACACAATATATATATATATATATAGAGAGAGAGAGAGAGAGAGAGAGATATGCCTTGAGAAACAATGAGTGAAATGGGCAGAGGATTACTTAAAAGGAATTTATTATCCAAGAGGACGGCTGAACAAGTACTTGTTGACATTAGACTTGAAGACAATGATGCTATCTTCAGTTGTGAAGCAGCCTCATTGTCTTTTGTTCCACGGATAGGATGTTCTAGGAAAGAATATTTATTCATGGAAGTTACGTTTTGTTTTTAGTACAGAGAGACACAATTTTATTGGCTGTGGTTGTACTTTTACAGGACGGTTGACAAGTGATTGAAGTTCAACCGAGCACTTACCAGACTAGCAATATCTCTTCTGTGTGAAAAGGGGCTGTAAAGAAGAGAAGTGATCACTAGATTGCGAAGTCGGTTTTGTACCTTGTCAAGGCAAGGAATGGTGCTCTGAGCAACACCTCCCTAGATATGACAGCAGTGAATTATCCTATGACGTACCTGGCTCTAATATCGATAAAGGATCGCGTCAGAGTGGAGCTACTTTTTAACATAGTCCATCCAATCTATGACTTTATAAATGCAAGTACTATTTTTATGCGTGACTGTCCAACGAAATATCTTTTGAAATTCAACCGTGACAGACCAATGTAAATGTTATGTTATACTTAAGCATGCCAGCCTATTTGTAAATTACGTATGACAGACTGAAATCATTAAAGAACGTATATTCTTAAGATGCGTCAATTAAATCTGCGCATTTAGTTATACACACACATATATATATATGTATATATATATATATATATATATATATATATATATATATATATATATATATATATATATATATATATATGGGAAATGAAAAAGGAAAAAACAAAAGATAGTTGTTTATGTATTCATCAACGTTTCGTCTTTATTGTAAGACATCCTCAGCATGATTGTTTGAAGAAACATGTCATGTAATTATATAAAAGTTTGGGGTTTATGTTTATATTGTATATTTTTTTAACTTAATTGTTTCTATACAGCCTACACGCGTTTTGAAACGGTGCGGTAACTTGTAAAGAAACAATTAGTTTTGAAAAAAAAATACAATACAAACATATTAAGGGTATTTTGTTTGTATGTAAGAGAATGAGAATGATTAGAATAACAGAACAAAACTATAGTTGTGGTCGTTCGACGATTTATGTAGACTAAGAAAATTAAAGAACAGATGAAACGTATGGATTGAGTTTTCTTTGGTCATTATAATGCACATATAATATATATATATGGGTAGATAAAAGGATAAAACAATCCGACGGGATGAAATTAAAAATAGAACAGTGGAAGACCCATGAGCTCAACATTTCGACGATGTGATGTAGGCTTTTTCAAGAGCGGATGAAGAGTGTGCTAAACGTGATGAATATATATATATATATATATATATATATATATATATATATGCTCTGAAGCTTGTAATACAACTTTATTTAGCTTGCTATTTTGAACATTTTTGGATATTATAAAAAAAAATGTTGACCCCCCACACACACGCATATATATATATATATATATATATATATATATATATATATATATATATATATATATATATATATATATATATCAAGAGAGACGAGAAGAGAGAGAGAGAGAGGTACTCGTTATATTCCATCATAGATCCTTCCTTCATTTAAAGCAAAAAATGTGTACTACCTGGTATGCGGGCGTCCGCCATTATTGTCACGCTCTACAAATAAAAGGGTTCAAAATCAGACTGCAGCAATTATAGAAGTTATATCTTGTTCCTCTTTAACTGGCACAATGTTGGCTCATGTCATGCTCAACAGACGCATCTACATATCAGCGGAGATTCTGCGTAAGTAGTGCGATGTGGTGTCCATCTTTGTCAGAGTACCCTTGGCATGATGTTTTGGTATGTGACAGGTTCCAAAACGTTTATACGTTGGCTTCCTCGATTTGTACCAAAGGGTTTAATATAATAAACGTAGAGGCGCACTGGTCACTCGAGGGTAACTGCGCGACTAAATTTAAAAAAATAGAAGTTTATTATTGGCAAAAAATAGAAGAAAAAAACATAACCTCAACAACATTGTGATTCATATGGCATTCACTTTTTGATAAGTTTATGAAAGATTTGTAAATATATCTTCATCTGTATTTATATAAAGTTAGGTATCTGTTTTAGTTTCATATATTTCTATGTATAGGATTAACTCTTTAACTCTAACCGGTCATTATGAATGTTGAGCTCCGAGGTGTAAAGGTGTGCAATGTGGGATATATTTAGTTTAATTTTATTTTATGCGAAAAGGATAAAGAAAGCAAAGAGATTGTGGAAACATTTCGTGATAATTCATATACCTTTTATTTTCATGAAATTTAAAAAAATAGGTACTAGATATCAATTAATAAATTATATATACTAGCAAATATATGCTACCTCCGGTCGCATATTTTTGCTAGGCTGCCGGGTCAGAAATGAACGCTCACGCATAAACCGATGGAGCCTCAGTCATATTTCTTGGGTGGTTAGACATTGATTTTCTTTGTTTATGAACAAGAATATTTTTAGTTGAAAATAAATTTTTAAAGAATTTCGACTCCACTCCGATTTTTGTTTTACCCTCCCCATAAATAGAAATATTTTTAGTTTAAAAAAAAAGAAAAAAATTATTTGCCCCCCCCTCCTCAATTTTTTTTATTTTAGTCTCCCACATACATAGAAATATTTTTAGTTAAGAAAAGAGAAAAGAAAAATAATTTTTTTACCGCCCCCCCCCCAATTTTTGTAATCCTCCTCCATACATATAAATATTTTTAATTAAAAAGAAAAAAAAGAAGAAAAACAGTAAAAAATACAGCGAACACAATTAGTTATTTAAATGCTCCCGAGAAGAAGTTTACCTAAATTAAATTCATTAGAATGTGCGTGTGTTTTAAATACTAATTTTTAAATCAATTATTATTTTAATTAAATAATTTGATTCAATAAAATTGTTAGAAGCAACAATGTAAAAAACTAAATACAGCGGATCAGTATTTTTGAAATTGGAAAAAAGGTGTACCTATAATAAAACAATTTAAAAATTGGTACTCTTTTACTGAGGACCCGCGCTGACTTTGACCATGATCCTAAACCTAACTCTAAACCCTAACCTCTACGTTGACCCCAACGCTAACGACGGGGTCAAAGTTATCGCGGGTCCTACAGTGAAAAAGCACCAAGAAATCAAATACAGTGAACACGATTAGTTACGTAAATGCTCTCGGAAAGAAAGTTTACCTAAATTAAATTACTTAGAATGTGTGTGTGTTTGTTAAATGACCTTTTTTAATTAAACAATTTGATTCTAAAATCAGTTATATAGTTTTCTAGTACAATGTGTTATTTTTTTGTTGACAGAAAAAAAATCACATCTTTTATTTTAATAAATAGAACACGAAATAATAAAAACAGTCTGTAAATAAAAACTTAACAGCGTAAAAGGTAAAAACTACATTTTAAACACAGTTAAGGTTGTAAAAAAATGATAATATTGGATGTTTTTCAAATCGGAAAAGAAAGTTTACCTGAAATAAAACTATTGAAAAATCAAATGCAGTAAACGCGAATAGTTTTGTTAATGCTATTGAAATTTTTTTTTACCTAAACTAAATTTATTATAATGTGTGTGTGTTTTTTTAAATAGTAATTTTTAAATCAATTATTATTTTAATTAAACAATTTGATTCAATAAATGTGTGTTTTAAATATAATGGCTAATAAGATTAAGAAAATAAACAAACTCAGAACGTTTTAATAAAATAAATCAGAGTTAAAGTAACACGGTTAAATGCCAGCGTTTTGTTTACATTTGAAATAACGTGCCCGTTCAGAGGGAGGTAACCGTTTCAATGGATTAACGCACGCTGTTTAATCAGTTGGACGTAGATAAAATAACTACGTAACTCATTTCATATATATATATATATATATATATATATATATATATAAATAATAAAAGAAATAATTATAATTAATAAGTAAGATTATTAGCGAGCAAAATAGCGTAAATACATGTGGAAATCTGAAGAAAACAATCATGAGTGTATATTTGCGAATACCAATTTATTAGAAGTTGAAAAGCAATTGATTATGTAAATTGAGAAATGCGCATATTGTTTACGGCGATTTTTCTAGTAGTATATAATGAAGCTGGTGGACTTAGTAAATAGTCATACTACTCCGATGGAGTTTCGGCTTCAGACAGACAGACAGACAGACAGAGAGATACATTAACTCCATTATTAATAGATATGTATAGGTGTATGAAAATATACGTTTTAACATTACTTACTATTCTTTATGTATACTAACCTCTTAAAAGTAAAGCTCGATGAATATCAACATGTAACAACAGAGCATATATAAATAAACAACATTTTGCTACATTCAAAACACCAATAGTTTATTCATCTTACGAATCATTAAAAAAACCGTTGGTACAATTACGAAAGAGTTTCGTTCAAGAGAAGACCATTTGTATGTCAATATCGGATCTTTCTTCTTTGAACTCACAGAAAACCACAATATTTTCAACCAATAAAAACTACACAGCGATGCGATGAACAAAATCTTACAAAATTTTTTTTTAAACTCTCATCAGATTTGCCTCCATCGAGAGAGATACATAATCGCTCCCCAGAAAAAGCAGCCATCTTGCTATCGGAAGCGAGCTATGAACAAATACGCACAGCATTGTATATTCAAAAACATCTATAGAAGCTAATTGTTAAACTTGGTTGAAGGTTAATTACAATTTTTTTAGTAAAATACCCTAATCAATTTATAAATAGTGATCATTATGTAATTAATGTAATTTGAATTGGGGAGATTTAATTCAAACCATAAAAGTACGAAACTAAAAGATACCATTTATACAGTATAGAAAGAAAAACTATTTTGAAGGGACCGAAATTACGGTGAATTGCTGTATCAGCATAAGATATCAAACCAACATTCTATATCTATGGTGTGATGCCTAAGGTTTTAGCCACAAAGAATATACGATACACTGCGCGTAAGAAAACAAAATTCGACTATAATCGGCATATATATATATATATGAGCAACATTTTGTTATATTCCAACGGCCAAGGTTTTATTCATCTTACGAATCATTTTTTAAAACAAAAACACACATATATATATATATATATATATATATATATATATATATATATATATATATATATATATATATATATATATATATATATACATTTTCTCCAAATTTCAATTTCATTGGAGTATTTTAATGTTTTTTAGGGAGAATAATATGGGCACAAGCTCCTATTTGAAAATTGAAATGTTTCAGATGAGCACTAACTTTGATCCCTAGTCATTAGACACCAATTAAGTAAGATTCCCAGAATTTCACTTCCTACATAACCTGAAGCATTTTAGATATTTTCTAGAATCAAAATCATGTAATGAATTTTGATCATAATTGGAATTAAGACTCTTGATTTTATTCTTTGTAAGAGGCATAAAATTGATGCAAAACTGTACTGTTCGGAGAATTAATTTGACCCTTCTGTGGACAGGTATTCCTCCAGTTAAATATAATTATAAATATATTTAAATCGAATCAACCTATGAATGTGTCTATTTTTTGGTTGTTCCGACTTGCAATAATGAACGTCGCCATTTTGCATAAATTTGACGTTTTCACGGTTTGTTACGTCACAAACTTTTAATCGGAAACACGACCTCGCAACAACTACGACCATTCCACTTGAGAGAACGAAAGAAAAAAGAAAAATGAGTATTAAAAAAATGAAAACTAGACAAGTAAAAGAAAAAAAGTGAGTTTGGTGGGGGTTTTCAGGCGAAGAATGTCACTCGAGTCCCACAAACAAATCGGTGTACATATTTTAAGCGCGAATACTAATATGGGAGTTTAATATCGCGTTTCACTTCCTAAGGGCTTTAATCAGAGTTGAAAAAGTAGCGAAGCGATGCTCCCCCCTCTCTCTCTCTCTCTCTCTCTCTCTCTCTCTCTATCTCTCTCTCTCTCTCTCTCTCTCTCTCTCAAACACGGAATCCTGGCTTAGTGCATTAGACCTTACTGCAAAGAAAAAGAGCGTGGAAAATGAAATAATAGCCTAATAAAAGGTTTTTATTTTTCTTCATAGCAGCCACACGAGCCGTCTTAAGATAGCGACTCGACTTTTACATTGACAAGATAAACATTTAATGATAAACAAACATTTTTATTGATTTGTCCGTGTCTTTTTCGTAGTTATAGACTTTTTTGTATCAAGAATGCATGGATGGTATTGGAAGATTTCAGATGAGATTATGTAAACGAATTTGAGCCTACTGCGAGTTATACTGATATGATAATTAATGGGAAACCAGGAAACATCTATCTACTAATAAGGTATGGTGTTTAAGGATTTTGTCTGGCAAAGAGAAATATTTGATTCGTTGACAAAAAAAAAGAAATAGGCAGAGTACACATTACTGAGGCAGTAGGTTTTACGATGCAAATACCCGAGTTCAAATCTCACGTAAACCTAAAGGATTTTTTTAACTGGATACGTGTTTACAGAAATTAACATAATATAATAACATAAAAACATTACATAAATGATTTTAAAACTAAGTAACCTTTTTTGTTAATCCTCAAAAAAGTAGATATAATGGATATTCGGTATTAGTTCAAAGTGAAAGAATACCACCAACCTGCATCATGTGTGATCACGAGATTAGGAGGAAGAGGGGGGCACAAATAGAGATTAATGGGATATCAACGATTTTTACCCCAAAGCATTAAAAAGTAAGAAATGTTTGAATATTCAATTGAACAAATATGAATCGGCTGTTAATATTTTTTATTTACGTTTTGTTGAACAATCAAAAGTAAATAGTTAAGAAGAAAAAGAAGAAGAGTTCAAAGAGTTTAGCAAACGAAAGTGTTGTTTCGTCCGTATGTGTATGGACTTGTGTGCGAGTGAGTTAGTGAGACTCTATATATAACCTGTCGCTATGTTAGTAGTCAATGACGGTAACTTGTGCTGTTTGCCGATGCCAATTGCCAAGCGGTCACTGCTAGATGTAGTTGCCTGCAAGAAGTTCGTATCGCAGTGTTATGACTGACATAAGTTCGCGTTCCAAGTTGAGTTTCTCACTGGCGACAGCGTTTGGGTTCTCGCTTAAATAGTCAATGTAAACAGGTGCTAGGCTCCCAGGGACGACTCTTTCTGATTGGTTGAAGTCGAGAAAAAAATTGACCAATCAGTATTAAGTATTTCAATCGAATTAACATCGAATATTTCAGAAATTGTTTCTCTGCTATTACTGTTGTTTTTGTTAGTAATGGAACAAAAGTACAAACTTACGCGTGATAAACGAGGAAAATGCTGTTTAAAACTTGAGCTTTACAGATCGACGACCATTCTATGCCAAGCTTAAGCTTGCCAAACCGAAGAAAATTATATATTAAAAAAAAACTAAAGAAAAAACTAGTACGGGCAAAAGAAAATAAGGTCATACATCGTTCAAAAGTTAAACCTGAGTTGTAATTTCCAAATAGTGAGTGGGGGGTTAGATACAGAAGAATAAATACAAAATGATTTATAAGGTCGTTGTTGAGTTGCGAATTAATGGAACTAATCATTTATCATAATTGGTTCCATAAAATTGTTATGCTCCACTGAAAATTACTTTTTTCTCCTCCGCAATTCACTCGGAACGCACGCACGCACGCACGTACACGCACGAACACAGGAGTACATGAAAAAATATTCGGAAGATGCGTACATTTAATTTGCGCGTTTAACAATGAAAATGCTATTTAAGTGTGACAGACCTACGAAGGTGCTGTTTCAAACCTACAGAACTACTATTTCAAATTTAAACATGACAGACTATTAAAAAAAGCTATTCACAACTCATGTGTGGCAGACAGTGGTAAACAGATGGGGGCGGACCAGGCATCGAAATGTGTGGGGGGCATCTATTCTAATTAAACTATCTCTTTTTTTATATTATTCTTCAGCACGAGTACTCATACTTGGGGCATACACTCAAAGAAGTTGCTCCCGGGCATAACTAAGGCATCACCAGATCCCTGCACGCCACTGGTGACAGGCCGTTGAACATGTTATTTATAACTTCAGCGTGTCATACCGACGAAAATTCTATTGAGAATTTAAGTTTAAAAGAACGGCGGAACTGCTATTTAAAGTTTAAGCATCGCAGGGCAACTAACATTCACGAATAGCGTTAGGATTTGAATTAAATTGAGCATTACAGCAACATGATATATTCGACGAATTAGTTACAATATTCAAAGAATAAACATTTATTCTATTTATACAACGAAAATTGTCGCTAAGAAATATAAATAGGCTCAAAAATTTGTAATCGAAAATTACTCGAACATAACACAATGTTATTATATACGTTATTTTATTTCACAGCTCATGTATTAAACATATATTCCAAACATATCCACCTTTAAAACGAAAGGCTATGACTAAAGTACGGTTAACACGTTTATTTACGGTTGGCAATTATGAAAGTAGAGCAATGTACATCATACAAAATATATTTAGTTTATACTCTACCTTCAAGATGAAGGCATTGCTTACCGAGAGACTTAGATTCTTCATTTTGTGGGAACCCCATGGGAGAGGTCCGACAACGGTGGTGTTCATAATACTCTCTGGTCCCTTTCGGGCACAATCAAGGGGTAACAATCAGCGGTGCTAAGAATAGGTGCACCACTAGAATCGGTTCCTGATAACAAGATTGTAAAGGGGTTATACACGTAACGATCAGCGCAATACGATTGTCGAATTGTTCCCGTTTACTTGTTTTCCAATGAAGGCAGAGTGAACCACAAGATTTAAAATGACATTTCACAAGCAAGCGTGAAAACCCAAAGAAAATGCTCTGTTAAACTTAGGTTCGACAGACCAACAGACAGACTGAGACTTTTATTTTGATGCTGCATCTTTTTTGCATTTCGGAATACATAAAAAAACATGAAAGAGAATTGACATTCTTAAGATATGTGTGCTCAATCTGCGCGTTAAGCATGACAGTCCGGATTTAATTACCTCACAACGAGGGCAGAGTTAAACAAAGGTTGGTTTATAATGTGGGGAAAATCCAGCTCCCAAAAAGAGGCATTCTGGATTGGGACAAAATAAAACTTACGTCAGTTGATATAGCTTCCTTATCACTGGACAGAACATATCAAGTGCGATATCAGACCAGATAATACACTTTGATCTTGACCAGCCTTTAAAAAAAGAATTATTCCGTTAAAATTTTAAATCATTGAATTTACGTACATGTTATGGAGCATTCGGTAGAACTGCGTCCTATATGTTTTCTCTATATATTTTCCAATGAGAGGGGCGCTATCTTTACGAAAAGATGTCAGAGGCATTTCAGTGTTAAACTCTAAACGTAAATTAGCAGCCAGAACACTTTAAACATTGCCTTGTCTTTTTTATTGGAAAATCTAGGAAATATAATTTAATCAAGAACACGAAGTAATCGCAACTTGATAAGGCATAGATGAAGTTGTTTTACAACGAAATTTTACAAAATAAAAATGTTTAATAACTGATTCTATCTTTTAAATTGTACAATGTGTTCGGTTTTCAAAATTGCACTTAAATACATTTTCATGCGTGCTTCAAAGATGCTGTCAATTTCCTTATTCAAAATGCGCCAACCAGCGCCAAGCATCAACCGGGCTCCACTTATTCTAACGTCCTTTACTTGACGTGTTTTTCTGCCTCTAACGTGATTCGACCCCTCGGGGTTAATACCATCGAAATGAGGAAGAAGAAGAAAAAATATGAGATAGTCTCGCCTGACAAAGTTTTTTCAACGAAAGTTTGCAAAATAAGTAAAAAATTTAATAAATGATTGTATCATTGAATTTGCATCATGTGTTGGTTTTTCAATATTTCACTTAAATACATGTTCATGTGTGGTTCAAGTTATTTGAAAACTATAAGTTACATATTTGAGAATCGTACCGCGGTTTCATCCAGATGGATTGACTTTTTACATTTAAAAAAGGTTTATACCCCAGGGACTGGTCAGCGTATTGAATGAGTTCAAAACACAATGAGAAATAACGTTATATCGATAAAAATAACGGTGCATTCCTGAAATGTCTCTATAGAAAAATATATTGGTTGGGAATTAATTGAGTTATATTTTATTTATTATTTATAGTTTAATGTTTTAAGGTTTTTATTTTATTCTACTAAGTATTTATAGTTTTGTATTTTTATTTAGATGGTAGTGTTTGGAAGATCGTTTATAGATCGTAGAAGATTTCTGGTGTCTTGAAAAATAAATAAAAAACAAGGGGGTGTTTGAATTTGTTGTTTAAAAAAGTTGTAATACTGAAGTACCATTTTGAAGGGGATATCGGGTTTAATTTTATATGTTGAATTTATTACTTATTTTATTTAGTTTTGTGTCTTAAAGGTTTTATTTTGTTAGGTCTTTCATTTACTTATTTATTTAATTATTAGTTGTTTCGTATTTTAAAGGTCGTCTCGAAAAAACGAAAACAAAGGGGGATGACGTCTGAATTTATCGTTTTAAAAAACGGTGCATTGTTGACGTGCCATTTTTGTGTATAAATAGAATATGTGGGTATTAATCGTAATTAAGTGTTATTAATATTAATACAACTATTTATGATTGGTGTTGACTGTTTTACTGCTTCAAAAGTGTGTTTATATTTAGGGATAACTGAGTGGCATAATCTATAAAATATAATAGGCTTTGGATGGGATTTATTAAATTTTTGTTTTATTTATTATTTTTTGTTTGTTTATTATTTATAGTTTAGTATTTTCCCAGGAAATTGTTTTTATAAAATATTTTTATAAGGGGGGTGCATTTGAGTGGATTAATTGATATGTAATGGCTGGATGTGGACGGAGGGTAAATTTTGTCATTGAAACGATTCATCTATGGGATATCAACTGTTTTAACTGTCATTATCATATGCATTCGTGTTGGGTTAATGCATTTAGTTAATTCTGCTGGCTATATCTGATACGGTTCATGAATCTGTTATAGGGTTTGTGTGAGACGGAGGGGTTAGGTCTTAAGCATCTATAATTCCTCAAATTCTGTGGGGTTTGATAGTTATATTTTTATGTGTTTAATTATTAATTAGGAGGATTCATGTATTTACAATGTTAGATATGTTAAACGGATATGGGAGATCTACTGATTAATGTTATATCTGTGGTAGATGGGGTTAGGCTGTATTGGGATTGGTAGTGGTGATATAGTTGTGTGTGTGGTGTGTGCAATATATCCGGTGGATGTTATGTTGTATATAAAAATTAGATATACTTTTGGAAAGGTTTAGGGAGGGGTGGCTATTTTATATGTTTTTTTTTTAATTTTTATTAAATGATATGGGTTCATTGGTCTTAAGGATTGATTAGTGAGTTATGTATTATCATTGCCAGTCAATTGGGCTAGCAGAAATTTTCTGTTGTAGGGAAATTTTTTGACGACTTCTGTTTTGATGTTCATATAATATATGGAAGGGTTGTTGATTGCTTGTAGAATCCTGTATTTTTAAGTGGTACATAGGTGGCAACTCCTGAAGGTATTTGTATAAGCTCTCACTCATCTGTGATCGAGCACTTTATTGATTTCTTTTCACTAAAAATTGACGCACTATATATATATATATATATATATATATATATATATATATATATATATATATATATATATATATTAGCAATTTAACTCAAAATAAAGTTACAGTTTTATTTAATGATCAAATTAGGTATGGGAAAACATACGACATTATAGCGAGGTGGAGGGAATAGCCGGATGTAGAGCAGACTGATCGAGCAACTTTTCTTGCAACGTGCTTTCTTAATGTATCTACCTTCTTTTCACCTTGAACTTTCTGGCCGGATTTTAAAGCCGATATTTGCTTTTCGACACAATCTAGAGAATACACAGATGCGTTGAAACATGATTTAGTTAATGTCGAATGCCACCAGTATTTATTCATATATATATATATACATTAAATAAGCATATATACAGGGTCGGGCAGCTAAATTGGTACTTTTTTTATTTTTACAAAATTCATAATTTAAAGGATTAAATATGGAAAGATATCATTTTAACATTTATTTATTTAATTATTACAGTCTATTGAACAAAATTATTCAATATGAGCACCCTTTCCATCACTTATTATGGAGATTCTTTGACGAACGCGTGAACAGCTCCTCTTTATTTTATTGGGATCGAGATTGCGAAATGCTCGTTGAATGGCTGTCTTCAATGAGTTTATATTTGGGTGTGGATTGACATTAGTCTGTCCCTCGACGACGCCGAATAGATAATAGTCGCAAACATTTAGATCTGGAGAGCTGCTGGGCCAAATATCCTTCGGAACAAACAAGGGAAGATTCTCCTTCATGAAATCTTGGACTTTCCTGTATCCATGCACTGGTGCCGAGTCTTGGATGAGCATGACTTTCGTAGGGTTGTAGTTTCTACGGATCCAAGGCAATAAAACATTATTAAGAATGTTTAAATACTCTGCTGTGTTGATTTAAAGACCCGCTTCGATGGAATCAGGAGGCATCCCCTTTCCATCACTTGCCACGGCTGCAAAAACCATCACAGAAGCAGAACTTTTGCTCTGCATCACAGGAGGAACTTCCGAAGGGTCACAGGCAATAACTCGAGTGTTCTAGCGATTTGAAACCTCATCCACGATGAACTTTTTCTCATCAATAAAAATGCGCACATGTCCTCCTTTGTGTTTCAGATGGTTGATAAGCTTGGGGCATCTTTCAACTCTGATGGCTTTTGAACGGGCAGTGAGGAGATTATGGCGTCTCCTAACGTAGGACTTCATCCCAAGGTCTTCGTTGATTGCTCTGCTGATAGTTCTGCGACTCACATTGCGCTTTTTTGCCAGTTTCGACATCGGCTGACTTGGGTTTGCCTTTATCGACCTTTTTAGCCCCACCAGGAAAGTGTTTGTACGCTTTCGATCACTACGAGTACTGTGCCGACTTCTCTCAACCTTACACTCGGCATCGAAATTAGCCACAACCCGATAGACAGTCGTTTTTGCATAGCCAGTGCTCTTAACAATGTCCGAAGGAGAACTCCCGGCGCGTCTCATTTCGCATATAGTTATCCTTCGTGCTAATTCCGCCATATTAAAACAAATTTGAGTAAATATAATTATGCTATCTTGCAATAAAGTGTTTAAGGATCATTAGTAAAAAAAAAAACCGTAATCATATGATCAAAAATAAAAAAGATATTAGCATTTTAAATTAGTTCCAATTTATCTGCCCGACCCTGTATATATATATATATATATATATATATATATATATATATATATAGTATAATTTTATTTATATAAACATTATTGGTTACATATGTGCATACATATTTCAGTTGTACTCCCCCATATAGGGAGTCAACTTGTTCAAACCAAAAAGAGAAATTCAAAATTGAATTATTCTATTGGGTCTGAAGAAGTTGACTCTATTAGAGAGTACAACTGAAACATGTATGCACATATGTAACTAATAATGTTTTTATAAATTACAATTTATACAAAAACACTGGAGTTTCAACGGATTCACATCTATAGAAACAAATATAATATATATATATATATATATATATATATATATATATATATATATAATACGAAACGAAACTATCCCTTAGAGGAGTTCTTTTCGTCTTGAGAGATCTTCACGCAGTAGAACTAGAACAGAATGAAATACTGAGCGAGCTAGTCTGTTTGCGGTCGTTGGAACACTTCACCATTTCCGAAGAATCTAAAAGACCGGAATAATGGAACATCGAAAACGGAACCCGATCATCAGAGGTCGTCGGTTAAGTAGGCAAGAAAATTGAGAGAAATAGAGAAGAATCAAAGTGATTTCCCGCTACTTGAGCTTCCACAAACACATCTGATAGTACCAGCTTGAAAAAAAGGCATTAGAATAGACTAAAAATTATAGGAGTGGAAACATCCTCCTAAAAGGCGGCGATGGCCCAGGGGTAAGAACGCTAACTACTATACCAGTGGTTGGGTTTAGTATATCAGCTGTAAACTAGTCAGACTAACAACTAGTATTCTGGGGAAACAGCTATCCGTGGTTGACTATATATATATATATATATATATATATATATATATATATATATATATATATATATATATATATATATATATGAAGGTAATTTAGAGAAGGCAATAAAATGCAGAGGTATAACGGATGAACACGAACTGAAAGCAAATTAAGAAATATAAAGGTGGAATGAATTTTGGAGTTACCACCTTTTATTAATACTATTTTTGTTAATATTACAATCTTACTTGCTGTCAGTAGTTATCAACAATTTTATTTATTAAGATGTGTTAGGTATTTATTTACTTTAGATTTGTTTTAATATAGTTGAGTTTTTAGATTTTTTAAAATTAAGTTTGTTAATTGTTCGTAGTTGTTGTGGGAATGTGGCCTATGCCAGTCCGACGATCCTATGCGATATTTCTGTCAATATTGTGTGTGTAAAGGTTAATTTCTTTGTTTTTTCTCCGAAGTCTATATACATTCAATTTAGTTTTTGTGTAGACTGTGTTGCGCAACAATATGTGTCAAATTAAAAAAGATGAACCTAATTCAGGTCGGTTATTAATTGTGAGAGTGCAATTTCGATATCAGTATGTGTTCTTTGGATCGGAGGTTACCGGTGTTTCTTTCTCTGGCTATGATATCTACCTTGATAAATTTGTTGATGTTATTGCACGTGTAGATGTGCCTCCAAAATTAGGAGGTATGTGTGTAAGTGTTTCTTGATTCTAACGTGTAGGGGTCTCACTATAATAAAAGAAATCAGGGAAATAGAATATTAATTATAATTTGTAAATAAATAAATACTTAAGACCCATTGTTGTGACGCTGCAGACCAGTAATAATCAAGATAAGCACAGTTATATAAAAGTGTATTAACAAAAGTATGTTATAGAAGATACGCATCTGATTCTGAGTTCATAACTGCTACTCGTGACTTCCCCAGCGTTTAGTCGTAACTGTATTTATTGTGTCTGTGTAAGTCCATTTTTTCCTGAAATAGGTAGACTAGCTTACACATAACACCCTTTTTAAACCTTTTATTTGTAAGAAGTCAATACCTCTTTCTCTTGTGGTTGACTTTAGGTATTTTTCTTTCCTTTTAGACGTTCGCCTTTGAGAAACTCCCTGTGGGACGGGTAACTCGAGCGTGTCAAACACGACGTCCACCAATTATTCTGTAGTTGTTGTCCTTTACAGTATCGGAATATATTTTCCTGATTTAGTTTAAATGTCTCTTATTGGTAAATTTTGGTCCTTTCACTATGTAGAGCATATTTCCAATTTTTTTATCCACAATCTCAATTTCCCCAAATGATCTGTTGTTCTTAAACATTCAGAAAAATAACCTTTTCTCAGATCTTAATACGTCCTTTTTGACATTTATTTTTCGTTCCGGTTTCTAATGAGTCGGTAACAGTCTGTCGAAAATCGATTTTATCTTTCTTGCGTATATAGCTTCCGCTGGTGACATGCAATATATATATTTTCATTCGGGACATTCTATACACGTGTAGAAAATCTTGTATGGCTTTCACCGTGAGAGTACTTCTCGCATTTTTAACGCTCTTTTAAAAATATCGACAAATCGCTCCGCTTGGCCGTTGCTTCTCACATGATACAACGCAATTGTGAGGTGTTTAACTAGAAACGACTGATAAAACATTTTAAAAACACTGGACGTGAATGTAGTATCGTTATCCGATACTAAACAATCCACGACTCCGAAACGCACGAACAATTCATACAGAAACCCAATTGTTGTTTCTGTTGTTGTTTTTACACTTAAGTAAATATGGCCATTTAGTGAAGATATCCACTACAACAAGATGATAGAACTCTCCAATGGCACAGCAAAGTCAACATATATTCGCGACCACGGTCGGTACGTTTTAGGCCAGGGTTTGAATTTTATGGGAGGCGATTTTGCTGCTAACACACACCCTTTACATAGTTTAACTGTATTCTCAATATTTCGATCCATGTTCGTCCAGTAGACGTAACTTCGCATAAGACTCTTCATCCGTGCTATGCCATGGATGCCCAACATGAAACATTCGTTTATGCAATGTCGCCAGAATGACTACCCGATCACTGTACAGTAGTACATCGTCGCAGAAGGGATATGCTTCCGAAAGTTTTTGCTTCTTTACTATTATGTCCTTTTTAATATTTTTTATAAAATCATCGTTCCTCGTCTTTATCTCTTCTGTTGTCACTAGAAATTCTCTTACGATAGTTCACAACGTATGTGTAGGCAAAGCCGTCTTCGATTCGTAGATTGTTAATTATGGTTTATGGTCGGTTTGTAATGTGAATCTTCTTCCCTTCACTAAACGGTGAAACTTGGTTAGCGCAAAAATGATGCCCAGTGCTTCTTTTTCTATTTATAAGTAGCTCTTCTCGGCTGGTGACAGTGTATGAGACGCATGCGCTATCGGCTTCAGTGAACTGTCGTCAATTGTGTGTAAAATACATGCTCCTATGCCGTATGAACTCGCATCGGACGCTACAACGATTTCGCGTTCTAAATCATGATGAGTTAAACAAAAATCAGACGTCAGAATTGTTTGGTTTGTTTTCAAATGATCCTGACATTCTGCCGTTCAAATCAAGCCTTTCTCCTTCTTTACTAGTTCGCTTTAATGCGCTCGTAGATTATACATACTTGGGATAAATACGTTATAGTAATTTGCTAACCGAAAGAAACTCTGCAAAGACGATCTATTTTCTGGCGTTGGTATATTTTCTATTGCGCCTGCTCTCTCTAGGTCGGGTCTTCTGCCATTCTTGTCTATTATTTGTCCCAGATATTTGATTTGTTTCATAAAGAATTCACATTTCTCTTATTTTAGTTTGAAACCTTAATCTTGAATTATTTAGAAAACTTCATGTTGCTCCGTGCTTTTACTAATTATTAAAATATCATCCAGATAGGCCGCCGCTAACTCTAGACCACTCAATAATGCGTTCATTACCTGCTGAAATATAGCTAGCGCTACCTTTACTCCAAAAAGTAGTCTCTCAAATGTGTAGAACTATTATGTGTATTTATACACAATAAGTTCAAGCATTTTTGGCCCACCAGGATCTGCAAATATGTGTTGCGTAAATCTACTTTCGAAAAAAACCTTCCTCCATTTAGCTTCGCGAATATTTTTTTCCGGACTAGGTCACGGATAATGGTAATCTCATAAGGCTTAGTTCAAACCCGTGGAAAAGTCTGCGCATACACGAATGTATTTTTTCTTTACGTATACTGTCGGTGAGGCCCATTCGCTATATTACACCCTCGATAGAACGCCAATTTCTCGAGCCTATACAGTTCCATGATGATTTTTTCTTCTGACGTGAACGGAATATTTCGATTCTCTTTGAAGATTAGTTGTATATCCGGTTTCAATTTTGCAATTACTTTGTTGCATATACAAAACTCACTATTAAAAGAACTTATGAAAAATTATCTTTCAATTCTTTTTCGTTATTTATCCGCCGCAGTTTCCTTAGTTTTTACATTCTGGCAAAAAAAAGTTATCGATAAATCCCACAGTTGAAACTTCTCTATCTATTATGTGCATAGAAAATCATTCGAATTATTCATCACAAATGCTTTAAGTTTTAGCGTTTTTCCTTGAAGTGTGACTATCGTTATCAGTTCGCCATCGAATTTGTTTTGCTCTCACTTTACGCTTTTTGCGATGTTATTAGTCCTCAATAAAGTTGGATTTCCGATTGTTGCCCATGTCTGCCGATTTATAATAGATTAATAAGACCCTGAGTCTAAGTGAATTTTTATGTTTCATTTTATATTTTGACTTGAACAAACTTCCTAACGTTTCCAATTTTGTCACATTTCGCGATTCTGATAAAACTCTTTCCTGTTTTATTTTTAAGCCTTGTGCGTTCAGATTTGAAACATTTCTTTTTTATAGGGGCATTCTATGTACCAATGCATTTGCCCACAACTGAAACAAAGTTTAGGCAGCAGACTACTTCTCTTTTGACTATAAAATTTTACTGGTGAAGTCATTTATGTTCTTGTTGCGGACTTTCTGATGTGCGACTGTTCGAATCTTGACGCATGCTAATAAGCCGTTGGCAGTCCTTGACTATTTGCTGAAGTGTTAACTCTGGCTTATTTTCTCGTTTGTTAAGGACTCTCTTTCTAATTTCCAAGTCTGTTTTCGACACCAATCCTTGTGCAGATGTGAGGCATGTGAAGTTATTAGCACTTAATTCCGATAACCTGAAGTCATAACAATGCATATTTACTATGCTTGCAAAAGTCGTGTACTTCTCATTATCTATTCTTGTAAGGTTCAAAAACTTCCACCTCTTGTGGAAAAGCGATGTTTTGAGACTCAATTATTTGGTCAACAATTGTATCGCCTCACTACATTTTAGCTCGCTGGTCTTTTGAGGTAAAATGTAATTTACAAATTTCGTATTTTCTATTTTGTCTAAGTGCCTGAACAGTAACCGAATCTTTTTGAAATCCTCCAGTTTTCCTGTCACTAAAATAACTGAATTTTCCGTATATATATATATATATATAGTCATCCACATACATACTGTTTAGTTGTATCACAGCTCTTCAGTACGGCTAGACCAGTTTGTGCCTCAAGCCGAGATTGAAACTAAACAGTCGAGCTGACAGTCAGCGCCTCTACCCCTGCACTATCACACCACGACACTGACTGATTTTCAAATTAACCCATGTACACAAGTGTTTCATGCCTGAAAATGGGAGAGTAAATTAACGTCTTAATGGCAAATTCAGCGGCGATCTAGCAAGTAGTCAAGATGACTCAATAGAGTATCGTATTACGCTATAAATAACGGCGTGTTAACTTACTTAAAGTGCTCAATCAAGCGAGAGCTTTGAATTCACACGGTTCGTACTTTTTTCTTATTGTAAGATAGGTTCGTAATCTCTTAGTGGAAAATATACGTCCATACAAAACTTATTTAGTTTGTTTCTGCTTAACGAAAGAATATTGTTTTTCATCTTGCTATTTTATTCGCTGTCTGACGACTTGAATTTTCATAATTTTACTTCGTTCTACTTAGAAAACGTTGACGTTTTCTTGAATTCTTTTCATGACGTTGGAGTTTTTTGCGTAGTAGTAAAACTTTGTTTGTTAAAATTTAATATGATTTTAATTTCTCGCTCTATTTTAAATAAGTAGAGCATAGCACTAAAGTTTTTTTTAAATTCAACAATTCAATTGTAGACATAAATTCGAGTTTTCCGTTGCTAGTGTTTGTGTGCAACTTAAGTCCGGTTTATTTTGAATCAATTAGAATTGCTTGTTGTCAAAGTTGTGCAGCATACGTACGAAAAAAAGATGTTGGACCGAATAAATTCGAGTACCTTGTCTCCAGGTTTGTGTGATGTTGATTTCGAATTCTTGCTTCAAGTGTTGTGCAACGCAGGTTTGGGTAATGTTCGAATACATCTTTAACGTCAGTGTTGTGAGATGTAAGTCTCAAATCTTCGCAGCCAGTGTTGTGATGATGTAAGTCTCGAATCCCTCGTCGCCAGTCTTGTGGCCTTGCAGGCCAGTAATAATCAAGACAAACACAGTGGTATAATTAACAAAAATGTATAAACAAAAGTATGTTATAGAAGATACGCGTCTGATTCTGGGGCTATAACTTCCACCAGTGGCTGCCACGACGTTTAGTCGTAACTGTATTTATTATGTACGAGTAAGTCCATTTATTCCTGAAATAAGTAGATCAGCTTACACAATAACACTCATTAAGCTTAGGCCTGGATACTACTACTACTACTACTACTACTACTAATACTACTACTACTACTACTACTACTACTACTACTACTACTACTAATAATAATAATAATAATAATAATAATAATTAAGCTTAGACCTGGACAATATTTACTTTATGATAACACTTTTTTTTAAATTTTAAATTCAACTCATTCTGTGCTGAACTATTCCCAACGGCAACGGCCTTCTTATGCACGTTTGAAATAAAGTTGAATACACATCTTAGTAAGGGAAGTTATTCCCGAAATATTATTAGTGAATTAAAATATATATATATTCCTCTCATAGCTTTTATTATCAAATCATATCACTAATGATATTCGTTCACATTAATTCTTATATACATCGTATATTAATATAAATATTTAAACTACAACTTTGATTTTCTTGTTATATCATCTTAAATATCTAAATAAACTTCATACATAATCTTTCTGATATTATTTGCACTAATAACCTTTTTACTTTACTTTCTCTATTTGTAAGTAATAACTATTTAATTTGAAATACTGAATGTTGTCCCTTTACCTAATTATAACCGATGACTTGTAGGAAAAACAACGTTGAAATTTTGATTATTCTTTCACCTACTAAATAAGTTAACACATATATTACTTTTAATTAATACATTATTAGAACAAATTGATTATAAAGAATCCATTATTAGTTTTTTAATCTACAAGTCTCAAAAGATTTCATTAGACTAAAAAAGGCATTTATTTTTGTTTACTTACTAACATGTTTGCATAATACAGAGACTAACACACTTTTAATAAATAAATATAATAATTGATTATTAACTTAACATTTTGAATATCTTAATATGCCATAATACTTTTATTTATTTTAATCATAATTTCTAAAAATTAAAATTAATGAAATTATTAAATAATTCTATTCCATTCTATTATATCGTTTATTTTTATTTCTCTTAAAGATTTCTTGAAAAAGGTAACACATCTTAATTACTAATTTAATTCCTTAATATATTATATTTATCTTCTTTTTTTATAAATAACAATATTTATTTTTAACCCTTCAAATATTTTCTCCCAAATCCTATATGAATAATTTCAGGATTATTTTGCTTGCAAGTTTTCTTACTTATTATTGTTTTATGTTTTTATATTTTAGTTTCATTACGCAAAAAACTCTATTTTTATCTACTGTTATAAAACTGTTACGAATTTAAAGATCTTTAATATTTTAAATTATTTGCAAATTCAAAGCGCTTTTTTTTACTTTTTGAATTTTGGCGCTAGTTCTCTCTTTCTTTTTCGTTTTACTTTTTCTTTGTATAGTTTCTTTCCTTTTTGCTTTCTTTTTTTCTTTTTGTCTTTATTTACCTTATATTTAACTTAACTGTGATTGAACCACATCATATTTGAAATATCTGCCGAGGAAGAGAATTCGAGACATAATATTTCCACATATATATTGATTCTTCAAATACTTTACACTTTTAGAAATTCTAGAATCTTATTGGAATCCAATATCCTTTTCTAAATAATAAATCATTCCAATCGGATTCTTTCAACAACTTTACTGATACATTTATCATTACAAAGACTTTCGGGGATTATTTTATTTTTTTACTCAGTTTGCTTTAAGCATAATTCAAAATGGTCTAGTAAAGTCTTCAAATTAGTAATTTATTGTTTTTTATCTTCTGTGTTATTTCTTTAAAATCCATGGGTTAAAGAAGCGTCTCATATTTTATTCCTTGTTATGACATGTGATTATAATAAATTCGTAAAGTATGTAACTTTACTTTTTATTATTTAATTATTTCCTATAATAATGCTCTATCCCCAATATCGAACATATTTCTATCACGATAAGATATCATATAAAAAATTATTTCATAACATTATATATATATATATATATATATATATATATATATATATATATATATATAGAGAGAGAGAGAGAGAGAGAGAGAGAGAGAGAGGGGGGAGAGAGAGATGTATATATTATGCAAACATTGTTAAAAATAATAAAATTCGTCTGTTTAATTATACTTATTTATTCTTTCAATTTTTCTGATGGTTTAAAAGAAACCATCAGAAAAATAATATAAAAAAATAATAAATGTTCTATAAGTTTCACGAACGTTTTTTATTCTACGTCGAATCATACTCAGGTGTCAAAATCAAATGAACAAAAAAGCTGGAGAAAGAAGAGCATTTTTTAAAGACGGCGGAGAAACGCGAAGAGAACGTTTTACGCATTGTTCCAGGAAAGTCATTGACAATTTAAATTCAGCGACGCTGGATGGCATCAAAGAACAAAATCGTATTACGTTAAGCATTTTAAATTGTTACCACTGGTTTCATATGTGATGTTGTTAATTTTAGGTTGTTGTGTTTTTATGTAGATAGCTTTTGAGTATTTTTTTAAAAATTGGTTTTGGAGTGTATTATTTTAGTGTTATCAACAAGAATTAGGCTTAAATCAGAGGGAGAGCAGTTATGCTTTTGTAGATGTTGATAAATTGAGCTAGAGTTTACAAGATGCATGGTAAGGCGGCGGGATAGCGTATTGCTTTTAAAACCAATGTAGCTCGTAGATTGAGTTTTGAATAGAAAATAATGGCTTCCACTTAACGTAAAAGTCATTGCTCTTCTTATTGAGAATAGAGTTCTTCGGGACTGTAATATGTAAGCAAAACATTGTAATATATCATGCCTTCGTTATCTGCGGAGATGGCTCAGGTGTTTCAAATCTCAACTTGAAACGTTTACGATGTATATGTGGATGACCATTCCCGCTTTCAATCTTGAGAGACAACGGAACAAGCTGTAATGGGTTCCTACGCTGGGAGTCTATATTGACTACAGGATTTCTCAATCCCAACTACACATTTCCGACACCGATATTACTTGAGTTAAGTTCAAGGAGAAATACTGGACGACTTTAAAAAATGCAGACATGCGAAGAATGACTTATGTTATTTCGAAGGCTTCCTTCTTCTACAGTAGTTGCACAACCAAAGTTTGACAGTCTCGTCTAGCCTAATAAAATGGGTCGTTCAGTTTTAAAGCATTGCTGGGTATGTATTATAAAGTGAAAATAGAAGCCATTATAAATGTAAGATTAATTTATTTTATCTTTTTTTACTTTAATCTTATTAATTTCGGAATAAAATTCCATCATCACAATACATACGCAGCAATGCTTTAAAATTGAACGACCCATTTTATTTTCTTAACTATAACAAGCACGCCAATGCTTTTCTTCGTTCAACAACCAGAATTTGAATTCATAACCGCCAATTACATCTGCGTGGACACATCACGCCAAGGACATTTATCAAAGAAACTAAAGAAAACGTTTGTTTATTGTTGTTTTTGATGAAAAAAAATGACACAATACTGGTCAACTCTGATGATAAAATTTTATTCCGAAATGAATAAGATTAAAGTAAAAAAAAAATTAATTAATCTTGCATTGATAATGGCTTCTATTTTCAAATTATAATACATACCCAGCAATGCTTTAAAACTGAGCGACCCATTTTATTATATATATATATATATATATATATATATATATGCACCAAAACGTGTTTCGTCTTTAGAAGACCCATTTGTGTGGTTAGACGCAACGAACGTATTAACTTTGAGGTTCGAACGCTGGACCTTAGTCATTACCGACTATCAAAGTCCAACGCCTTACCATCTCAACCAACTTGCCGGCTGCTAAGATGAAAGCGCTTTTAAACATTTGTTTGTATTCATTTTGATTGGCTTTTTAACGAAGATTTTAGGGAATAACTTTGCTTAATTATCTAAGTGGAGACCATAATTTCCTTATCAGAGTGCTCCTCACATAGGAGAGCGAATATATATATATACATAAATAATATTGTTATCCACAGACACTTGTTTCGTCTTTTGAATACTAATCTGTGTGGCTAGACGCAGATGCCCTGAGCAGCACTTCCCCAGATGTGGCAACAGTACTCTATCTTAGGATTTATTTGGCTCTTAAACAGGTAGATGATTGCGTCAGGAGTGAGATACATTCTGAAGCGGTAGAATGACCCAATCAATCAATATATATATATATATATATATATATATATATATATATATATATATATATATATATATATATATATATATATATATTATTATTATTATTAATATTATTATTACTATTATTTCATGTATCCACATAAAATTTTATAAGGGGATATAATTTTTATGTATCAATTTTCAGTATTTACTTCAACAGTGCTCGATACGTGAGTAGAGCTAGGTAATAAGTTATAAAAATGGATTTATGGCAATTACGCGGAAGCGTCTGTGTTCCTTAATTGTCATAAATATATTTTCATAACTTACTATATATATATATATATATATATATATATATATATATATATACATATATATATATTATTAATATTATTATTACTATTATTTCATGTATCCACATAAAATTTTATAAGGGGATATAATTTTTATGTATCAATTTTCAGTATTTACTTCAACAGTGCTCGATACGTGAGTAGAGCTAGGTAATAAGTTATAAAAATGTATTTATGGCGATTACGCGGAAGCGTATGTGTTCCTTCATTGTCATAAATATATTTTCATAACTTACTATATATATATATATATATATATATATATATATATATATATATATATATATATATATATATGTATGTATGTATGTATAAATCGGGCAAATTATCTAATAATGTTTTACGGGTAGTATGCAGTATGCATATCATTTTGACAAAAAAAAAAGGCCAACTCCAACCTTTTGAATTTGGTTATTTTATATTTAACAGGTTTGATCAGTTCTCGTGTGGATAATATTTGTGGCCGGATGTGGCTGTCTGCACTTAAGGGTGTAGAGTTGGTTCCTTTTCTGTTTTCGATGGCCGCACGATCCGAGTGAGCAGAAACTCAAGCGCATAAACTCTTTCTCCGGTTTCATTGAACCGACCGAAAATGTTGTGCCACACGCCAAACGCTCTACCACCCAGCCTTACGACTCTCTCTCTCTCCCTCGACCCTCCTTACTTAGAGAGCACCCTCATCCACCACCCCGCTCCACCGGTCTACACTTCGTCGCCGCCGCAGCCGCCGTCATCACAATTGCCAAATTGTTCCAAGACTCACGGCGGCGGTGGCGACGACGACGGCACCACAGCTGCTGCTGATAGCTTTCAGAAGCACCTTAAAGTCTACACACATATATACTTATATATTTGTCGTCGTCGCTAGAGAAGTACTACTACTGATACTGTGTGTAAGCTGTGGCTAAGGGAAGTTTTGAGCCATAGGTAGAGAGAGAGAGAGAGAGAGAGAGAGAGAGAGAGAGAGAGAGAGAGAGAGAGAGAAAGAGCGCTCATAAAAGAGCAAACTTCGAGACACATGTAATGATAGAATATAATAAAGGCACACGCAAAACGCACGGACGCAGCGGAGTTATTTTTCTACTTTAAAGTTGTTGTTTTTTTATCCGTTTGTTTTACAAAATTTCTCCTTTGATTTCAATTTGTTATAAATCAAATCAACAACAAAAAAGAGTATATCTCCTCTCTGATAATCTTGAATTGTTCGGTTTTGAATCAATAATTCCGCGTTCGATTCTTGCGCAAAGTAAAAGTTTATTTCCCAACTATTCATTTTAAATAAAAGCGACATAAAAAGAAGAAAAAGAAAAAAAAGAATGAACCCAGTATAGACAAGCAAAAGTCTCCAAATGTAAATACTTTTTCCCATCCCCGTCTCTCCGTCGCGCCAATCCACACGTCTGTTCGCACCACATGTGCGCATTTTTACGGACCATTCCAACAATAGCGGACGCGTCGTCCATCCTCCCGTGTACTCGCTCTCGCTGAGAGCTAAACTTAAACCCACACGAAACCGATACGGATTGTTTTTACTCAACCATGACAAGGATATTACACAATCAAAATTTCAACCTCGTTGGCACACTCGGGTAAGTAACCGTCATGTATTTGTAATTAACTGGGTGCAATTTGGTTATTCGTCTGATGCTTTTAATTCCATCAAACGGGGCACGTGTTTCTAAAAAAAAAAGGTAGCCATTATTATTATTTTTTAACCCATTTCTTCTTTTTCTTCTTCTTTTTCTTCTTTTTCTGATTCTTCTTTGTTTATTCGTTTATGTGTTATAACTCTTTAGGGCTTCTCGCTTTTTATCTAATCTTCTCAATTCAACGCTTATTTAATTTTTTAATTTTAATTTTTTATTTTTGCACAAATTTATATTTTTATCCGTAATTCTGTCTCGGATCAAATGCCTCGCAGCTGACCCATTCTGCTACAGCGGGTTTGGCTCGCTGAGAGCCTGACCTCTAGATCACTCAGAATGATAGTTCCGTTCGTTCGTAAAAGGCCACGCATTATCTCCTCCTTTTATAGAGATGATATGTTTATCGCCGGTTGCTTGGGGCGCTCCTACTGAGAAATGCCGACGGGTCCGATCACGCGAAATATTATACCCTTCCAGAGTGTTTCCGATTTGGGGAAGCTGGATTTT
This sequence comes from Sepiola atlantica, assembly GCA_963556195.1. NCBI lineage: Eukaryota > Metazoa > Mollusca > Cephalopoda > Sepiida > Sepiolidae > Sepiola > Sepiola atlantica. The sequence continues at coordinate 212,109,117 of OY744515.1, read as the reverse complement.
CCATCCACGTTAAACTGACTTCATGTCTATCTTTGCTACAGTGCAGTGGGAAGCAGATAAATGATCCCAGTGTAGTATCTGTTCGGTTTCATGACAGCATCTTTTTGGAGTAGGGTGTGTTAATTGCTTGTTGCCTAGGGTGTCCTCATTTGTGAAGCAGTGCCGATAGGACTATACATGTATTTTTGTTCCCATCCTGTTTCACCCAGAGTGCCCCGTTTTGGAGAGCTGGATTTTCCCCACGTCAAACTCTTCTTTATTTGAGAGGCATGTCAATAGGGATAGTGGCACTATTAATACCGCATCAATTTGCAGATCAAATTCTGTTAAATATTTCACCCGATAGTCCCCAAAAATGTCTTCTTTTTCTTTTCTTAAAACAATTGGTCTACACTATGCTATTTTTATAATTTTAGTCCATAAATGTATTACATTATTAGCAGAACAATCAATTTGTAAATAAAATTAGTGATATGAAATTTGGCAGATCAAAGAGAAATATTAAAAGAATTGCACAATAATCAGAAATGTCATTAATTATTTTGAAAGTTTCTTTTTAAAAATCTGTATTCCCCTAAAACAAGGCATATAGTCACACTAAGACGCAAGGGCTATTGTAATTAGGGGCCAGAGTTTAGTGGGGAGCTGTGAACCAATACGTTTCGTTCATATTAAATTTAAATATATTCATATCGGTAAGCAGGGAGCAGGGAGCAGGGAGCAGGGAGGGAATTCTAAAAGCAAGCGGTCCGAGAAATAAAATATATTAGAGTAGAAAGTTTTCCGGCATCTGCGAACCTCTACAGTGAAGGAGTGCGATTAATTCACCCCTCATCCTTCCGTCTAGTGATTAATCCTAAAACGAAATTCGCGCCTTTGTTTGTTTTTTTACTTCTTGTTTTGTGAATTTCTCTTTTTTTCATTTACTTCTCTTCTTCCTTGTATACACATAAGCTTCTGTTTGTGCTATGATTAAGTAGATTATAACCAATCGATACTGAGTTAGTCTCACACTATGGGCATTTTTAAGAAAAGAGAAAACTTTCGAACTACGAACTGAAGTGATTAAAATAGCGACAATCTAATCGGGAACTAAATAATTTGTAGAAACACGAAAACTGTTTTTATTTTTTAGACGAAAAAAAAAATGTCATTTTATAAAAGTGAAATAAATTAGATGGGACACAATTTTGTTTAAAATACCTATGCACTATTTTACGAATGCCAACCATACAAAATTGTACGTAAAAAATATTTTGAATGATTAAATTAGACATTATCTAACGAAAATAAATATAAATAAAAATTACAATTTTTTTTATATTGCCGTATGATTTTACCAAGCGTTTTTTATCGACCACCCAATACAGGGTTAGTATCCACCACCCCGGATTTAGGGTTATTGGCCATACTGGACTTCAGTTTAATAACAGCCACACAGGACATAGAACTAGTGACAGCTATCCAGGAGTTAGGATCATTGACCACCATTCTGGATATAGGATTAGTGACAGCCACTTGTAGTAAGGATTATTGACCGTCAGCTTAGACTTAGGGTGAATGGCCGCTACCTCAGACTTAGTGTTAATAAGAACCACCCTGGACTTAGGATTAATAACAGGCATGCCAGAGTGAGATTTTATGACTGACACCCGAGACTTAGAGTTAATGACCCCAACCCAGTTATTAAAACCATCCGATTAGCTGAGACTTAGGGTACAATTTGAGTCAATGGAGAGCGTTTCTATTTCAATTTTATTAGTGTACGGTAAAGTTTTCATCTGTGTTAATGTTAAAGCTTGATGCTTGCATTTGCCATATTTTTTTAGAACTAATATAAGAAACGCGTACACAGCAAAACAATTACAGAGCGTTGATTGAATAACTAGGTATGTAATGTTTTACTAGGAATCCAATTTTAGTATTCCTTTTCTATTAGGGAGTCTAACAATAATATCGTGGGGTCTGCATTCGTGATGGAAATCGATTTAACAGCAAAGATACGTTTTAGTTTACTTCATTTATAATTGAAAAGCAAGCATGGGCATATAGATATAATAATAAAAGTACTAATGTCGGTTTCAGGGCTGGTTGTATGGACCCACGGGTTCACATAACACCAAAGGTGCCTACTCATATATATATATATATATATATATATATATATATATATATATATATATATATATATATATATATATATATATATCATCGTCTCATGTTTAATTTACCCCACTCTATGTCTCTTTATCTATCGTGTATCCCAACATTCGTGCACTCTCCGGACCTTTTTGGCTAGGTAAAGAGTCTGGAACCGTTTCTGGTTCTGTACTTAATCTTTTCTGTCTTCGGTCGATGACGAAGAGGTCCTTCTAGACTGAGGCCATTTTTATTTTTCTCCAAATCCAGGGTGCTACTTTTTAGAAGAGCTGGATTTTCCTCATAATTAAAAACCGACCTTATGTCTAACTCCGTCCTCGTTTTGAGGTAAGTAAATAAGGGCAATCGTTACCGCAATAAGAAATGTAAGCTTGGTGCAGCCTTGTGTGGTGAACAGTGCTCGCTACTGGCTAGAATTTTTGTAGCTTATAGTGGAGAGCACACACACACACACACACACACACACACACACACATATATATATATATATATATATATATATATATATATATATATATATATATATATATATATATATATATATATATATATACGTATCATTTTTTTCTATCCAGAGTGTCTATTTTTGGAGAGCTGGATTTTCCTCACGTCTAACTTTTTTCTATTTGAGAGATATTTCAATAAGGATAGTTGCACTATTAATACAATATCAATTTACATATCAAATATCGCATATATATATATATATATATATATATATATATATATATGTGTGTGTGTGTGTGTGTATGTGTGAAAGTTACGTATAAAAACGGATTGACTAAAACTTGCTATCAAATTAACTCATATGGCGAGTTTTTTTTCCGTTCTTATTATCAAACGACTTCATAAAAATGAGTGAAGAAATGTTTTTTTACGAAATCTACCCATACACTGAAAAGAAGGAAAGCACAGCAAACAAGAGAGAGAGAGAGAGAGAGAGAGAGAGAGAGAGAGAGAGAGAGAGAAGGAGTGCATAGGAAAGAGAAAAAAGAACATGAGAATCTCATATTACTTTCAAATTTAGGAACACATTAATTTTTCTCAACAACTAAATAGTAGCAATTAATATGTTCCTTAACCCTGCCTGTGTGCCCTTCTTCCCTCACCACTCCAGACATCAGTTTCATTCTCTTGAACGCATGAATTTCACTCCTTGTCTTCTCTGTAATTTTTCAGTTTTTACCGTCTCTTTCATGTCATTTTTGTAAACATATTGCAAATCATATCTCTGCACTCATAGCTGATGCAGTCTTATTTATGATAAAGACAAAGTACAGAAGATCTCGTTATACGAGTTTATTTGATTGTATCGCTTCGTTTTTCCGATTTTTTCCATTAATTCATACACACACATGTATATATATATATATATATATATATATATACATATATATATATGTATGTATATGTGTGTGTGTGTGTGATCCATCGATTTCGAAATACTCCAAATAAACGTAATGACAAGCCAAGCTTTCGGTAGGAGGCTTGAAAACTGCAAGAGCAATTACCATCAAGACAAAGTTTTATGTGTACGAATCATGCGTGTGGTTTACACCTCTGTATTCTTCGGAGACATGGACCACATACCGGCGACAGCAAGTTTTTAGAGAAGTTCCACCCAACATGTCTTGAGAGGATTCGAAACATTAATTTGCAATCACTCACATCTGGCACCAGTGTTCTACACAAGCGGTTTTGTTGGGCATAGAAGTGAGCGTTAAACGTAGTCAAACGCACTGGGCTTGGAACTTAGTTAAGATGGAAGCCGACAGGCTTCCTAAAAAACTGTTATATGGTGAACTGCAACATAGTAAACGTCCGAGGAGGCACAAACCAAAGAAAGGTGTTAAGGTGTCAACGATAACTTGACAGCCCTTAGTGTGAACGTGGAGGAGTAGGAGAAAATGACTTAGGATGGATCGGTTGGGCGAAACCATGTCTAATACGGTTGCATGAGATTTGAGGCAAGACGACAAAACTAAAGTATTCCATCTTTTAACGTGATTTGCGTCAGCATCGTTGAACGCCTCAGATAAATTTCAGCCCTACCAGCAACCCGGTAACTATCGCTTCTCCTACTTTGCCTTTTAGTCCTCACTTTCCGTGAGCGATGTTTCTAACAAATGGAAGAGAAAATGCTGTACCCTGAGTCGACACTTATTTAGTGTGGAGATGATTTGAGTATTTCTCTTTCTTTCTGTTTTTGTTGCAATGTAACTAATAACGATGCTTGGTATTAACGTCTTGTTGGTTTTTCTGGGCTGACGTTATCCACCTGATAGTTCAAGGGCCCGAACCTTGGAGTAACTCCCAAGAAGGATGTCCTATCACCAGGTGTAAAATATCAGGGTTGCTGTATTGCCATTTGGTGAAAGGAGTCTGGATCATGCAGTAGTTTCCAGTGGGGTCTCTCGATGCTACATTAATAGGGACGGCTAGAGCTTTTCTTTTTTCAACTGATTACAAATATTATCTGCTTACTCATTCTCTCTGTGTGTCTGCTCTCAACGTCTCTACTGACGTTTTTCACATATCTTTCAACCCAAACATGACAATTACCAAATCAAAAGATAAGTATACACCCAGAACCCCAAATTCTAACACGAATCTCTCCTATCAGGTTTCCTTTTCCACGCTCCCAGAAGTTTAAATCCACTTAAAAGAGACTAAACCTGGCCTGTTGTTCGTGTGTGAAATTGCCATTGGTCTGTCAATTTCCATCGAGGAAGTTTAGGTTGTCCTCACAAGTTGTCAATAAAATTGATATATTTCTATATGGATAGCCATTGCCAATGTTTCTTTTCATATTGCCTTTTCCACTACATATCTGTCACAGATGCCAAACAATATTATTCCATGCAATTAATTGTAAACAATTCGATTTGCTATTTTCCTTCTCATAACTGGAGAGAAATTTAGAATGTGTACATTACCTGGCGATATAAGTACATAGATTAAATAAATAAAACCGTTTGAACTTGTTTGGTTGATTTCATAGCT
>OY744515.1:212061454-212096454 GCA_963556195.1 Sepiola atlantica | reverse complement strand
AGTTTGAACTTGGCACACTCAGGTCGTTAATCCACATCGGTACCCACATCACCACTGTCAACACCCGATATAAGCATAAAGAGACAGAACACAAATTCATATTTCGAACCCAAATATCAATCCGTCGATAGCAATGGCGGTAGTATGTACCCATCGCCATTGTAAACGATTTCTACTCATGCATGTCGGGGCACATGTCAGCATGATACATATTTATATACAATCATGATAGATGAATAGATAGGCAGATAGATGGATGGTATATGTGTGAACGTTTATATATTTAGACAAGCATGACTGATGAGAATCTTCGCGTCTACAGAGACCGAGGCGATAGTGTTTATAACACATTGCGTCGCCCGATCGACTTTGTCGTATTCGCTTGTAATAATGACAAATTCAGATCGACTCGAACGCGCGAAAGTCCGGCTTGAAGCAATTTGTATCGCAAGGGTCACGCCATTATTCGCTCTACTTGGCTTTGCTTTCTTGACATGACACGTAACCGAAAAATCTAAACAAAAATAAAAGGCCAAACCACCCCAAGCACATAGAGAACCGCCCGCAAAGGTTGAGAGGTGTTGCACAGCGAAAAGAAGAGGCGAACATCCTTCTGAAGATTCCATTAGACATTTGTTACAATCATTTTGACAGTCTCCAAAGCAGAATTGCCAAAACTATCTGTACAATAACACGCAGGTCATTTCCTCTACACGTACGTTATCACCTTCCACATCCATTAAACAAATAAGATTGTCCGATCACAAAAGATGAAGTAATGCTTATTATCTGGTGTCGCTTTTGCCAGTTGTGACATTCGCTTTATTTATTTAAAGTATATGTGTACTTTTTAGGAATAGGTATGCAAATAAATTTCAGTATTTACGTTATCAATTTCGAGTTTCACCAGAGAGTTCTGAAACTGGCGAATGTTAACTAACTTCGCAGAACAAACCAAGCTTCAGCCATGAATGCCCAACAGTCTTTGTTTTATCGCCGTTCAATGATAAGCACACCTGGTTACGACGTGCAAATTTCTAAATAACTCTGCGACACCTCTCTTTTGGCATTGCCTTAATTTTGGTTGTGATTGCTACCTTCAGTTTAGCAATAGTCTGGGTATTGTTTTGTATAGATAGTATACTTGAGATAACCCCACAGACGAAACTCTGGGTAGGATTTTTAAGGTCCGATGAGTGTAAAGTCCATTCAGGATCAACCCCTTTACTAATGAGACGATCATCAGAGTGTCCCGGCGTATCATTGAACTGCGATAAAAAAGACCGTTGGATATTCATGAGTGAGACTTGGTGTACAAGTCAGGCATAGACAGAAGTGTATTTGTACCAAATATGCTTGGATTGCAGAAAGGAGTATGAATTTTATTAACGATTCTATTAGTGGTATTTATTTTGGAGGGGGTGTCATCCTGTATTTGAACCTTTTAAAAATGTTAATCTCAATCGAAAAAAAACAACCGTAGAATTTGTACGGTCTCTCTCTCTCTCTCTCTCTCTCTCTCTCTCTCTCTCTCTCTCTCTCTCTCTCTCTATCTATCTATCTATCTATATATCTATCTATCTCTGTTTATTAACAGTCGAAAGTAATAAAGAATAAAAGTACTGGAATAGTTCATCATAAACAAAATGGAATATCTCAACAAGTAGTAATACTATTCACAACGTACCTTGAAAGGGAGACATAGCGAGCAGAAAGAGACTAACTTTGAATTTTGTCCGTTTATTTTTTAAATTTAACTGTTTTTTTCTTGATTCAGAAAATCTAACACGAGTTTAATGCTTGACCCAACGAGTCACTTTTTTTCTAGTATGCATTATTTGTTGACTAATTCTCTGATGTTTTGTGGTTACAAGAAATTAACGCATTGGTTTGTTTACAAAGTGTAACCTTCTCGTCGGCTCCTCGTGTGGTAGATTTGGGCGCGGCACGATGCCCTAGAACTGGCACTGTGTTCACCAGTTTATATCCTTTACTTTTTAACCACAAGAATGTCGCAGAAACAAACTTGCCAAACCCATAGCATCGACTCGCTTGATCTTTTGACTGGCAACTGGCGATAAATTGTTTGGGGTATGTCTGTTGACCAGAATATAATTAATGGTTTTGGTGGTTAGTTTAATATTTCTGCTTTGGGAACATTTCAGAATTGTATCTATCATTCAAAATTGTAGACCTTCCTCCTAGATGTGAGCGTTCATAAAAAAAGCACCTCTTAGTTGACGTCTGCCTTGGATAAAAGGTTTTGTGTTGGAATTTGTGATCAATTTGCCTTTATTTAGTGAACAGAATGTATTGTTATCGAATCACGAACTTTTGCTTTTGGATTCCAACATAAATATGGGTATAGACGATGGAATGCTGGTTTTCTACACTTGGTTTTGATTCCACATCTTTCCGTGCCGATAATTGAAAAAGATATCCATGAGAACTAAATATCTTATATATACATTAAATAGTTTTCCCCTGTTTCTTTTAATGGCTTGTTAAGAAAAAGTCCATACATAAAACTGTTCAGTCAGTCAGTATTGGCAAATATTTTCGTCTGTGTTCTTTAAAACAAAGTTGTTATTTATCATCGATTTCATCGGATTTCATATTTAACCCGATCAACAGTTCTTGCTTTGATTACTAATATCATAGAAATAGTGGGAGGATATAACCTCCGCATCCTCCTAAATTATCTCTCTGCCACCAATAACACCGTGAAGAAATCTGGAAGAAATCTAATTTAAAATCAATGTTTCTGAATTTCACCAGTAATACCATCTCTCTCCTCCATTTTTGACAAGCTATTCCTCAATTGAACGTTATTTGACTTATTTACACAATAACCTATTCACAGAGAGCTTTATCCTGTGTTATACTGTGTAGTAGTAGTAGTAGTAGTAGTAGTAGTAATAATAATGATGATGATAACAACAACAACAACAACAATGATGGTGATGACGACGACGACGACGACGACAACACGGTGAGCAACTTTACAAGACTCCAACCCGCTAAGACGCAATTCCAAGTTTCATTCCCCTTTAAGGACGTAAAATATTTTTTTACATTTATTTTTATTTTTAAATCGCGCGCGACGTTTTGCTTTGACGGAGTCGGAGGAAAAAATAAATGGTTGGATTTATTCATGACACAAATAATGTTTTTGTGCAGGCGAAGAAATTTGATTTTAGTGACGTAAATTATGAATGAAATTAAAATGACTCTCGAGCCAAGCCGGATAAGGACAGCTAGTTGTTTATAAATCGTAGACATTTTAAAATGGCGGAACGGAACGATAATTCGCTTCATCATCGTAGATGATTGCTGTCACATCACATTTTTCCACAGTGAAAATGCATCGTTAGCTGCAGGACACTGACCAGTATTGATGTGATATAGAATTTGTCGTGCACTTTTTCTAGCATCCACTCATATAATGTTTGATAAAGGCTATTTTTTATTTGTCAAATGTAAAGAAATTCATTATATTTTAGCCAAGAAACACTTTATATATATTTAAAAAAATGTTTACCACATATTTTATATAATTTTACGTGAGGTAAAATGGGAGACAACTGAGAACAATAGAAAAAAACAACTAATGAGTGAATTGGTTTTTGTTTCACGCTTGTCAGGGTCATTTACGATAAACAAAAGATACCAAAAATAAAGACAAAAAAACAACCATATAAATGGAAGGGGATTCCACTAAAAAGTAAAAGTCAACCAGGTTTATAGGCCGAATGATATACTAATTGTTTAAGCGAATTCAACCATGATAAGTGAAAGAATAAACTACAGAGAAATTACACTAATGCTTACAGAATACCTCTGCTTGTGGAAGGGGGACTTGTCAATATTAACAGAAATAGTTTCAATAAGTTTTACGTGAAACAACTGGTGAGATCTACAAAGGGAAATAAAATAATCCACACTGAATTTAGAGGCACAGCTCAGTTTATTTATTAAGTGTTCACTAATAGCTAACCCAGATATACAATTTAACTTATTAAAAAATTCCAAGTTGCCCACTACGTATCTCGAAAAATACGTATTTGCAGTGCGATCTTGCAACTTATTAACTGGTTCTGCACATGCAGTTAGCATCATACGGACATTCAAAATTCTAAATAACAGAACTACAATAAACCTCTTTACATATAATTTTAATCAAAGGTATTGTGTCAAGCAAAATAGATGTGTTGGCAGAAAAAAATACGTGTATTTGTCGAGCGAATTATCACTGGTGTTCCATATCGAAGATAGGCAGGGCATTTGTCGGGATCCAGTAATTTAAGATTCAGAAAATATTCAAATTATCGATATTAAAGGAAACCCCCTTATTAATGACAACTAAACGTGCAGCTCAGAACCAATCATCAAGGATCTGTGTGCACGGATCTTGATAGGATCGATCTTACGCCGGGTGAAATGAATGCCGCAGTTAATTCTACTGTTAATAATTTAGTTGATTATCTTTTACCATTAATGGGTGATTTCTTACAGAGTGAATTATTTCTAACGTCTTCTTTTTACTAGCGCGTCGCTTAAAAGAGAAATGCTTCTAAGCACGTTAGAAAACTTCGTCAGTCTATCCAGTATTAACGAAAATACTGAAGATCTGTCTTCCGCATCTTAGTACAGACCAATTAGTCATGAGTAAGTGGTTGGCATCTGATGAATCAAGAAGTTGTCAACCACCTCAGAAAAATCAACATGTTCAGTGACAAGAAATATGGATTTCGTTCTGCAAGATCAACAGCACACGCGCGGACCGTAATATCACACAGGATCGGTGAATCTACGTGCGGGGGCTTCATTTCTAGAGAAAATAGCTCTTGACATTTCAAAGGCCATGGATAGGGTTAGGCACAAAGGGTTACCCCTCAAGCTTGTTAGCTATGGAATATCCGGAAATGTCTTCTCAACTATCAAATCATTTCTTCTGATGTGGTTTCTAAAGTAGTCGTTGATGGACAAAGATCTGAAGCACATAGTATTAACACCGGCGTGCCTCAATGATCTATTCTGGGCCTCTTCCTGATCTTTATCGATGATATCCCAAATCACATTCTAAGATTATTCATGAACGTGTATATAAATGGCACAACCATATATGGCAATAGTTTCAATTTGTTGCATTTACAGGCTTATAGCATAACCTGTAACTCTTTGGTCGTCGTAGAAGAACCTTCGCTGTTGATCCAAAATGGGGCGATGTGTCGTCTCTTGATTCGGCGAATTCCAACAGCCCGGGAACTATTCGTACTGCCTTGTTGTGCTTCGTTTCGCCTCACCGTGCGTCGCGACTATTCGTACTAAGCTTGTCGTCTGCAACTTCATATCTCCGTAGCCTGCTCGCCGCTGCTATCGTTCGTCGCTCCATCGCTGCCGCCATCATTCTTTTCGCTCTGTGTCGCTGCCGTGTGAACTACTATTTGTTTCCTTCGTGTTCGGGCTGCTATCTTCGCTCTGAAATCAAACCTTTGCTTCAATAAATTCACAAAGTCTTTTGCTGTTTAAATTCGAGGCATTTTTATTTACTAACTAATTAGCCGACAATGGACAGGTTCGTTGGAAAATAGAGAGATAGAGAGAGAGGCCACACTAGTTGAAATTCCTATGTTAATCACATAATCACTTGCAAGGGAGGAAGAGGAATATATCGTTTCCACCTAACTGGGCTCTTATGTTGGGATTCGAAATCCCTTCTTTATAACAGCTACATGATGATGCGTTGTTCTCTCGTCTCTTCCAAGTGAGAACTGATTAAATCTCAATTTAACTTTCTCACAGCGGAAAACTGACGTGACAAAATCTCGTGATCAACACGCAGCTGTGACCCGGCCTCTGAACTTGAGGTTACGTCACTGTCTCCGCAAATCGTGGGAACACATCCACCAAGTTGCACGAGGTGACACCGCCACAAATCGCGCAATTTAAACCCGACTTCCACAGATGCGTCCATCTCTCACAAGGCCATTACCTAACAAATTATCGTTACCAATCCTAACGCTGTTTCCTCACCCTCCACCTTGCACACTCATTAACCCTTATCCTCGAGTGATCTTTGAGTTTTGATAAGCGATGACTTGCTAGTACAGATATATAGATCTAATTGAAGAATTATAAAATCTCTAGTTGGAGCAGAGGTAAGTTTGTGGATATTTTGACAATGCGTGAAGACCATGCGGATGCAGTCATTTGTAGTTTTATTGTATATTTAAGAAGTTGTCTGTCTATGGATGCTGTTTTTGATTAAGTGTTTTAATGAGTTCTGTAAGGTAGTGATCCTGATAAGATTGTGTTTATTTATTGATATGGAGTTCGGAGCAAATATGTTTGATGCGTATAATGGCAGTATATGGATTTGTCTCTGGATTGAGAGGTATGTGTTAGTAGTCTAACGATTTGTGGTTGTCTGTAGGTATCGTGTAGATAAAGGTAGATAACATTATTATATCTAAGAATGGGATAGTTGTGTTTGATAGTTCAATTATAAATGTTTTATGTGGTGGTCATTATTAGCATTTTTTTTCATGGAAATCGCTGCCGGCAAGGCATGGAGCTACTTGATCTAAGGATCTAACAAGAACAAAACATGATTATCGCAAAGACAAGGGATGCTTATTGGCCGTAGCCTTTGAAACACTAAGATTATAAATAGGTAGAAAAACAGAAATAAGGTTCCACAAGTCTGCAGTTCTTGGAAATAAGCTACTGTAACACGAAGCTGTATTATAACGAGGTATTCAAACAGCGAATTTATGAAGACGACTAGACTAACGAAACAAACGAGCTTGAACAAATGGAGGAGGGAATATATCAGACAATTCTGAAGAACATGCCATAATAGTATTTATATAAAAAACTGAGACTAACAACATCATGTCTGTGAGAGAGGAGTTGCAGATAAGAAGAAAGGGTGGACCCAACCAAATTACAGATACGCTTCTGAACCTTATCAAGAACCTTCAAATGGGAGAGGGGTTCTTCAGCCCAAATATCACAACAGTACCTCATAAAAAAGTATAATATTAGATTTGTAGAGATAGTGTATAGACTCAGGTGTGAGAAAGTGTTTGGAGCGATAGATTGGTGAAACTTAATTTATTTGTCTGATCCATGCATCCATATGAAGACAATTCCATCAATATATCTACAGTTGTACATTGGTCTTAGCTTTTAATTAATTTTGTCTCTAATACATGTACAAAAATAACAATGAAGCTACAAATATTTTGCTAGTTAAATTTATCAAACGACGACAAAATATCGACAAAATAAATTGAATTCGTTTTCCTACTCTGTTCGTATGTAAGTATCTGTATATATGATTTAATATATAAAGTTAAGTCCGTCTCTTTATGTTTTAGGGGGTAATCGATAGTTTTCTTAATACAGTATCAATATTTGATTCTGATTCTACAGTTTATGGAAGCAGTAGCCAACAAGTATAGTTTAAGTATTGACATTCGATTGAACCAAACCTCTAATCAGCAGTTGCTATTTTAATTATTTGATATTGTCTTATTTCACAGAAAGTTTTTTTTGTGAATCGTTGTAGCATGTTGTTATGAAGTTAAATCATAGGCGCAACAATATTCACCTCCATAGTTCGCGCGTAATACAAAAAACCCAAACAGACAGCTTGCTTCCTCTTTTCCGGTTCTTCTCCCAGACCCGACGCACACAAGAACGTCTTTCAAAATAGCCTTAGCTTTTGGTTAGAGGGGGAGGCAAGTTGAACACGCGACTAGAGACGTTGCCGAATTCAATCACAGATGTTCACACATAAACTTACTAAACGAAAGGAAAGTATACATACGCACATTGTCAACCTAGTTCACAGAACTTACACACTGCCACACGCAATCTCACACGACAGCAGTCGAGACAAATATGGCTATTCAACTTCTTCTTACAGATGAAACAACTCTTTCTTCACATGGAACGTTCCTGAACACTCATTTACAACTGACATTTTATTTTTGATTATCCTAACAAGTTCTGAATAAAATTGATATATTTTGGTATGGATACATTTTGTCATTCTTTCTTTAATGTGGCCTTATTCCTCAGCAAGTTTTTTTGTGGGTCGTTGCACAAGGTTAAGCAGTTAAATATATACTTTCCTTAATTTGATAATCATCTTTATGCGAAGAATTATTCACTTGAAAATAGATGACGTAATATAGAATGAATAGTAGACTTTGGCAACTTTTGAAAAATAAAATGAAAATGGTTGACGTCACAAAATGAACTTTATTTTTCAAAAGTTGCCAAAATCTGACGATTCCCGAACAGGCTGACACATATATGTATGTGGATAATAATTAGAAAATACTTATTATAATATTATTTAATATCCACCTTAAAATCAGATGTCAAATTCATGCGTAAATACGAGTTCCGTTCATTGGTGATGTCGAACACTGTGTGACAGCTTATTATATGTTTGCTTGTAAAGACATAAATAGACCTTAATTCTCCTCATTCAACATAACTGTTAGGTTGGCCGCATGGAGTAGATGATTTGGACTTGAGTTTAAAGGTGACTCATGTCTTATGTTCGAACCGGGCGACCAGCCGACCAGTTATCTCCACATTAACGATATATATATATATATATATATATATATATATATATATATATATATATATATATATATATATATATATATATATTTCTTTCTTGGTAACAATCATGCTTTCGTCCGATTCAAGCGGTGTTCAGGTCGTCCCAGACCGGCATTAAGTGTGTCTTTATGGTGATTATTCCCTGCTTCACGTTTGGACACGACTATGTGTCTCATCTGTCCCTCATAGGGCAGTTGATGGACAAAGATAAGCAAGCAAGCAAGATACAGACATTAACGCATTGTGAAAGGAAGAAGATTCAACAAATGACTAAGTTTATTCCCATCAGAGGTGAGGCTAGGCGAGTCGGTTACACGAAATTACAAGCCTTTCCTAACTCCAATTTCTAGATCCTGTGCCTAATTCTTACTTAGCCACTAAGAGAAAATGGCCGATTTGAAACGGACGCAGATTTCTCTTGTTGATATGGTGTGCATCAGTTTTCGTCCTATTTATTTAATGCTCTGTCTCCTCCATACATAATCTTATATCTTTGAACAGTTGAAGGGGTTTTCATTTTACAAAACAAGACTTTCGGTCTGCTGGATATGGAAAGTGCCAAACTTGTAATCATGTCTCTCTTACCAATAACTCGTATTTTCACAGTCTCCTTCTTTGCGTGTATTCTAATACTCTGCACGATCTTCCAAGCTGCATTGGTTTGGCAGTCAGACAATGCTATATTCCATCCTCACCACATTCGCAGGTGGTTAAGTCGGTTTTGTGACCTCATCTGGCCATAGCAACTTTTAATCGCCCCATTACGGTTCTGAGGCGGTTAATTGTTTTCCACTGGACCTAGGGTGATTCTGAGCTGGGAGGGAGGGTCTCAGAACGGGATGATTCCCGTGTCAGTAAGAGGGGGCATTCAATAACCATCTTGTCCACAGCTGTAGTCTGATCTGTCCTTGTTAGGGGCTCGACATAGGCGAGGAAGCTTCTCCCTGACTTCAGAAATGAATAAAGTCGATTTAATAACCCACTTAAGCAGACATGTAATGGTACAAAAATACTCAGCTGAACGTGAATTCTTACAAGCAAACACGAACATCACTAGTCTTGCCCTTTTAACAAAAAGGCAGAAGTATAGTATCTGTTTTAATATTATATTTCAGTCTTTACTTTCTTTCGTCAGTAAAGTAGAAATCCTTCTTGACTAAGTCAATTTTAATTTTTGTCTAAATCCAGACTGGCCCCATTAAAAACCGACCTTGTGTCTAACTCTGCCCCAACCCCGTGAAGAGGCGAGTAAATAGGGACTATTAAACTAATTGTCGACATTGATCAGTTACTTTTATTAATAACTCGCAGAGATACCCGGTGTTGTCCTGGAGTATAAGATAAGAAAATAGAACATTTTTAAAAGTGTGTATGACCTTTCTTTTAAAACACCTCCCCCCTCTCTTTTTCTCTCTTTCTCTAACTCCACACATCCTCAATCACGTTACTTTATGAACAGAGGAAATGAAAAAAAATGTTTTCTAACTCCATGCCCTAAATTGAGCTCTGGTGACCACAAGCGCATGGATATTCATGTATCGTTTGTTCATCACCAACTCGAGGTCAAACTGCATCAGAATATGTAAGGTTTGTAAGTGTATCTTTAGCAGTTTCTCAGTTTTTACCGAAAACACCTATACATACATAAGAACTATTTTTATTTTATATAATAAGCTAGCATGGTTACCCAGCATTTCCCGGGGGTACGAACAACAAAATAGAAGAGTTACAAAGAGTGTAGCATCTTTCTTTTAAAATGTCCCTCTTCTACACCTCCCTCTTTCCATCTCTTCGTCTCCCCCTCTCCTATCGCTCTCTATCCCCATTTCCCCCCTTTCCTTTCGTTCTCTTTCCCCTTCCCCTCTCTCTCCACTTAATTCTTTCCGTCTTCATCTCTATCACCCCTTCTCTATCTATGAATCCTCACATCTCTCTCCTTTTCCTATATCTCCCCTTCTCTCTCCCTCCCTCGTCTCTCTCCCCCTCCCCCTGCCTATCACTCTCTGTCCCTCCCTCGTCTCTCTCCCCCTCCCTATCACTCTCTCTCTCTCTCTCTCTCACCATATCTGGCAATTAAAAGAAGACATTGACGGATTACTATAGAACATAAAAAAATCGCTCGAAATTTACACTCCCGCAATTAATTATGTTACTGGTGACCCCCAAAACAATTAATATTAAAGTGTACCTATATTTTGCTCAAAGCAATCCCGAAAAATTGTAGTTTTAATTTTAGCTGGATACAAAAACACGGACAATTATCCTTTATATAATAGAAGGTTGCCAAACTTAAAATAAAAAAAGTACTTTTTGATCAGATGTCATACGATAGAAGTGATTAAATAAACAAACTAAAAAAAAAGGATTTCGTTTTCCTCTACAAAAGTATGAGTGACCCTAAAGATCAAACCCTGACCACAAAACCCTTCTAGCGTAAATGTAAACAGTTTTAAAATAAAGATTATCAAGTCTATAAAATAAAGAGAATCTCTTAACTCTTTCAACATAAACTGCAAATATGAAACGTTTTAGAGCGACCATTTCTGAATTGTTATCATAAAATTTATCAGGAATGGAACTAGAAGCAATAAAAGACATTTTCGAAAACCGTCTTTTCACTAGAAGACAAATGCGACAAAACGGTTGCTTTTGATTGGCTAACCATTTCCTCTATGTGAACATCTACAACGGAATAACATTTGTAACTGAGAACGTTTACAGAACAACTCTTGCGCCTAGCACCTACTTTCTTCTTCCTTTCTTTTCAAATATAAAGATAGAATGAAGAGGATTGATATATAATGACGAACAAACACATTACTACAAAGAATGGCAAGGTTTTATTGATATAAAACTTTGAAGCAATATCAGTCGGTTTCTTTTAAATGTCCCTTCAAAAGAGAGAAGCTTTTCTTTTTAACTGCAATAGTTGAGTAATAGTTTTAGCGCTGGTGAGGGAAGTATGTGAGTATGAATTTGTCGCACTGTGTGTATTCTCCGCACCGAATTTGTGGTGGTAGCGCTTATGATACTCGTAGAGTATGTGGTAGTTCAATCAACAACTGATCTAGTCATTTTGAGTTTTCGCTTTTATGATGACAAAGATGGTCCTAGGGGAGATCCCACTATATTTTTAGCAGACTTTTTCATACTTGGTCAATCGCTTGATCCATAAATAAATAAATAAATAAATAAATAAATAAATAAAATATAGTGTCAAATATGTCACTCATAGAATCGCCAAGAAAATACATGAGCCTTTCTGCAATCCAACTATATTTGGTACAAATAATTTTAGTTTATGTACGACTTGTTCAGTAACTTTCAATCATAATGCGACGAAATAGTAAACGATCTAACATATTACAAATTATGTTTAACAAATGTGAAAGCCGCGCAAATTTGAAACCTTAATTTAAGATGAAAGCGAATTGTAAGGAATAAATAATAAAATCTATGAAACATAAATATCATATCACAATCTATAAATTAATAGGCATAACTGCATCATTCTCTATAACTTTAATCAGAAACTAAACGATGCAATCTTTTAAAAGTTGTATTATATATATATATATATATATATATATATATATATATATATATATATATATATCGACGCAATGATTTCTGAGATAATCATACAAGCTTTGTTACTATTTCAATATCTATGTATAAATAGCTATTCCTTTGTGTGTAACACGGAGAGAAGCATGTGAACGCGTGCATCAGAGGTAGCTGGCTGAAGTATCATAATTGATCGTAACATAAACAGGACGAAAACTGTTTTCCTTTTTACAAGTGAATTTAATAATAAAATATTATATAATTTAGGAATCAGAATTTATGGGTAAATCTGGAAGCAATGAAAAAAGAATGCCAGTCTGGACATGCATAGTGATAATAATGATATCAATAATTGTAGGCGTTTGAAGAACAGTTAAAAAAAATGGAAACAAGGCTCTGCGAAATTGAAATCAAAGGAATTATTGACACTACACAACGCACGGCACTGATGAGAACAGCTTCGAGTGCGAAACTCACCCACATAACCAGGTAACGCCGACCAACTACAGATAAGTTGTAATAGAATTAGACAAAAATATAGAAAGAAAGTTACACGAAACCAAGAGAACTGAAACTGTCAGTAATCCCATAATCTTACCCCCCCCCCTCACTAAAGTGTGGTGACACCAGCCTCAACTGGTACTAGAAAAATGTTTATGAAGGAGTAAAGAAGGTAAGAATAACGAGGAGGGAGGGAGCGCTAACACTCCACTGGGGGGCGCGGAAAGTACTGAACCTTTTGGAAGGCTTATTGTCACTAGAACTACATAGAAAACTAATCGCCGTTATCGGTGAGAAATAAATGGTAAACCGCTGTTGCAATAACGTAAACTAGCTTGCAATGGTTATCTAAAGATACGTAGAGTGGCTGTAATATTAGAAAATTTATAGTCACTCAGATTCCAGGAAACACCGCTTGTTGTTGCTAATGAGCAATCACTGATGATGACTAATTCATAAACTTCAATTCGATAACTTATAATAATATGTATATATAAATATATATAATAAATATGTATATATAATGTTATATATATATATATATATATATATATATATATATATATATATATATATATATATATATAAGTAAGCAAAGTTCAAATTACATTCAAAAAGCCAAGATTTTTTTTCTTACAAAGCACGTTTAAAAACAAACATCTTTCAATGTCAATTATTTGACGAGTCGTTTTGCTTTAAGTAAACTAAACAACATCATTATTTATTTAAATATTGGATCTGTTCACTTCAAGTTTGTCAGAAAAAGTACATTTCTCAATTTGAAAAAAATTATTACTTATTTTAACATGGAAGGCAAACGTTCAGAAGAAAAACTTTGAACTCACATATGCTCTGTTGTTACTGATTAACGTTCGTCGAGCTTACATTAGAATAGATCAGTAAATATAAACTAGTGAAAGTATATGCTAAAATATATATTTTCACAATAACATACATATTTATATATATATATATATATATATATATATATATATATATATATATATGTAAAATGTGTGTATATGGATTTAGTTTCAGTAAGAAGAATATATTTATATATAAATGAATAAATGCGGAAGTTAGTTGTATTTATAACTCCTATATTACCATCAAAACGACTTACTATTATTTAAACCAATGATACAGAATAGCATTTTGAAATAATGTCTATATAGTACTGAGAAATGGTGGAAGAGTCATTATAATAACTTATTTATTTGGCATTTTATTGGTCTATTTTCCGATATATATATATATACAGGGTGATTCATAAGTCACTTAGCTATATATTTTTGAAATTCTAAAGTTAAAAAATACGGTAATACAAAACAAAAAGTTTATTCAACAAATTCATTTATGGAAGTTTAAAATTACAGCAAATTTTCAAAATTTTCACCTTCGTTCTGCATGCATAGCTCCATTCTTTTTTGAAAGGAATTTACGACTCTTTGTAGCATATTTGATTGATTAATTTTAACAAACTCGGCAGTGATTTTTGATTTGAGGTCGTCATTGCCTTTCAACAAGTGTGGGAGATTCAGCAAATTTGGCCATATGAATAACAATAAAAATTCGCTCTTCAATTGTAAATGACATACTGCCTGAAAAAAAAGCACATATGATGATTTACACAAATTTAAATGAATAAACGAACAAATATATAAACGAACAAATTTAAAATAACAAATAGCAGTGATTAGAGAGTAAGATAACAATTATCAAAAGTTCATAGTATGTTTGTGCTTCATATGGTAATCATTTTAAATAGCTAAGTGACTTATGAATCACCCTGTATATGCATATGCAACAGTTTTGTCGATTTAAACAGTAATTAATTAAAGTAATTTAATATAAAAAGAATAAATTACGAAAACCTTTCTTAAATTATTTGTTCATGATTTTTCAAGGGTAGTAATTTACATGAACATCACTGGCTAGGTAGAAATTCTTTCTTTTTTTCCATTGCTTTATGGTTTTATTTAAAAGATAAATAAATTTACATAAAAATAACAAAAATGTTACTATTGATCTATTGATTTGTCGAAATATCAATGTTTATCTATTTATGAATTAAGTTTTTGTCTTCTGTTTACAAGTAACTTATGAATGACATGTTTATTATTTAAAATTTGGGTTTGCGCAGCAATAGCGAGCTGGCAAAGTCAGCGAGTATATATATATATATATATATATATATATATATATATATATAGGTGTGTGTGTGTGTATACATATATTTATATATATTTATATATATATATGTGGGTGTGTATACATATATTTATATATATTTATATATATATGTGTGTGTGTGTATACATATATTTATATGTAAGTAAATTTCGTGTACAACAGAATCGTAGGATTAATTTTAGAGGAAGCATTATTATAATCAATGAAACAGACGAGTGGAAAAAAAGGAAAATTGTTAAAATTACCTTAGCCTTGTCGTCTGACCCTCTGAGAGGAAACGTCAGAATGGTAAATTAAAAACGAAAAGTCGAATGAGATATGAGGGGAAAAAACTTATTTCAGTTAGAGGAAACGATTGAAAGGAAAAAAAAAAAAAGAAAAAAAGTAAATCTCTCAACGTTATGGTGGCTTTAAATCATTAAAGATCCCCAACTGATGCTTCAAAATCTTTTGTCTACACAGGCTAGGTCGAGAGTTGTTAATGACTAACGCCTCAATAATATTGAGATGGTAGTTCGACCTGGCACTGTGTAAAACAGAAAACCACCCATCGGAATACTTGTCAGAACAACTATTTGTACTAACAAGGTGATTACCGATAGCTGATTCTTGTGCCTGGAAGTTCCCGGATGATCTCGAAACCTTGTGTAGGCGAATATCACGTGGTATGTGTCGGGATATTCTAAATTCTAATCTTTGGGATGTCTTGCCAACGTAGTCAGCTCCACACTGACAAATGAATTTATAAACTACAGAATTCTTTTGAATGGCTGGCAAAACGTACGTATATATATTTTTATATATGTATATACGTATATATATATTTATATATGTATATACGTACGTATATATGTAAATATTTATATATGTATATACGTATGTATATATATGTATATATATATATATATATATATATATATTTATATATGTATATATATGTATATATATATATTTATATATGTATATACGTATGTATATATATATATTTATATATGTATATAGTATGTATATATATGTATATAGTATGTATATATATGTATATAGTATGTATATATATATGTATATACGTATGTATATATATGTATATAGTATGTATATATATGTATATAGTATGTATATATATATGTATATACGTATGTATATATATATGTATATACGTATGTATATATATATGTATATACGTATATATATGTATATACGTATATATATATGTATATACGTATATATATATGTATATACGTATATATATATGTATATACGTATATATATATGTATATACGTATATATATATGTATATACGTATATATGTATATACGTATATATATAAACGTATTTATATATGTATATACGTATATATGTATATACGTATATATATATATAAACGTATTTATATATGTATATACGTATATATGTATATACGTATATATATATAAACGTATTTATATATGCATATACATATATATATATGTATATACATATATATATGTATATACGTACGTATATATATATGTATATACGTACATATATATATATATATGTATATACGTATATGTATATACGTATATATATGTATATATATATGTATATATATATGTATATACGTATATATATATGTATATACATATGTATATATATGTATAAATATGAATATATGTATGTATATATGTATATGAATATATGTATGTATATACGTATATATATGTATATGAATATATGTATGTATATACGTATATATATGTATATACGTATATATTTGTATATACGTATATATATGTATATGTATATACGCATGTATATGTATATACGTATATATATATAAGTATATATGTATGTATATATATACGTATATATATATGTATATATATGTATACACGTATATGTATACGTATATATATATGTATATATATACGTATATATATATATGTATATACGTATATGTATACGTATATATATGTATATATATACGTATATATATGTATATATATACGTATATGTATACGTATATATATATGTATATATATATATGTATATATATATATGTATATACGTATATATGTATATATATACCTATATATGTATATATATATACGTATATATATACGTATATATAGATATATATTAATATATGTATATGTATATATATGTATATATTTATATATGTATATTTATTTATATATGTATATATATTTATATATGTGTATATATTTATATATCTATATTTATATATCTATATATATTTATATATGTATATATATTTATATATGTGTATATATTTATATATGTATATCTATATATATTTTATATATGTATATATATTTATATATGTATATATATTTATATATGTATATATTTATATATGTATATATTTATATATGTATATATATATGTATATATTTATATATGTATATATGTATATATATTTATATATGTGTATATATATGTATATATTTATATATGTATATATGTATATATTTATGTATGTATATATGTATATATTTATATATGTATATATGTATATATTTATATATGTATATATTTATATATGTATACGTATATATTTATATATGTATATATGTTTATATGTATGTATATATTTATATATTTATATATTTGTATATGTATATATATATATGTATATATATATGTATTTATGTATATATTTATATATTTATATATGTATATATGTATATATTTATATATGTATATATGTATATATTTATATACGTATATATGTATATATCTATGAATATTTATATATGTATATATGTATATTTATATATGTATATATGTATATTTATATATGTATATTTATATATGTATATATGTATATTTATATATGTATATATGTATATTTATATATGTATATATATATATTTATATATGTTTATATATATGTATATTTATATATGTATATATATATGTATATATAAATCTATATTTATATATGTATATATGTATATATATATGTATATATATGTATATTTATATATATACGTATATGTATATTTATATATATGTATATATTTATATATGTATATTTATATATGTTCATATGTATATGTATATACGTATATATGTATATGTATATACGTATATATGTATATATATATATGTGTATATGTATATACGTATATATGTATGTATATATATATGTGTATATGTATATACGTATATATGTATCTATATATATATATGTATATACGTATATATGTATCTATATATATGTATATATATATGTATCTATGTATATATGTGTGTATATATATATGTATATATTGATATATATATATATGTATATATATATGTATATATTTATGTATATACGTATATATGTGTATATGTATATACGTATATATGTATATATGTGCATATATAATTATATACGTTTAACAAAATTAAACTTGGTTTGAAAGGTTCTCAGTATGTAAATATGTATTGAAAATATCAATTGTGTTCCTATTTACTTGTCTCCCAACGAGGAATTAGCTAGAGATAAGGTCGGTTTTTTATTTGAGGACAATCCAGCTCCTCAGAAAGAGGCATTCTGGGTTGGAACAAAAATTAAAATTTCCTCAGTCGTCAAGAATTTTTCTTTTACTAACAGAAAATATGAGGTGTAGTATCAGAACAGATACTACACTTTGCTCATGTTGATGAGCTGCATACAACGTTATGTTAAGTGATGCGTTTTCAAATGATGGACGCTTTATTGCCGGTGCACAAAAATGGAACAAGTTATTGTTTTTATATCAACGTTTCATTGTAATAATGCGGCACGTGAATAACAAATGAAAGAAAAACCTAGAGAAAAACACAATTAGATTGATGGTTATATGCTTCTTTTGTCTACATAACGCCCATGTTTCGAAAATATAGCAAACGCTGTTTGGCTCATAGAAGCTGCTTGGCAACCACTTTGAGAAGATTTAATTGCGCCAGCAACAGTTTTGATCTTGTTGCACAGGGTATCCTTCGAGGATAACTGCACACCTTCACCAATTATCTTCTTCAAGATTGACCAGAGCTGCTGGATAGCATTATGATACGGAGAGCAAGGAAGCAAAGTGATAAGTGTTTGTTATTTTTGATCCAAATGTTTCTAGGTATAACATTGTAGCCTTCGTTGAATTTTTTTGTTCACTAAACGGTCATCGCTTATGAAGGCCCATTAGTCACTCGAGAACAAGGGTTAAAGATATCGGTTGTAACGATGAGCGCCACCACTCGAAGATGGGAAACAGCCGTTGAGAAGAAATTGTGATTCAGTAGGATGGCTAAACAAGTATTAGTTTACATTAGATTTGAAGACGACCATGTTGTAGTCGGCTGGGATGCTGCTTCGCGGTATTTTATTCCACAGATAAGACTCTATAAGTAGGAAACTGTGTTTATAGAAGTTCCCCTTTGTCTTTTGTATAGTAGAGAGAAAAAGAAAAGTTATCTGCTGTGGTTGTGGCCAGAAGGATTATTGTTGTGAATGCTTTACAGAGGGGAAACGGGGGATTGGAGTACAGTCGAGCACCTGCCATGGACAGTAGAGAGAGGCTAGCAACATCTCTTCTGTGTGAAAAGGGCTACAGGGAAGAGAGGAGACCATTACCCATTATATTGCGAAGTCGGTTTTGTACTCTGTTAAGGCAGGAAATAGTGTTTCGAGCGGAACCTACCCATATGTGACAGCAATACTCCATCTTGGGACACACCTGGAGCATTAGTATGCAAAAAAAAATAAACACTGTCTATGTCTAAAATCATTATAATATGCTAAAAATGTCTCATCTGGAAATGCGGTGTAGGTATTGCTAGTTAGGTTGGCACCAACTGCAATTGAAAAAGTCCGACAAAGGTCAATGCTTATGTGGCCAGCACTTAAACATAATACCACTAACTCATTGTTGACGTCGAGAACAAAAAGTTCGATAAGCTTCAAGTGATACCCAAACTTTGACTTATCTATCAGAGCCATTCAAGGCTTTAGAACAATTCGGACCTCATTCACAAAAAGAACATTTTGTAAATTAGTCTTCATATATTTCTGTGCACAGGAAATACGCTTGTCTTTGTGAGTCTTGTTTAGGATTGGTTTGGCGATCGATTAAACACTTCTTGCCTTTTTCTTAAGAACCCTACACCGGGTATTCCTAGAGAAAAGAGCAACCCAACACGTTTGTAAATCGCAGTACTTGTATTACTGAAGCTTTTGTCTCACCTGTCTGCGTATTTTTTCGGATGCAACACTTAGATACACTTTTTCTGTTCCTTCATCGATCTTGCTTTGGCTATTGAGTTTCTACATATGACTTCAATGTTATTATGTCTCGACCCAGCTTTTTAACTAATTGACTCAAAGACAAGCCAACTTCGAGTTCCAAAGTAGTTTGTGTCTTTTCTATAATTATTAGGAGTCGTTTTAGTAGCATTCTTGTACACCTTCAATAAAGTGCGACACAGTTACAATACAACTGGTTGTATGTAACTTACTAGCATGATTGGCATATTCACTGCATACTACTTACTTAGAGTCCATCAATGTGCCCAATGTGCCAGATTTCATTTTGTGCAATGCTTAATGTTAATGTTTAATAGCAAAATGTGATATTTATATGCAGACGTAGACATGTGTATATATATATATATATATATATATATATATATATATATATATATATATATATATATATAAGTTATCCGGGAGCAAAGAGACTGAATCCGATGCTTTAACACTGGGTGAAACCGCTAGCAGAAGTTGAAGGAATGTGTCGCTTTTTATAGATGTTAGTTGATCTGTTTTTAGCGCACTTATAAACAAAAAAATGACATCAATAAAAGGCGATAAATTCCTTCATTTTTACTAGTGAGATTTGGGTTAGTTGTGTTGCACTTCAGTCTCTGCGGTCCCGGCTTCGGGTGGATTGTATTATTTATACTTTTACTAAATAAGTACGAGTCGCTTCCTAAAACTTACGCTTTCTGTTTGTACGACGTTTTGATTAGCTATAATCATATTCTAGAATAATCGAATAGGATTGACGAACACTAAACAAACAACCATTGAAATTAAAACATAACGTCTCATATTATTCCATTCAATAATAGCAATTATTACAACGAACTACGTTTTCTTGTGTTCAGAAACGTTTCTTACTTTCTTTTTTTCTTTTTTTTTTACTTAATAGAAGAAAAGAAAATAGTAATAGGAGAAAGGTAATGGAAAGGAAAAGGGTGAAGTAAATATGAATCTTTATTTTTTAAATAATTTAACAAAAAAAACAGAATGGAATGCAAGGAAAGAAAATGAACATACAACGAAAATATATGAGTAAAATAACAAATAATTCTTCATAATTAATTATATATTTTGAAGAGAGAGTTAAAACGACGCAATGACTATTGGTACAATCCCACCTAAGAGACAACACTCGATAAGAAAATGGCCCCCAAAAAGATAATCCATTCAATAATAAACAGCAATATATATATATATATATATATATATGTGTGTGTGTGTGTGTGTGTGTGAGAGAGAGAGAGAGAGCGAGAAGAATATTATAGTTTGCTTGAAGCATTGTTCGTAATATTAAATAAGTATGGTTAGAAGGCAATGACAATGCGTTGGTTAGGTCACACTGGGGGTACGTGAAATGGTAAACAATGCCAATAATGACAATATTGGGAAATCAATAATTTTCAAATAATTTTATTATGTTTACCAGTCTTAAGTTCGAACCGTAATGGTAGGGTGGCGTGTCTTTGTTTTTATTAAAATTTTCGAGGGAATCCCAGTCCAGGCTATTGGCGAAAAAATACACAGCGACGAGTGGATATATTTACGAGGGACGTTCAATAAGTAATGCCCATGACCCATTTCCCATAGCAGTAGATTAATGAAATTTGGCACAGTTATTAGTCTTCCTCTGCAAAGGAACCACCCAGGGTTATGCATTTCTCTCATCGTTTGATGCTGCTCTGGACACCGTTTTTGTAGAACACCCCAGGTGTGTACTCTAACCACGCCGTAACTTCGGAAATCAAGGCTACATCATCTGGGAAACGCTTTCCTTTCAAAATCAACTTCATGGCTGGGAAGAAATGAAAGTCAAAGGGTACAAGGTCAGGAGAGTAAGAGGGATGGGGGAGGATTTCATAACCACACTCCTGTGCTCCTGATCTGGCAACATGCAAGTTGTGGACCGGAGCGTTGTCCTGCAGGAGAAGGATACCTTTGCTGATCTTGCCCCGCCTCTTGATTTTTATAGCTTCTCTTAATTTCATCAAAAGTGAAACGTAATAGGCTCCTGTAATTGTGGTATCTGTCATCACTACTCTGTCCTGGCCCCAGAAGCATGTGAGCATGACCTTGCCAGCGGAGGGCTGTACGCTTGCCTTCTTTGGAGGTGGTGAGTCCAAGTGCTTCAACTGCATTGACTGGGCTTTGGTCTCTGGATCATAGATATGGACCCAAGTTTCATTCTGTGCAATCAGTCTTCTGAAAAACTTTGACTCATCTACTTGGCACATCTCCAAATTCATCCTCGAGCACTCGACGCGTTCTTGCGTCTGGAAAGGTGCGAGCAACCTGGGACTCCATCTGGCAGACACCTTATGCATATGCAAATGGTAATGAATGATAGTTTCCACAAACCCTGTACTAATCTTGACCTCTTGGGCTATTTGGCGAATAGTAATGCGTTGATCTTCCAAAATGGCGGCCCCAACTTGACGGACAAATGCCTCATCAATGGCAGAAGAAGGACAACCAGGTCTGGGAGCTGTTTCCACAGACTTTCGGCAATGTTTGAATTCACGATGCCAGCGTTTTACAAGGTCATATGATAGGGCATCACCACCATGAGTTTATTTCATTTCATCAAAAGTCTCCTTTAGTGTGCGTTCTTTCAAAAACCGGATAACTGCGTGACACTCAACTGGCTCTATTTCACACCTGACTCAGCTCAAACCCCTGTAAATCAGAAACCACAATTAGTTCAGAGCTGCAACATAACCCATAGAGATATAAATCATTACACATGCACAATTTCATCTAGATCAGACAACTGGAAGTGAGTCAAAACATTGCTTATTGAACGCCCCTCGTATTTTTCAGGACGGGAGCGGGGAAGGGGCAAAATAAACATGGGAAGTGGGCATCGTGCAGGATCTCTAATACCGAAAATAAAGAAAAAGAAGGGGCGGGACTCATTTGTATCACTAGCTAAGAGAATTTTCTTACTGGGATGGGGTGTGATAAGACCTCAAGTCAGTGTGCACCATGCCTATGCAGGGAACAGGTGCTCAAACTTGGTTTGTCCAAACACACATAAGCTAGCGGTGTGTATTCCCCTTCTTTTAAATAGTGCCAAGTGCAATCTCCTTCTATGAAATCTGATTTTGACTTCAAGCTGATGTTTAAAGTGAGAAATCAGATCGTAATCAGAAGGCGAACCCCCCAATTCCATATCTCTAACGTGAGGTCCACACTGCAAGTCTAGCTACGGCTCGGATCGTGAGAAACACCATTCGCTTTTCCTTGGGCCACGAAGTTGTCACATTGTACACTACAAATGTTACATCTAGGCGTACCAACTGCTTGGGGACGATACGAGCCGTCACCTCGTTGACATACTTGCAAACCTCGGGCAGCTTGCTGCAATTGAAGAAGGCGTGCTTAGCCCTTTTTATTCTACACATCTGCGCTGGCAACAATTGTTTAGGCTAGTTTAAGCTTTGAATAGTTTGTCATTAAGGGGCAGCGCACTCCGGACCAATCGCCAGGTCAGAGAAAACCCAGAGTTATTGAGATGACCTCGGCCTGGCACTGAGAGCGGATCTCCTCCTCCGAGCATCCCAGCAACTCCCCCAGCGAACTCGAAGCGCTCCCCGCCACTAGCTTCTGATATAGTCTTCCTGAACCGTGCAATGTCACTGGACCCCGGCAGTAATTTGAGCGCAGCACGGCATTCGTTGAAAAATTGGTCTTTGTCAGCCTTAAACCAAGTGGTCGCTGATGAGGTTGGGGAAGGCCTTCTCAACCTCATGATCCCACGCAGACTCGTCTATCAAGGTTCGGTTCATAAATGACAGCCTCTTGTCATGTCGATGACTTGCCGAGTCTGGGATGCCCAAACCCTCTAATAATCAATATTTATTTATAAATATCATTATAGCCCTCTTTATTAAGGCCGGGCACTCTTAGATAGTTAAATAACAAGCAGTACCATTAGCTTTATTGTGATATCCAAAACGGTTTTTTGTTGTTAATCACTATTCACTGCTTGTTGTAAATATCCACCGACTTGGCATTTACAAAATTAAATTCCTCCTAACTTCCAAGCTAATTGACGAAGGGTAAGACTCTTTACTGCGAATCATTGCCGATTTGTGATCGAAGTACGCGCCCGCCGACTCTTCGGAATTAACTCCCTACACTGAAGATTGTGTAAGCATGAAACATCGATGTCTGTAGGTAAAAAATAATATATATATATATATATATATATATATATATATATATATATATATATATATATATATATATATATAATAAAGGTATTAAGAAGGCTTGAAGTAATGCAGAGAGCCGGATTGATGAGAAGCTGGATAGAACAAAAATAAAGAATTAAAGCTGAGATCTTACAATTATCTATTTATTTTTCTTTTCAATCTTACATAATAAACGTGTCCGGATGATTGGAAATCATTTGATATTTCGGGAGACGCTTCTCTTCGTCAAAAATAGACACAAAAGAAACGTTCGACTGTCGGATATCCAGCAACAAAGATGTTTACTTTCCGTCATCAATCATGCTGGATTTCTGACAGCCGAAATTTTCTTTTGTGTCTATTGTTGCCAAGGGAAGGCGGCGTCTCCCGAAATATCAAATGATTTCCAATAACCCGAACACGTTTATTATGTAAGATTGAAAAGGAAAATTGATAGATAATTTTAAGGTATGGTTATTTTTGTTCTTTCCAGCTTCTCATCAATCCGGCTCTGTGCATTGCCTTCAGCCTTCTTAATACATTTATTACAATTCCCAGCAATGGTTCGAAACAAACTACCGTTCTCTCTTATATATATATATATATATATATATATATATATATATATATATATATATATATATATATATATATATATATCCGTACCGTCACACAAACTTTAGCGAGTAAAAAGTTAGCTAACGAATTCATTTCAAGTATTTAGGAGAAATTGAAATGGCAAATTTTTTAAAATAATTTTCTTTCTACTTTCTATACCGATTTATACGTTTTTTTCTTTTTTTTTAAGTTTCCAGTTTTATTTCTCTCTTTTTTATTTCTGGTTATTTTCTATGAACATGAATATTAGTGCGAACACCGCGAAGAATAGATTTTCCGTCATTTTTGACGGACGGATGACATTTGCATCAGTATAGAAACGAATAATTCTTCAGAATAATTTATACATTCTGAAGTGATTTTCGAATGCGAGACAATAAACCATTGCTGGAATCGCACCTTTGACAACAAAAATCGATAAGAATCATTAAAGAAGAATCCGCGAAAGCTTACATTTATTTAACCCGATGCCAGATGAGAACACTTTTGGCGATTTGATTTCTCATAAAACTTGCACAATCAGACCCGTAAAATGGTTAACAGACAAAAAAACTATGAACAATTTTTTTTTAATATTACAGAGAGAACAAACAAGGTTATCCTTTATCCTCAATAAACATTAAGGTTTCTATCCTGAGAAATTAAATCATACTAAAAATATTTAATTAACACAATTATTGGTATGTGTAAAAAAATTATCGTTTGCAATCTTTGTATAATCCTCAAATCCGCAAGTCGCAGCTGAAATCAGCAAATCTTGAGAATAATCTCAATTCGTGTCATCTTACCTAATTTAATTTCAATTCTGCGGTGGATGCGACATACAAGGCGATTTGACAAACTTATAAACACAATCTCTCCACACATTCTCTGTGTCTTATATATATATATATATATATATATATATATATATATATATATATATATATATATGAAGAGACAAAATGGTGCCACACTACAAAATGAATAATGAATAATATGGGGAAAACTTTATATAAGATGAAATAGAAAAAAAAAAAGAGAAAATAATTTTATATAAAACAAATTTTAAAAAAAAAACCGTTTTGTATGGTTTCGGAATTTACGAATAAAAAAGTTCACGAATAAAAACAAAGTTCTCACATTAGCATAAAAAAAACAGCTTAAAGTTCCCAAGGCAGCCTTTCGTCCGACTCTCGTCAGGGGAATCGTCGGTAGAGTGATTAAAATACACGAACAACCATAAACTGGTGTAGAATAAAGTTGCAAGCAGGTGGCATAAGGTTGTATACATGCGAAATAATATATATAAATAAACGCAAGTAAAGAACATATATATATATATATATATATATATATATATATTTTTTCTTTTTATCTTAAACTTCCGTGGTTGGGTTCTTGCATCCAGCCGTTGGTTGATAAGATATCTTCCTCGGTGACACATTGTTTCAATGCTGCCAATATGCGCATTATTTTTTCCACTCGATCCGCTTTTCTCCATATTATTCATTATATATATATATATATATATATATATATATATATATATATATATACCAGCAAAACCCATACGCCCTCCGGACAGCAATTAATTGGGAGGGAGGGGGCGTTAATTAAAAATAATGTTTTTTTACTCCAAGAATTCTATATTTTTAATAAACTTTGCTAAATTTGTAGATTAACATCCTCAGCTAAATTACCACCACCCCTTAAAATGATATTCTTCTTCTCAGGGTATAGATTGTTAGGGCAGATAATATGTTTTTAACACTAACTCTAAGTTTGACTGGCAAGGTCGTAAAACCACACGCAATCGCCACAAAAAAGGTTTCCTCCCTAAAAAAAAAAAATAGCGCACAGAATTCATTTTTAATGGCAAAAAAATGGTAACTGCCATGAAACCCTAGAATGGCATGAAAATAGAGGATTGTTTTACGTTAAATTTATATGCTAAACTGATCCCCCATTCTAAATTCTAAAATATGTTTTGTTGTTTCTTTTTCGGCCAAGGGTTTCAGGGTATTCAAACGTAATCTCCTGAAAAAGTAGAATCTCATTTTATCAAGGGTGGGGTGGAGTTGGGTTGGGGGTGCTGTTAATCTACAATAATATCTAAACTTTCAATATTTTTATTTATGCCATAGAAATAAGATGTTTAATTAGTTAGATCATTTTAAAGTTATTTATTTAATCTTCACCGGAAAGGCAAACACAAATTAACTAAATTACTTAAAATTAAAATAAAAAAGGACTTATAGTAAAAAAAAAAAAATTAAAACAAATTAAATGTGAGTAAATTTGCAGATAAACACCCTCCATTAATATCCCACCACTCCGAAATAAATGGCATTCGGCTTTTTTAGGGATTACGTGTTAAAACCATGGAAAACGGGAAGAAAGAAAAGAGTGAGGGATCAGTTGTATATATATAAACATAAAATGTTCCCACATTTCCTAGCTATTATATTTTTTAGAAGTTAACAAAATGTTGTTACCACTAACACTAAATCCGAGTTGCAGGGTTATAAAACCACACGTAATCGCCTAAAAAAGTAGCGGCCCCCTCCAAAACATGCAGCGGATTTCACTCCCATCACATGAAAGGATTTAGTTAATTGACCTAAAACTGGCCCGAAAAATTGAATTTATGCACGAAATTTTTCCCCATTTTAAATTATAATTTTTTTTTTTCCACCAAGTTAAAATAGATAGACATTTTTTTAGAGGGAATTTAGCGAAGAATGTTAATCTACAATAATACCAAAATATGAATCTCTATTCGTTTTCGTAATCTGGACAAATCACAGTGCTACTAAACTTTTGCTTTTTATTTGTCAATTAGAATTGTGAAAAGGTTTTTGTAAACATTAAAACATAAATTTGTTGTTAAAATTTATAAATTAACTTAATTAATAAAAAAAAGTCATTTATTTATTTATTTTTCACAGAAAATGTAAAAACTACAAAAAGAGGGCGAGAGAAGGGGGTCAGAGAGAGCGAGCGAGATAACTACACTCTCCCTCACCCCCTTTATCTTCTCACTTCTGCCTCGCTCGTAGCAAGCCACAAACTTTCGATAAAGTCGTCCTAAAGCGCACGGAGTTAAAACTTAAGGTGTTTTAGTTATTGTTTCGATTCATTTATTAAATAACTTTAATTCATTACTGTTAATATAGACAAAACTATTGCATATTGATAGCAAACATAAGCTAATGCAATTCCAAATTAAAAATACTAAACATTAATTAATCATGAACGGTTTTAAAAATAGTTATGCTAATAAGGCAGTAATCTTTCATCTTCACTATATATATACAGAATATCAAGACTTTATGTTGTATTAT
Organism: Sepiola atlantica; assembly: GCA_963556195.1. NCBI lineage: Eukaryota > Metazoa > Mollusca > Cephalopoda > Sepiida > Sepiolidae > Sepiola > Sepiola atlantica. The sequence goes on along the minus strand of OY744515.1, from coordinate 212,068,120 downwards.
TGATGTAAATAACAGTAACCCGTTTTGATTATGATATAGGAGTGATAAATGAAAAAGAACTTTCGAATTTTTTCATTTATATATATATGGACGTTAGGGTGGTGATTCTAGGCTGAATCTACGAACTGCGTTCGAGCCCATGCGACTGCTATTCCTACACTGATGAGGATATTTTTGAACGCATATACCATGGACTAGATAAAGCAGGTGAAATAAGGCGAGAGTTCTTGATATATACAAACCCTTTGACAAGTTCTGCTATGAATGGTTTCTTATGAAAATTGATTCGTGCGATATTACTGGACGAATATTTTATATAATCAGATCCTTCTTAGAATAAAGAAATTCGATAGCAATATATCTTAAAAAAACGTGATATTAAACCTTTATTATTCTTGATTTTCACTGGTGCAATTGCATCCGAGATGGGTATCCAAGGCAATGGCTAAATTCTTAGAAAATAACCTTCAGTCTGTAGTGGAATGGATCCAAAAATGGATCCAAAAATGGATGGTTACATTTAATGCTCCAAAGACAAAGCTTCTTTCCTTTAACAATTATAAGAAACCTTTGCAACCACCGATTGGCATGGCGTATAGCATCCTATCTGAGAGTTTGACATTCAAACTTCTCGGCCTAACAATTTGAACAATTACACAGAAGATACTGACAAGTCTGCTGCAAAGAAGATGGGTTCTCTCTACCAGGCGAGAAAACTTCTCACGCCTGCCAATATCATATATCTCTACAACGCCAACATTATCATATATCTCTACAACGTCAATATCATATATCTCTACAACGCCAACATTGCCACATATGGGTTGTGCACCAACCACTACTCTGTTTATCCTGTTTTTCTCAAGTGCATCCTTATCACTCCCTCTTTTGCCTTCCCCTGTGAACTGAACCTCACCTCAACTGTTCTATACCTACTAATCCGAAGAACTCTCATCCTTTATTTCAATGTGGCCATACAATCGAAGTCTCTGTTTTACTCACATCGTCCTATACTGTAACACTGTAATCTTCGTCTGAGGTCAGCAGATCTGAGCCTGTTTTAAGACTCACATTACACATCAATCATATCATTCTCATATTATGTCCCGGCATGCAACGCATATCTCTAACCTACAGTGGTCAGGTTTCATTTACATACATTATCACACTGTGTACACATGTCTGTTAGACTCTTCTGTTGGTTGACAATGGATGAATAGGGGACAAAATATGTAATATTTATTAAGTGTGAAATATATAAATAGCACCACCCGGAAGGCCGTAGAGCGGTCGATACATTGTAGATAAAAACACAAAATATGTAATACTAACTGTACCTACTCGGCATTGCCCGGTAGTGTTTTAACTTGCAATTCGTTTTTGCTTCTTGTAAACTATGGCGCCCTTTATTCCAAAATATTATTTGTTTGTTCCAAACAAAAGGAAGTAGCTATGTATTGACGAATACAGAGTTACGTTCATTGTTTTAGGATTGCGTCCGTATGAAAATAATTCACACTCAGACAAATTAGTTTTGGGGAGGGGGTATTCTTTTTAACAACGTGCTGCAACGATCAACCAACAGAACTGACGAACCAGAATCAAATATTGATTTTGTAGGAAGAAAGCTATCCGTGACAAAAGTCGAAAGAGGCTGCCTTTACTTTGTTATATAGAAAATGTATTATGCCCGAACTCTATAAATAATGTAATGTAATAGCAAGTTTTGATTTAGTTGTCATGTGACCTTATATTGTTTCGCATAAAATATGTTGAATAATTGCTGAAATGGTCACGCTCTGTTTTGTTTTGTTTTTAATATTTCTACTTTTCTGAATTCATAACTGACATCTGAGATGGAACGGTGTTCATTAATTATAATGGAAAGCGAACATTAATCATGCGAGGTTTAAAAAGACAATTTCTTTTATTTGGGGGAGGGGACATAATTGCCACTGATGCGTAGGGGCTGATGTAATAGGGACCATATTTATAGAAGCAACCTGTGTGAGAAGTTGGGCAGCAAGACATTTGTTGACATTACATTAAAATTTATGCATTTGAGACGGTCGGTGAAATAGAGGGCAGGAAGAGAATTCCAAAGGTAAGTGGTCCTAGGAAATAAGCTATAAGATTAAAACAAACTTCCACCATTTAGTGACCGCAATAGTAAAAGAGTAGGATTTTTCTGCTCGTCGAGTTGCTCTGGGTATTTTCGTTGAGGGGGTACAGCTGCAGTAAGTTCAGGGTAGCACATTCAGTGGAAGTACTTGTTAAACAAGTACAGGGATGCAACGCTGTGAATAAGCGACAAGGACTGGAGCTTGGCAGACAGTGCCCTACTATTAGGTTAGAAATTGTGTTGTTTTTTCAATCTGTACAAGAGGGAGAAGTCAGTGGTTGGTGCACAGATACAGATGTGGCAACAATACTCCACGCATGGCTGAATGGTGGCTTCATAGAGATATAGGATACCTGGCACCATCATAAGACGCGCTGTCTGTCGTTCATTTGTTGGTCTGCCCCACTTAAGCTTAAAATAGCATTTTCATCTCTGAACGAGTAGATTACGTAGACGCATCTTATTTTAGATGTGTCCAAGCATTCAACAAAAGAAGCCTTGTCCGTCAGTCTGTCGGTCTGTCACGTTTCAGATTGAAATAGAATTTTCAGTACTAAACGCGCAGATTGAATGAACGAATCATTTGTAGAATAGCCCCGCCACTACTGAAAAAAATTAAATTTTACAAAAAAATAGCCACGGCCGTCATGCGCAGTGCGCGCACAGACACTTGACTTAATTTTGTGAGTCCTGTCTAGACATGCGTTGGGTTATGGTTACGGTTAGCACTAGGTAAAGGTTAGCATTAGGGTTAAATTTCAGGTCTCAACGTTCAGGTCGATAAAACTTTCATTTCTCACCGTACAAACAAAATGTAGATAAATACCACTGTGAAACGCATCGCGAAATGGTGAACACCTATCTGTGTGATATTATGTGGAGGCAGAAATATAAGGAAACGATTTTTTCATGCAATGAATGGATCCCACTTTTTTGAGCACGTAATACATTTTTTTTTTCTTACAACAAGCCCCATGTTATCTTTATGTGGTGGCGGAAGTATGCTTTTTCAGGCTTCTTCTACAAAACCTTATATTTAAAAAAGGCTCTGTTCGTAGGTCGGTCGGTCGATTTTTTAGTGTTAAGTTTGTAAATGTGATTGTTGGTACCACTGCGGTATTTTAGGGGAAGTCATCATCATCATCATAATCATAATCATCATCATCATCATCATCATCATCATCATTGTTTTGTTTTTCTTATTTGGAAACGATGCCGTTTTTTTTAAACATATTTTTCATCACATCAAAGGGAAATGATTCTATATTGACGAATACGTCCCTAGGGATGGCGGCTATTTGAAAATAAATCCGACTCGGACAAAACATATTGTGAGAGGGATTAAATCAAATTACAGTTTATTTATCTTAACAACATGCTGCGAAGTTCCACAAACAATACTGAAGAACCAGAATCGTTACTATGTATAGGATTCACTCCAAAACTAATTAACCGATCATGATGAATTTTGGAACGCAGCTGCTATACGTAAGGGTGGGTAATGTTGGTTATATTTAGTTTCTTTCAGTTTATATAAAGGAGGTACAAAGGGTGGGGAAGCCCCCCGTAAAAATTAATATATCTCTGATATTTTTGAAATTTTAACAATATATATTAAGAATTAATTGATAAATATCCTCCAAATTTTATAGGACATAATATAGGTACAACGTCCCTTTTAAAATATTCAGATTAGTATTAAATATAATCCATAGTCATTACGCAAAAATTAAGCTAACCTCCCTTGATGTTCACTTTCTTCTTAGGACTCCTTAAGCTTATAAACTTACTAGAATCAACATCACGTAAGAGACTTTGATCAAATTTTGAATAAGAATTACAGATATGAGGTTTAGTAGCATTATGCCTTGATTTTAATCTTCGTAAGAAGACATACAAATGGTGCAAGATTGTTCTTTTTCCGGAATTCATTTTACACGTCAGGTACGAGCATTCTTCTAGTTACTTTTTTTTTACTTGAAAATGCCAATGGTCATGGTAAATGGAAAGTTTGAAATTTAAGCGCATTTAAAGCAACATGACTTTGAAGCAACATGACTTTGAAGCAACATGCCTTTGAATCTCTCCTGGCACAAAAAAAGAAAAGGAAAGACCCCCACTTTATAGTCCAGTTTATTTATGTGTTAATGCCTCGTTTAATTCGATCAATTTCCTTATAATTATTACTCTTAATCTCGAACTTAAAATTCTATCAAATGTTTTTATGGGTTGGCTTATGAAAACGCGTATCACGTAGCCAACATGTCGCCGTAAAAGTGTGTCTACGCTCGATTAATTACATTCGAAATTGACACCGAGTTTGCTACTATCAAAAATAAGAACGAATACTCTTAAGATGTGTCCATCAAATCTACGCGTTTAGCGCTCAAAATATAGACTGACCCCCAAGGTAACCCACCCCCCAAATACAACCCATCGAATTTTTAATGAAATTCACAGTGATTTCTGACATTCTAACATATTTGATACAAATAAACTTCAAATTCGTGCCTGACTTGTCCACCAAGTTTTAGCGATAAATGCCCAACAGTTATTCCTTCTCCATTCAATGAGAAGCGTACACCTGGATACAACGTGCAAAATTGTCAATACAACCGGACATACTCATATCTTAGTACTGCCCATATATTTGTTCTGATGGACCTCTTCAATTCAGGAATAATTTGAGCATTGTTTGATAAACATTATGTTTAAGATAACCTCACAGATACAAATCTGAAGGTCAGGTGAGTGTAAAATCCGTTCAGGATCACATCTATTGATGATTACCAAAGTGTCCATGCAGCCATTCCAACGAGTCATTTGAAGTATGGGAAGTTGTTCCATCCTGCTGAAACCACTGTTCATCCCCCGCAGCACTTATTTGTCCAACGTTGTCAAAATCTTAACGGCCATGGGTGACATTTATTAGGGGTCGCCCTGTACTATTTTAAATTTAAGCGTGACAGACCGACTGATTGACTGATTGAATGAGCCTACAGACTGACAAAGCTTCTTTTAAAGATGCGTGGACGCATCTAAAATGTTATTATAACCTACGTGTGATAGACCGACGGATGGACAAAGTGTAATATAGACTTTCTTGTGTAATGTTATTAGGTAGTACACGGGTCATCTGAAGACGGATTTGAGGTAAAAATAAAAAGAACAAATAATTATTTTAGAAAGAAATGAACAAAGCGAAAACATTCCTTGTCCATGACGCAAGTAGGTCTAAAAAAAACGATCAGCAAAAGAATGGTATTGCCCGGGGAGCTCTGATCGGGAATCGAGTCACAGCTGTTTATGACCACGCTGGCGTCGGATCATGACTGCTGATGCGAAGATAGAGAAGAGAGCCTGACGGCGAGACCGACTAGTAGGGAAGAAAAAGAAGAGAGAGAGGCAGTATGCCGCCACCACGCAGGTCCGAGACCCGTCTGTGTATTTGTAAATGAATTTTACTAAGAAATAAAAAGCATTCTTTTATAATCAAAAGACAAACAAAGTGTCTTGTTCATTTTTATATTAAGGGAAGCAACTTTGCTCCGACGAGAAACGAAAAAGTGAATTAGATTATCTCCCTTGCAGCCAACACTTAGGATTAACCAGACAGACAATAAAACTTTAGTTTCATCGTTTTACACGCGGACGAAGCTAAGAAAATTGATTTTCAAACAAAAGAAGTAAAACAAAATGATTTCCTTTGCTCATAATTTGATATAAGTTGAAGACAATAAATCCAAAATGAGCACTGGTTTTTGTCTTATAGACAACTCATTGCATGTGTTGCCTTATATTTCAATAGCTGTATTACTCCATATTCATTTTAATTTACACTCTTATTATTTCATAGTCAAACGAGGTATCGATTCTGCCGGGTCTACATCAATTTTTGAGCCAGTCGGCTTAGACAGACGCGATTGTTGCCGACCTGACGGAATGACACTCTTTGTCTTTTGGGAGCTGAAAAGCCATTTATATAGGGCGCCATTTGTCCAGAACTTTTAAAGAATTGCGGAATCTTCTCTCAATCCCGACACCGGAACTATGTTAGCCGACCCCCCTTCAAAAAAAAAAGCCAACGATAAATACAGTACCCTAATTGACCGTTTTATTTTCCCGCCTATCTCCATCGAAACGTCAGATATTTTTTCTGTCTCGATACTTCACGGTTCACACGACACATTCGACGGATGATATTCACTTGTAGAAACGATTCCCGAGAAACCGCTTTCATGTGACAGCACATCTCCCTAGCTATTATCCGAGACACCGTCGTGTCCATTATGACGTCATCCCGCAACATCTAAATCTTAATGAAAAAAAAACCAAAACAACTTTGCTCTCGTGTACAGAAAAGGACAAGGACGAACAAGAAACTGAAACTCAGTCGAGCAGCTTCTGTTGAAATAAGGATAGAGTAGAGAAAGACTAGTAACGTCTTTTCTGTGTGTAATGATGCTGTAGAGAACAGAGGAGATCACCCCACCCCCAATCAGACTGTGCAGTCGATTTTGAACTTACTTAATTGTTCGCCCTCT
>OY744515.1:212051454-212056454 GCA_963556195.1 Sepiola atlantica | reverse complement strand
ATTCCGTTTAAATGTACTCCTCGGTGTCGGAGGGGAGAAAGGGTATGACGTGCCAACACTCACATAAGACGTCTGGTTCGTTTCAAAATCTAACCGGAAAGACAGAGAGAGTTTCTATCTATTCGCGCGTGTAATGTCACAACCGCACGAGGTTTTTTGTTGCTTTCTCGCCCTTCAATATGCATCAAGTTCATAAAGTATGTAGTTAAAGTTAAAATTGTTGTCAGAGGCATTCTTTCGTGAATGTTCCAGCTAACTGTCCAAGAGAGAAGTACACACCCCACATCAGCAATCCAAGGGCCCGGAAGCAGAAGCCGAACAACATTGTTGGGTTATATAACAGTATGAGTCCATAGTCATTTTGCTACTTTGACTAATAATGACAAAAAATTGGAATAATATATCAGGTCATTTGTTAAAAATATATTTTTCTTTCAATTGAAGCATCACATCTAAGTATGGAATCCGCTTGATGGTTGTTGCGAAGTCGAGTCATTTGTTTAGCCCTAACCCCCAGAAGTAGTCAGCTGGCGCTTTTGTTGACAATGGCTTTAATTAGTTAATGATAGAGGAGGGTGTATTCACTTCCCCGGGAGGTTAAGCACAAGGCCAGGTTTATCTTACTCCCACAAAGTAAGATGTGACCCAAGGTCGGGTCGGGAACATGGGACTTGAAAAGATGCGCCCGAAAAGGTGAGCACTCTGGCCATTAAAAATTGGCTGGGCAGCCCCGTCGGCATTCCCCCGTAGGGACACCTCAGGCAGTAAGCAATAAACTTACTCCTCCGAAAAGAGAAGAGGCAAAGCCTGGGACCATAGACTGGCGTAAATCAAGCCCCGAAGGCCAAAACGATACTAGTCTCTGGAGTGCAGTATCCATCGGAACAGATACTACACTTTGATCTTAATGATAGGTCTCGACTTTTATATCTTTAGTATTTAGCTTTTCTTATTTCTTAATTTGACGAGACAATCTCCTGAAATTCTAGCTTGTATGGCATATTAAGGCATTGTTAGATACATTTTCTATCACCAGTAATTGATACACTTTCACGAAGAGATTTCAGTCTGTAATTGATTTTTCTTCCATCAGTTTTTGTGGTTTCTATCATTTGACGACTTATCAATATATATATATATATATATATATATATATATATATATATATATATATATATATATATATCAATATATATATATATATATCAATATATATATATATATATATCAATATATATATATATATATCAATATATATATATATATCAATATATATATATATATATCAATATATATATATATATCAATATATATATATATATCAATATATATATATATATATCAATATATATATATATATCAATATATATATATATATCAATATATATATATATATATATCAATATATATATATATCAATATATATATATATCAATATATATATATATATATATATATATCAATATATATATATATATCAATATATATATATATATATATCAATATATATATATATATCAATATATATATATATCAATATATATATATATATATCAATATATATATATATATCAATATATATATATATATATATATCAATATATATATATATATATATATCAATATATATATATATATATCAATATATATATATATATTAATATATATATATATCAATATATATATATATCAATATATATACATCAATATATATATATCAATATATATATATATCAATATATATATATATATTGATATATATATATATATTGATATATATATATATTGATATATATATATTGATACATATATATATATATTGATATATATATTGATATATATATATCAATATATATATATATATATCAATATATATATATATATATATCAATATATATATATATATATCAATATATATATATATCAATATATATATATATATATATAAAGATATATATATATATATCAATATATATATATATCAATATATATATATATATATATATCAATATATATATATATATCAATATATATATATATCAATATATATATATATATATATATCAATATATATATATATATATCAATATATATATATATATATCAATATATATATATATATATCAATATATATATCAATATATATATATATCAATATATATATATATATCAATATATATATATATATATATCAATATATATATATATATATATATAAATATGTCAATATATATATATATCAATATATATATATATATATCAATATATATATATATATATATATATATATCAATATATATATATATATATCAATATATATATATATCAATATATATATATATCAATATATATATATATCAATATATATATATATATCAATATATATATATCAATATATATATATATCAATATATATATATATATATCAATATATATATATCAATATATATATATATATCAATATATATATATATATCAATATATATATATATCAATATATATATATATATATATATCAATATATATATATATATCAATATATATATATATCAATATATATATATTTTTTTTTTATATATCAATATATATATATATATATCAATATATATATATATCAATATATATATATATATATATATCAATATATATATATATATCAATATATATATATATATTTTTATATATATCAATATATATATATATATCAATATATATATATATATATATATCAATATATATATATCAATATATATATATATCAATATATATATCAATATATATATATATATATCAATATATATATATATATATTTTTATATATATCAATATATATATATATATATCAATATATATATATATCAATATATATATCAATATATATATATATATCAATATATATATATATATTTTTATATATATCAATATATATATATATATCAATATATATATATATATATATCAATATATATATATCAATATATATATATATCAATATATATATCAATATATATATATATATATCAATATATATATATATATATATTTTTATATATATCAATATATATATATATATCAATATATATATATATCAATATATATATCAATATATATATATATCAATATATATATATATATATATATCAATATATATATATCAATATATATATATATCAATATATATATATATCAATATATACATATATATCAATATATACATATATATATCAATATATATATATAAATATATATACATATATACCAATATATATATATACATATATTCCAGTATATATATATATATATCAATATATACCAATATATATATATATATATATATATATATCAATATATATATATATATATATCAATATATGTATATATATATTTATATATATATGTATTGGTATATATATATATATCAATATATATATCAATATATATATTAATATATATATATTAATATATATATATCAATATATATATATCAATTTATATATATCAATATATATATCAATATGTATATATCAATATATATATATATCAATCAATATATATATATATCAATATATATATGTATATCAATATCAATATATATATATCAATATATATATATATCAATATATATATATATATCAATATCAATATATATATATATATATCAATATCAATATATATATATCAATTTATATATATATGTATATCAATATATATATATCACTTTATATATATCAATATATATATATCAATATATATATATATATATATCAATACTAATATATATATATATATCAATATATATATGTATCAATATATATATATATATATATCAATATATATATGTATCAATATATATATATATCAATATATATATATATATCAATATATATATATATATATCAATATATATATATATATCAATATATATATATCAATATATATATATATATCAATATATATATATCAATATATCTATATATATATATCAATATATATCTATATATATATTTCAATATATATATATATATATCAATATATATATATATCAATATATATATATCAATATATATATATATCAATATATATATATCAATATATATATATATATCAATATATATATATCAATATATATATATCAATATATATATATATATCAATATATATACATCAATATATATATATCAATATATATCGATGTCGTTTAAGATAGATCGATAGTTAACTGATAATGTGTTAAGAGAGGTGATATATTATATAGACTGGCTGTACATACTGGGCGTTTCCCGCGGAGATCTTTTTACTTTCAGTTTAGTTTCACTGTTTTGTAAGTATGCCATTTGTTTTACGACATGATATCATTATGTAATAGGAGTATGAAAGTTAAATTTAATTATCATGGTATCGTTTGTCATTAAATTATGTATTGGACCAAATTGTTATAAATTGTTATGGATATTGATATATATATATATATATATATTGATATATATATATTGATATATATCTATATTAATATATATATATATATATTAATATATATATATATATATATAGTAAGCAATTAAAATATATATGGTAATCAAGCTACGCAGACGCTCCCGCGTTTTATCATTGCTTACTACCTAGCTATACTTACGTACCGAGCACTGTTGAAGTAAATATTGAAAACTGATACATAAAAAATTATATCTCCTTATAATATTTTATGTGGATACATGAAGTACTAATATATATATATATATATATATATATATATATATATATATATATATATATATATATATATATATATATATATTAGAGGTAAAAGATGAGAATAAAACATTGTAAAGATAAAATATTTAGTAAAAACATCAAAAGTTCAGAGCAAGGAGCCTCATATACTTATGTTTTTAATAAATATTGTATCTTTACAATGTTTTATTCTCATCTTTTACCTCTAAAATAAATTTATATTAATATATATATATATATTAATATATATATATATTAATATATATATA
>OY744515.1:212038954-212046454 GCA_963556195.1 Sepiola atlantica | reverse complement strand
TGATTCGCAGTCAAGAGCGTTTTCCCGTTGGCCACCACAAATTAGCTTAGAGTTAAGGTGGAATTTAACTTTGTAAATACCAAGTTGGCGTGTATTTTACAACGAGCAGCGAAAGTGATCTACAACAACAAACTGTGTTGGAACTCGCAATGAAGCTAGTAGTACTGCTTCTTATTAAACTCACTCACAGTGCCCGGCCTTAGTAGAGGGGGCTTTTATATATATATATATATATATATATATATATATATATATATATATATATATATATATATATATATATAAACATTTTAAAAAATCATATTTATAAAGGATTTTATTGCGAAATTAAATCTACCAGGATGCATTTTCGTTACTTAGTAATCACGTCAGTCGTTTTAAAACAACAAAAGTACATATAACGCTATCATTTTTCCTGCTGGCAGTGGTACGTGTGTTAGTGGAGTAAATTAATTATTTGAATGCTGATCATTTGGGTTTCGAATCTCGGCGTAGATACCCTTTTCGGCCTTTAGCCATGCTGATTAGTCGTAGAATATGAAACGGCTGTCTGTGGATACATATATATATATACATACCTACATTTTTCACCCATTTCTTTTTCGAATGACGTCATCGTATTTTAATGACTCCACCCATAAGTTCCAACCCAATTTTCGAATATCTAATAATTGGTAAACACTTGTTAGGCCGAGTTGTCGCCATCTGGGAGAACGATGAATGTCTTTCATACCAAGATTTGCTTACATAAACATTTCGTTTCCCCTTTCAATTCCTTTGAATCGAAAGATCTGTGTGGAAAGGAAATAAAACGGTTCGAACACAATAATATTTATGCTATCATTAACAATACCAATAATATTCTTCTTCTTCTTTTCCTTATCCTTCTCTTCTTCTTCTTCTTCTTTTTATTATTATTAATTTCCGCATTCTTTTTATTTCTCGTCTATTTCTTCTCATTTTTTTAATCTTTTTCTTCTTCTTCTCCTCATTTTTTCTTCTACTTCTTCTTCTCCTTCTTATTCTTTTTTCGTCTTGTTCTTCTCATTCTTCTTCTCGTTCTTCTTATTATTATTCTTTTCCTCATTCTACTTCTCTTTCTTCTCCTCCTCATTCCTTTTCTTCTTCTTCTTCTTCTTCTTCTTCTTTTTCTTTTTCTTCTTCTTTTTCTTCTTTTCTTTTCTTCTTCTTCTGTTCTCTAACAACGAAAACATATGCAATAAAAATGAGTTCACTCAGCAAAAATCAAAACAAAACAAACAAAAAAGATCTTAATAAAGAATGTCACCAACATATATCGGCGGGGGAATAAAAGCAAACACACACGTGTGGTGTTGTGTACTTTTCGATGCGGCCTTTAATAATACTCGCGACGAGCAGAAGTTATCGTCCCTGGCAGGCTGCGATTTGTTGTTATTGCTACAGCTTGCTGTCGTTGATCGGCGAATCGGATTTCTGCACACAGACCACAAATATCGTGCCTCAGGATTGTTTGGTTTATATGAAGTCTCCTTGACCCTAGCTATTGGTTAGACCTTAAAAAGTGCAGGTTCACTCTTAACAACGAGAGCATAAAGTCAGAGACGTTTTGGCTCAGAACACAGACAGGAATTGCGGTTACGCATGCGCAAAAGCAACGTTGTTATCCTCATTTCATGGATTACCGATTATGAGCCTGACACGCCCTTGCTTTTCCAAGACGCAGAGGCAAAGCCAATCAGAGGACGACAGCTATTCGTGTTAACTCCTCCTGGATTTTCACAAAAGTACTATTAGACTGGTTGCGGCCCTAATACCGCTTGGTGCAAAACCTGTCCGTGATTGGTGACACTGTCAGAACTGGAATTCCAGACGCCATAGCTCTGACACTACAACATTACCATGGGCCCTACCACGACGATTAAGGGTTGTGCTTAAGAGGAGTGTTGTTGCTGCTGAGTTAACATCTCAAAATTCGATTACCCTTTTCCATATAGTCTTCTGGGAGATAGTTATTTATTTGGTGTGGATTAGTCTGGCATAAGATAAATATAGTTAGGCAGCAGCTAAAGATGGAACTAAGTATCCAGACAGATCTGAATATCAGATGACAATGCAAACCATTTTGGAGACTGGAAATGCCGAAATTGTAACCAAGATGGTTACAACGCATCGACAGTAAAAGTGTTCACTAAATTCTCGGGCAGCAGGTGTTTTTGGAGAGAGGAAAGATTCGCGATTTTCAAAAAAATAATATTGATTTGCTGTTGCCTTGTGGAATGTTATTTAACCCATAGATTTTATAGACCATGTATGTCAAGCAAATGCCACCATTCACCTTTGCACGAAGTATTTTTGCCACATCTGTGCTGGTCCACCGACCGCTATTATCTTACTCGGTGACAGGGTTCAAAAAAGAAATTTATAACCTAATAGGTCTAGCACTATCTGCCAAACTCTAGTCCCTGTTGCATCGCCGCAATGTTGTATTCTTGTGCCTGTTTTACAAATACTTCCGCGGAATGTGCTCCGATGAGCTAACTGCACTTGCGTCCCTTTAACGTAAATACCCCCGACCCACCCGATCAGCAGCAAAATCCCACACTTCACTCTAGACGTCGATAGATTCCAGAAGATTTTCTATTCTGATAACTACTTTTCTTCTGGCCACTTTCCTTTGGAATTCTCTCCCTGCTCACTGTTTCTCCAACCGTACCAACATACAGAAATTTAAGAGAGATATCACACCAACATTCAAAGCAGTGTCAAGAGAGGAGTGTGTCAGGTGATATGATATTGAGGGGGCGGTCACCCTCTAAAATTGACGTTACTCAATGTAATGTTATCGGCTGTGTTAAATAAGTAGTAAGACGGAGAGAAGTATAGGATAAGTAACAAGGTTTATTGGCGGTCAATTTACATTCTAACTGAGTCATCGGTGAATCCGGTGCAGTAACACTACATCCCCCTTTCGGTTGTAAAGTTCTTTACAAGGACAGTCTTTTAGGCCGTCGAACTTGTCGACCGCTTCTTGTATATTTCCCTTGGTCAGGATCTCTGGAACTCTCTAGTGGGATGTTTCTTTGGTTACTGGGAAGGTCTGTTGAGTCATCATCACAGCTATACATATATCCATATCGAGGGGAACGTGGTAAGGTGTTTGCTTCCTGTGGGGTAGCCACCTGAGAAAAGCTGGTTTCTCCGTTCCTTAGGCGTAGATTACTTTTGTTGCGTCGGTGTAGTCCTGAATCTGTCTGAATACTGGTCTTAGGTATCTTGACCCAGACTGGTTGTCCTTTTTCAAAGGCAGGACGATATTTAGCCCGATGACGTTTGTCATAGTTTTGCTTTTGTCTGGCATTGAGCCGGGTGTCTGCCCTTCTATGTTCCTCGATGTTTTGCTGATCAAATGAATTTCTATGAGGAATGGTAGGGATCCGTGTTCTTAGTTTTCTATTCATTAACAGCTCTGCAGGACTCTTGCCGTGTTGCAGAAGAGTGCTGAGATAATTTAGCAGTGCTATGTATGGTCACTTGCTTTCTTCAATAAGTGTTTTATTGTCTGGACTGCACGTTCAGCTTCTCCGTTTCCTTGTGGATGATGGGGGTTACTTGTGAGGTGCAGGAAGTCAAAAACATTTGAAAAGTTCCTGAATTCACTAGAACTGAATTGGGGACCGTTGTCAGATATGATTGTCTCTGGGATCCCATGCCTAGCGAATATTAATTTGCAATGCTCTATTACGCTGGCTGAGGTGGTTGTCCGTAAATGGGCTATTTCAATCCACCTGGAAAAATAATCGACAATCAGAAGATATCGGTGTCCCATGAATTCGAACAGATCCATTCCTATTTTCTGCCATGGATATGCAGGTAATTTGGTGGGTTGTAGTGGTTCTGGTGGATATTTTCGTTCTTTTTCACAGATACCACATTTCCCAACTTTGTCTGCAATTTGTTTAGAGAGGCCAGGCCACCACACATTTTCGCGAGCTAGTGCTCGGCATTTGACAATCCATTGGTGTCCCTCATGTAGACGCTCTAGTATGTCTTTTTGAAGTACATTAGGAATGACAAGTCGGCTCTGGTACATTAGAAGTCCCTGATAAACTGTTAGGTCCTGGTTGACAAACAAGTACTGTTTTAGTTCAGGGTCCCGCCTTGCTCTTCCGAGCCAGTGATCCATCTCATAATATTTGATTACCTGACTGCAGAGCTGGTCAGTATTTTGTTTTAGTCGGATATCCTCGAATCGTTTATCGCTCGCCGAAGTATTTCCTATGACTGAGCGGATAAATGAGTCGGTCTCTGTCTCCTGCTGGATATCCTGTATAACGGGACTACTCCCAGGTGCTCGGGACAAAGCGTCTGCTGTTGTGAGGTCTTTTCCCGCTGTGTATATGATTTCATAGGCGAATCTCATTAACCTCATGCGGAAACGTTGAATTCTTGGAGTCAATTCGTCGAGTCGTTTCGACTTCAGCAGTGCCAACAGTAGTTTGTGGTCTGTTTCGACTGTGAATTTTGGCATTCCGACCAAGTAGTCCGCAAATTTTTCACAACACCAAGTGACTGCTAGTGCCTCCTTCTCAACCTGTGCATATCTCTGCTCTGTTTCTGTCAGAGATCGTGAAGCATAAAATACCGGTCTCCAGTCATTTTCTTGCTTCTGCAGTAGTACACCGCCTAGGCCATAGCTAGATGAATCTGCTGATACCCTTGTCGGCTTGTTGGAATTGTAATGAGTCAGTACTGGTGCATAACTCAGTTGCTTCTTCAGGGTCTGGAATGCTACTTTCTGAGGCTCATCCCAGATCCATTCTGACTCTTTCCTAAGAAGCTCTCGGAGTGGTTTGGTGGTTCGGCTAGATTCCAAGCAAATTTTCCGACCTGGTTTGCCATGCCCAGTAAGCGTCGTAATTCGGACACATTCTCAGGTCTGGGCAAGTCCATAATTGCTGCTACTTTTTCGGGATCTATTTGTATTCCCTCTTTTGATATAATGTGACCCAGAAACTTTATGTTTCTGACAGAAAATACACATTTATCGTTGAGTGTAGCTCCTGCAGCCTTCATTTTCTGCAGTACTGCTTTTAGTCGCTGGTCGTGCTCCTGCTGGTTTCTTCCACTTATTAGGACGTCATCTATATCACAGATGACTCCTGGTATTCCGGACAAAATGTGTGTCATCTCCCTATGAAAGATTTCTGGCCCAGAACTTATCCCGAATGGAAGTAGTTTGAAACAGTACCTCCCATAAGGTGTTATAAATGTGGTAAGTACCTGCGATTTTTCGTGTAGGACGATTTGGTAGAAACCGTTGTTGCAGTCGAGCTTGCTAAACACTGTGGCTCCATCGAGCTCGGCCAGTAATTGGTCTGTGGTGGGTAAAGGAATTTTTTCCCGTTTCACACTCTCGTTTAGCTTGGTAAAGTCGACGCATAACTTAACTTTACCGTTAGCTTTTTGGACGGCGACTATTGGGGCACACCAATCAGTTGGTAATTTGACTGGACGGATTATGTCCTCGTTCTCCACGTTTCAGTTCTTCCTTCATAGGCAACGGCAATCTTCTAGGGTAGCAATGGAAAAGGGCTGAGCTCCTGCCTCCAAACGTATATGGTACACATGTTCTAGTTTCCCTAGGCCTGTGAACAGTTCTGGGAACTCTTTCTTATACTGATGCCCTTCGCTTGTCACTCTATTAACTGCTTTCAGCAGGTTGAGGGATTTGATTGCTGGTCCTCCCAGTAGAGGTTCTTGCAGACTCTCTATAACATAAAGGTCTTGTTGCGAGCTTACTTTTTCCGTGGCCAGTTTGGCCTTCACACATCCTATGAGGTATCCAGCCTAAAATTTATAATTTTGGTACAGGTCTTAGTAGTGACCTTGATTTTAGCCTGCCAATTTGTATTATCCTCAGTGGTAATTGTACCTATATTGTCGAGAGTGACAGAACCTAAAAAATGATTTTCTTCTTCCTCTCTTATTTCTCTAACCTTCGCCTTATCGGTTCTGCAAAATTTTGCATAATGCCCTTTCTGCGAACAAATTCTGCAGCGTGCATCTTTTGCTGAGCAGTCATTTCTATTATGCAATGGAAATTTCCCGCAGCGTGTGCATTTGCTAGGCATTTTCGATTTCGGATGTGGTTGTTTGGTGAAGTTTGTCTTGTAGGTTCGCTTCGTAACCCGGTTGATTTGAGGATCCGCTGCATCGGCACCGGAGGAAATGGTCTGCGTCTGTTGTTTCGAAGTTTCGTAGGCTCTACCTATTTGTAGGCACTTGTCTAGAGTAAGCTGTTTATCAGACAGTAACTTTTCTCTGACGGTATCGCTTCGAACTCCGACAACGACTTGGTCTCGAATAAGCCTTTCATGTAGCGGTCCGAAATTGCAGTTCTTTGCAAGTTGCCGAAGAGCAGCTATATAGGTCTCGATACCTTCCGATACTTCTTGCTTGCGAAGATGGAATGTATAGGATTCGTGCGTTTCGCCCACGAAAAAATCCTCAAACTTCTTCATCACCTTCTCTAGGTCCGTCTTTTCTTCCTCAGAGTTAAACTTCAACCCTTCATATATATCGTAACTATCCTCCCCGATAGTTGCTAAAAATACCGATGTCTGATATGAAGTATCTGCTTCTTTAGACAATCTACTAGCGATCGAATAATTGAGAAAATTTCGTTTAAATTTTCGCCAGTTATTAGCAACATTTCCAACGAGAGTCATTCGTTCCGGGGGTGGTATATTAGCAGAATATTGCTTTATGTCCGTGTCAGGCATTTTTCAAAAGTATACGATATATATGAGAAAAATAAATTTCTGTACTTACTGTTCTCTCTCTTTTCTTACTTTTTTTTGTTTGTTTGTGGGACCGTTTTCCGTAAGTCGTTTGTTTATCGATAGTAGAATTTTCTTTCTCTTAGAAATCCTTTGTTTTTCTTACTACGATATCCGGTTTTTTTACTTTGTTTTTTTTCGGTCTCCACAAATTGTATCCTACTTCTGACACCATGTAATGTTATCGGCTGTGTTAAATAAGTAGTAAGACGGAGAGAAGTATAGAATAAGTAACAAGGTTTATTGGCGGTCAATTTACATTCTAACTGAGTCATCGCCAGGGGCCGTAACTCGTCCCCTTACCGGTGAATCCGGTGCAGTAACACTACACTCAACGCGTATATTAAATTGTTGCATCTTTAGAATATCTGTTCTTGTTTTTGTTTGCATTAAATAAAATAGTTTTGCTTATTTAATTTAAGATTCTCTTTAATGTCATTATTTCCTTTGCTCTTTAAAAGAAAATATTTCCCATGCATGAGCCCCTCGCCGCGTGTGTATGGATCCATCTGTTTACGGGTTAGAATGATGGCCGGCCTCTTATGGCGTTCAAAATCTCGGCTTGTATTTCTGTTGCTGGTGTCTCAACATCATATGTCCCCCACCCCTTTGAAATGATCATCAAATGCATCCCCCAACACAGTCTTTTTTACATTCCAATAGGAGGGGGAAGGTCGAC
>OY744515.1:212016454-212036454 GCA_963556195.1 Sepiola atlantica | reverse complement strand
TGATAAGGGTTTATGAGTTTGTCAGGTGGACGGTGGACGCTGAGACAACCCCAACCCGATCAGTCTCTCATTAACTTCGGTTGATTGAGGACGTCGGGATGGGGTAAGGCAATACCAGTTGAGGATTCGTTCTCGACAATCAGTCCGGCAGGAACTGGGCCATTTCGGTGGCCTTTTATCTGCCGGGCTGGGGTATACTGTCCTGTGTTTTCCTAGGAGGTGCAGCCTCCTAGGCCTTGCCTCCCCTATTTGGAGAGGAGTAAGTTTATTGCTTGCTGCCTGAGGCGCCCTTACCGGGGAATGCCGACGGGGTTTCCCAGGCTATTTTTGCTAGGCGAGAGTGCTCCTTCTTTAGGGGCGTTGGCTTGACTCTTTTCCCACTTTCCGACCTTGTGTCACATATTCCTGCGTGGGAGGGAAGTAAATACCTGGACGGTGAGACAACATCTTTAGGATTAGTAACAATGGTTGTAACTGGTCATAACTTGATTATTCAAAAGAATTTGTTTCAATTGGACTTGAAAACGACTATGTTGTAGTCGGCTTGGAAGCAAATCCGTGTTATTGTGTTCCGCAGACGCGTAGATTTTGCTCATAAAAGTACCGTTTTGTTTTAGGTATACAAAGGGAAAAAGGGAAATTATTTACAGTGGTTGTAGCTAGATGAGATTGTTTTGTGAATGTTTTACAGGGGGAACGATAGATCGGAGCTCAGTTGAACATCTACCATGAAAATAACGAGAGAGCAGAGAAAGACTAGCAACTCTCTTTCGTGAGAAAGAGGATGTAGGGAAGGGAAGAGAACATCACCCAATAGATTTCAAAAGCGGTTTTTTACTCTGTCAAGAGAGGAAAGGTTGCCCTGGGCGGCACCTCTCCAGATGTGGCAACAGTATTTCATCTTAAGACGTATTTGACTCTTATACATGTGGAGGATTGCGTCAGAAGTAAGATACCTTGTGGAGCGGTAGAATAAAGCAACGCATTTTTCCAGCGGCCTTAGCAACAGATTTGATTAAAGTCTTCCATTTCAAGTCTGAAGTGAAGTTTATCAAAGCAGTGGGGGATTCCTCAAGGAAGGTAGACATTCATTTTAATTTAGGCAACGTGAGGATTTGAGCGTTGGTAGATGAAGGAAAACGGCTAGGTTTTAGACGTATCAAAAGTAACCAGCCACCTTTTCCCCATTGCACCACGTGCTCTAGTTTGGAAGAGAAAGAGAGAGAGAGAGAGAGAGAGAGAGAAAGAAAATTTAAAACTAATGCTATTTAAGTTCTTTATAACTGTTCTGGGACGGGTATTCTATTAATATATATATATATATATATATATATATATATATATATATATATATATATATACTAGCTCTGAACGTACACGGCTTTGTCTTGTCTTATTACTTTCATTTTTGTTTCGCTCTTTAGTTTTCTTTTTCGTTTCTGTCGTTCTGTTTTATTTGTTACCAAATATTTATATTTTCTAATTGTAATTTAATGAAAATGTTTTTTAAAAATACCTAATTCTGTTAACTTAGTTAAACACACCTCCAAACCTATCTACAAAATAAAAGCACAATCAAATTAGAGTATAAAATGACACGTCTCTTTAGATGAGAATATTGAACGCTGGAAACGTACACTTGCGAAATACTAAGAAAACAAAGTGATTTGTTTTTAAATAAATGGTTCAAACAGAAAACTTAGTTTATTTAGGGGAAATAAATTTACAACAGAAATATTTACATTAACAGGAATGTGATGTCGCTTAGGATAATACACGGGGGAGAAATGTTTATAAGAATTCAGAATCAATATATTTATTTTTAAGTCATTATTTTCTTTTATAATTTATTTCAATGACTTCGTATCTTAACTGAAAGTGCGTACTTAAAATGTGTATTTAGATTAAATTTAGAAGTGAAATTAATAATAGGACGAACATTATATTCATCTTTGAATAATAATTGCGGTTTCATGAATGAATTTTTAATAGGAAGAATGTTGCATATGTTGCTGAAAAGTAAATATTGGTTCTAGTGGCATTTACTGTAATGTCTTTTTTGGTAATAGAACATATTTTTTTAATTTGAATTAAAGAAAAACACATTACAATTACTTCTTGGAATAAATGAATTAAATAGATTATAATAAACTTACCATAAAATAAGCCATTAATACGAATTAATGAATTCATATGCCGGAAGAACAAAGTTAACGAGAGCCGCTGGCATCACTTCAATGAAATAATCTTTTAAATTATTTCACCTACTATTCTGATATACAAGTAATTTAAAGAAATAAATAGATTAATATTTATTTTAAACAAATATAATTGCTTATCTAAAAGCAAACGTAAACTTTTTTATTAATGTTGTAAGCATCTGCCGCAGCTTATGTTATTATTAAAAATGTATCCATGTTTACAAACTCTCTAGACGGAAGAAGTATTTTTGAAGAAACCCTATATTCAACAAGAATACCCTGAAGTTAAGTTATAGTTGTACCGATAATTTTGATAAAGATTATAAAATAAACTTAATAAATAATAAAATATCACAAAAATAATGGATACCAGATGAGCTATCGTATAAATAAAAAAAATAAAAAATAGAGTTGATAAAAATCACTGTAATTTCAAAAGAGTAGACAACTGCCTACTATAAAATAAGTACGCTTAACATCTATAGTATACATATGAAAAATATCGACGAATGAAAACCCAGAAGAGAATAAATTTTACATACGTAATACAGCAAACTCAAAAGCAGGTTATAAAATTAACAATCTTCTTTCAATAATCAAAAATAGAGAAATATTACCTCACTATTTAAATAATATTGAAGTTTTCATGAAAAGAAAAAAAGGTAATTATTACATAAAGGATCTGAAATCACAATTAATTGTAGACATAATAGAATATTATAATTAAAGTCAAGCTAGCAAAAGTCTCTAACATCAAACCCATATAAGTAAATATTAGACAATATAATCCCGACTCTGGGCAGATATTATAAGAAGTAATTAAGATAAACCTAAGCTCTAGATAAATACACAAATGAAATGATTAATAGATATGAGTAGAGTTGAACCCTATCAAACCGGGCGTAAAATTAAATAAAACGCAATAATAAAAATGAACATCATCAGATATACCTATGCTCACTATAAACCAACGGTATTACTACAGTATTGTCTAGGATTGCGTATTGTTGATGGCAATTAATGAGATCATAAAAACACGTCGAAGAGTTAAGTACCAATTCCGTAAAATCGCTCAGTTCAACATCCACCTCCTTAATGTATTGATTAGATCTTACTCTACAAAATAGCTATCTATTAATCAGAAGGATTAAGGTATACCTCGAAATAAAAAATACAATTAAATTTATGTATATATAATTGCAATCCTTTGTGTATACCTACATATGTGAACACATTTGTGTAAATACATGTGTACTTCTAAGCAGGATGTGCATGCGTAAATTCGTATATGTGTATATAGATGCTTACTCTTTTTTTTTCATTTTACTTCAGTGTAAATTTTCGGAAATCAATGGGACCCTTCCTGGGGCTAACATTTGCTCTCTATATGAGATACAGGGGACAATAAGCTGATAGAAATCGGTGAGTAAATACACGGGTGTTAGTGTATTAATATAAGTCACCCTTTTCATCGTAGGTGTGGATAATAAATGATGTTTTGATGCCATGGAATATGGCCGCTGGATTCTAATCACACGACGCGAAATGAAACGAAATATTTCATCTTCAGTTCTAATCGTAATAAATCGGGTCATTATTATTATTACGATTAGAACTGAAGATTAAATATTTCGTTTCGTTACAAAAGAAATTCTATAGGGTTATCTAATAATGAAATGGGATCTATTAATAGTCTGTATATTGTTTTTAACTATGACGTTCCGTACAGATACCGGATTGATTATATTTTTTCACGAATAGTTTTTTTGGGGGTGGGGAGGCGTAGATATCTATTAGAGTGTGCTTGTGAGTCTGTACACGCGTGTATATTTAACAGTATGTGGTTTCGTGTAAATATTATTATTTCGATTAAAGCCGAGGATGAAGAGGTAATATTTCGTTTCGATATCGAACGAACATTATTAAAAATGAAAGTAGGTGACTTAACGATTTAATTGTTGTTTTAACTATGTAGTTTCATTCATTTATTTATTCAGATATTTTTTGGGTTTTACATATATTTTAACTCGTATGTTTATGTCTTGTCATAATTATGTGCGCGTTTGTATATGTTACATGGATGTACACATTCTTTTCTTAACTTAGTTCACCCCAAACAAAGCAGGTTGCCACTATAGACGTAAGGGGCTACTGAGAATTAGGGTTAACGTTTTGGGAGGCACTCTAAATCAGGAGCTGTGCAGCGAGATGCTTGTTCACATTAGTTTTGAATTTCTGTATGTCGGTACAGTCGGGAAAACAGGGAGCAGGGAGGGTATTCCAAAGGCCGGCAGATCGAGGAAAGAAGCTATTGGAGTAGAAGGCTCTCCAGCATCAGGAGACCTCCACAGTGAATGGATGGGATGTCGCTGATTGTCGGATTTGTCGAGTGTATTTACGTCGAGAGGGCACCAGAGCAGCAAGTTCATCGTGCACATTCCATTAAAGTACTTGTAAAACAAGCACAAGGTTTCAACATTGCGGCGATGGGGCAAGGACTGGAGCTTGGCGGATAGTGAGGGACCTATTAGATTAGATACTCTTTTTAGGACCTTGTCTAAGAGAGAGGGAGAGAGAGACTAGTGGATAGTACACCAGCCCAGATGTGACAACAATACTCCATGCATGGGCGGATAGTGGCTTTGTAGAGATATATGATACTGTCAGGTGTGAGAAGTCTTCTAGAACGGTAGAGAGAGCCTAATTTCTTTGCAGCAGTCTTGAAAATGTTTTCTATGTATTCGTTCTGTGAATGTTAGGCCGAGAAGTTTCAACGTTGGACTCTCAGGTAGGGTGTTATTTGACATGGCAATCGGTGGTTGAAAATGTTTCTTGCAGTTGTTGAAGGAAAGGAGCTTTGTCGTTGCGGTATTAAATGTTACCGTTCATCTATGTCCCCTATTCCACTACAGACTAGAGGTCACTTTCTAAGGATTCAGCCATTGCCTCGGATAAGTGCGCGTCCGTTTAACCCACACGACACGAATGGAGCGTGGTGTCGTCAACGAATATTCCCATCTCAGACACAATGTCATCAGAGAGGTTATTTATGAAAATCAGAAACAATAAAGGTCCAAGGTTGATCTCTGGGTTCCACCTGCATTTATTTCATGTTGTTCTGATGAACAGCCATTGAGGACAACCTGGATGTTTTTTTTGGATAGGAAGGATCTAATTATATTAAATATTCGTCCAGTAATATTTGGATATATCAAGCACTACCGCCTTAGCTTTACCTACCTTGTCCATTAGGATATCTGCAGTAGACTGTGCTTGCCGAAATTCATACTGATGGTAAGAAAGAAATTTAGCATTAACGAGGTGACGGACTATCACTTGATTAAGGATTCAAAAATTTTAGCGAAGAGCGAGAGTAGACTAGTGGGGTAATATCTCTTAGGGTCAGTTCTATCTCCAGAATTCTTGAAGACTCGTACCACAGAGGCAATTTTCCAGCTATCAAGGAAGCAAGATTTGACAAGGCAGGCGCCAGTACAGTAGAGCATTTTTATATTACTATTACTGGTATAAGATCAGGCCCTCATGCTTTGTAGATGTCAGGATTTTTTTATGATGTCCCGGACATGAGATTGGGTGATGGTCAGCTCATCAGTGTGGCTTCTATCCGCAACGGGAAATTTGGGAGACAGTCGTTTGCGGAGTCCAAAGCGGAGTTTAAGGTGAACCGCTGAGTAAGTAATTCAGCCTTATCAGTTTCCGTGAAAACGACATCATTGTGGTTCGATAGCGGAGAAATTGTTGATTATTCATGATTCACCACACTATTGAAGATTTTCCAGAAATCGCGAGTAACTAGTTTCTGTGACTCGATGCGTTTTCTGTTCATGTCTATATACGAACCTTTTGCTTCATCTATTACAGTCTTTCAATGAATTCCTGTACGCTATAAATTTATGTCTATTTGTAAATGACTTATGGCTGTTGAATTGTCGGAATGCTTGCTGCCTGTTCAATAGCAGCTGCACTGTTCGAGGTGAACAATTGTGAGGAGTGAGGCTTGCTGTACAATTTTCGGACGGTGACATGTGCTTCAATCCCTGCTGTGCCCCATCCAGTCAATTTATTTGCGCACTGATAAGCAGGGAGAGAAAAAGTTTCACTCCTTGGAGCGTCTCTGATATGATCTCTGGTGGATTCACATTCAGCCCGCTTGCAGTGTCTCGTGATTTTGCGAAACGGCTCATTAGTTTTTGGACGATATTTTAAGGTGATATAAATTATTACCACAAGGTGATTAGCGTTCCCGAGCAGGCTATGGGCATTCATCGCACAAGCTTCAGGCAGTAAGGTCAAGAACAGGTCGAGAAGTGAGGCTTGCTGGTCCACACGATCAAGGGGGCAGGTCGGGAAAGTGACAGTTTGTGAGAGTGAGTGCTCTATGGTAAAACTATTCATGGAGTTATCAGCTGCGTCTGTATAACTGGATAATTCAAGCCAGTCACGGTGATGTATATTAAAATCCCCAAATACATGTATTTGGACACTCAGGTCAAGTGAGAGTGTTTTATCCATGCTTTCAGGGACAAAGTCAAGCAGGGTACAGTCCTGGGTCGAAGGAGAACGATATAAGAAATATAAGTAACTAACGCTGTGCTGTAAAGTTAATCTAAAGAATGTGTAGGCTTCATCATCTGATTCTGGCTTATGTTCTCTTATCAAAGGACGGGTATTCCGAACATAAACTCCTAGCTCGTGCAGATGTTTGTGAGAGTCTTTACGGTAGAGTGGGAGGTATTCCGCAATGTCAAAAAGTGTGAAGAAATTGAAGATTAAAGGTTCGTTTCACTTAGTGCTAGGATATCCGGGGAATTTGTCAGGAGAAAGGTTTCTATGTCGTTAATGTTGGTCTAAGTCCCCGGATATTTGTGAATGCGAGCCTCAAGGGCGGAGGCGAAGATGCATGTTGGTGAGTGCCTAGTTTAGGTTTGTTTCTTGTTCTTTGTACTGTAATTTTGGTGTTAGATAGGGTGGGGAGGGCAAAGTAGGTGCTTGTTTGGTGCCTAAGCTCACAAAACCAGAATATTAGTCAATACTTGATCTATGGGGTTGTGGCCCCGGGAAAACTCATCGGGGATAACTGTAGGGTTCCTTTTCATGCACGACATGACACGTACAGCTACCCACGATATTATACAACTGTTGATCGAGCGGCCGTTCGTAGCGCTTCCTGGATAATAGACAAAGGCCGGAAAATAGGCAGAGCTCATCTACTCTTTAAGCAATTTTATGTTTGTAAACCGGATATTTTGTTCGAGACTCCAGCTCTAGGAAAGTTGTCAATCAGGACTAATGACGCCTCTCTCCCCAAACTGTTTTCTGCTACGACTAAAGTAGTCAGTAGCACAGTTTTATATCAAAGTTTTCCTCATCTTAGATAAGTAACCTTACAAGCTCATCAGATCCAGCACACCAAGAAGGGTAATCCTGCGCCCATGTACATATCAGGTATTTAAAAATGTTTCCACATACTTTATATATATATATATATATATATATATATATATATATATATATAAGCGAAATCACAAATAAGGTAGCCGTTTTCACATTTTAATCTTATCCTTGACATTTGTTCCTCATCCTGCGGAGAGTTATACAAAAGAAGAATGTGTTAGATCATCGACTAAAGAACATATTCATTTGGTATCTTTAACCCGGTGGGCTAAGTTTCTAGTGTTTCTGTTAACCCGAAGGTATCGATGGAATATCAAACTAATGTATATATATATATATATATATATATTACAGAAAGTCAGAACAACATAGGTACCATCAGTTTCAATTTCGACAAAGAGGAACAACACGTGACCTTCCATTGTGAACTCTCTTCAGCCCTCTGTTGTGGTCTGTTGCTATATTTAAGCACGGTCACATGCTGTTCCTCTTTGCTGCATTTTCATGTTTATAAGATAATAGGGTGGGAATGACGACCAAGAGTATTATTGTACATCCACTAAGAAAAACGATAGATACTTAAACATAGCATATTGCAGGGGAAAGGAGAATTTATGTTCTTAATTTCATAAAAATCTGTCTGGTGTATTTTTAATCCATGGAAACATTTGTTTTTAGAGTACGGGTCTGCCCCTTTTTGCCACTCTAAAAATAAATTGGAGTCCTACCCGCTTATTTATGTCTAAAAGAGTTGTTGTAATTTTCATAAAAATCTGTCTAGTAGTTTTTGTAAGCAGAAGTACATTTATTTTCGAGAAGCTCGCATAATAATAAATCGAACATTACTCATTACACTTTTTTATCTCTACTATATGTTCCATATTCTATAAAAACGTACCCAGTGTTCTTTGAATAAATAGATGTATTTATTATCGAGGAGGTTTCGCCTACTTTGCTCCTCTAAAAACATGAATTAAACGTAAATTTTAATAGTCCTGTTTATGTCTACTTTCTACGTTTCAGATTTAATACAAATCTGTATAATAGTATAAATTATTTTCAATGTAAAAATTGCTCATCTAAAAACACAAGTAAACATTTCTCATGTTGTGTTGTTTTTCTTCCTATATATATATACAAACAAACACACAGACATTCACCATCACTTTCTCTCTCTCTCTCCCTCTCTCTCTCTCTCTCTCTCTCTCTCTCTCTCTTATATATATATATATATATATATATATATATATATATATATATATATATATATATATATATATATATATATATATATAAATGACGTTCGTTAGTCAAAACGAAATCAGTCAAATCTCCCGTTTGATATTTTATTTCTTCCTGTGTTTTATGTTTAATTGCTTTCTTTTCTTACTTTCATATATATATATATATATATATATATATATATATATATATATACATATATATATATACTAGCAAGACCCGTGTCCCGGCGTTGCCCGGGGAAAATATAACTGACTGACTTTAATTTAAAATAATGTTTGTGATGTATATTACTAATTGACGTTTTTCTTGTTCTGCCTCGTTTTCATTTTTCTTATTTCATCTAGCCTCTTTTCTTATCTTGTTCGATTTCGTTTTTATTTTTACTTTCACATTATTTGTTCCATTGAAATTGAAATATTTTCCCGTCTTATTTTAGTATCCAATGTTCGTGTTGTTTTCGTCTTATTCCGTCCCGGATGTCATTAGGTCATTAACTTTTTTTTTCCGTGTATATTACTAGTCAATACGTCTATTTTGCGAAAAACAAATCAAACTAATTTATCCGAGATTTGTCTCAGTTCTCTTTATCTTATTCTCTTATCGTCTCTTTCTTTATCTTTCTTCCTTCATTTATTAACTGTCTCTTTCTTTTTCTCCTCTTTCGCCATTTTCTATCGCTCTGATTGATTTCATTTTCTTCCTTAATGAATCATATCATTACCATTATCGTCTTTTTTTTTCGATCTTCATCTTTTTCAATTACTCCCTAGCGACAACGGGGTCCGCAATAATGTGTTTTTGTCTCCACTGGGCACGATCACAAACTTGGCTGGTTTTACAGAGATTATTGTACAGGGCGTCTGCCCATCCTATTAACGGCCTTCCTCTCGGTCGCTTCCCAATGTATTCTAATGTAAAGATAACTATTATGACGGTGTCGTCGTCTCCCTCATCACATGTCCAACCATCTGAACCGCCATTCTATCATCCGGCCCTTGATCGACACGATGCTGTAGCGCATTCGGTTGTCGTCATTACAGATGTGGTCAAGCAGTGTAATTCCCGAGATCTAGCGAATAGTTTCTATAAAGGTGAATCTTCGCTCAGCTTTCCTCGTTGTCGATAAACACTCGGAGCTGTACGAAGCGACGGATCTCGTAACAGTTCGCTACGTTTTCGACTTTAGATGGTCGCTTATCTTGCGGTCACAAAGGATACCTGTGGCGTTATATTTATTCCCACAAACAAACAAAATAATGTCATCATATCAAAAGATGCTAACATTGGTTCTTCTTTAAAGTAAAATTCTATGTAGAAACGTTGCATTCATAGTATCTCAGTGAATTTAAAAGAAGTTGTAAAAACTGTGTGATTACATTAGGAAAAGACAAAATCTCTTACGGAATTTTCTTTTTTTAAATTCAACCTTCGAGAGAACAGATGACAGTAGAAATTTGACTTTGAGAATGAATTCAGCAAACTATACAATTGCTTCGAAATAAAAACAAACCTAACAATTGTTTGAAGAGCAAACGTCGTCAGGAATTGAAAAGTTGAAAAGTCATCAGAATTTTAACAGATAACGAAGTTTACAAATTTCCTATCCCTACTAACAATTGTTATGGATTCTACACAGTTCCTCATGCTGGACTCACTTAGACACCGCCTCCGCTTTCCATTAGTCTATCTAAACGGTGTTGGACAAAAATGCAACGTGATTTTCGACGACACTCAATGGAACCTTCCGTGAATTTTGCTTAGTTTCGGTAGCATCGGTTTTCGTGATGTATCCAAAATGGCTATTTCGTTCCATTTGAACACTTTTGCTTAATAACGTTTTCATGTACTAACAGTTCACCACTTACTAAGGCCCAAAGACCACTCAAGGATATGGGTTAATCAGTTTGTCAGGAGGACAGTGAAACACCAACGTGAGGATTATTTAAGCGAACGGCTCAACAAGAATTTATTAACATTCGACTTAAAAACGACCATACTATAGTTAGCTGGGAAGCAAATCCGCGGTATTGTGTTCCACAGACGGATACTTCTTGGAAATAAATTTTGCTCATGGAAGTTCCGTTTAGTTTTAGGTACAGAGAGGGAGAAAATAAAATTGCTTACAGTGGTTGCAGCTATGCGAGTTCTTGTAAATCTTTTACAGGGGGAAACCATATATTGGAGCTCAGTCGAGCACCTACCATGAAAATAACGATAGAGAAAAGAAAGACTAGCAACGTCTTTTCTGTGAGAAAGAAGCTGTATAGAAGAGAAGAGGACACCCCCTACTCGGTTTCAAAGTCGGTCTTATACTCTGTCAAAGCAGGAGGGGGTGTCCTGAGCAGCGGCACTCCCCCAGACGTGACAGCAATACTCCATCTTAGGACGTCTCTGGCTCTTATACTGGTAGAGGATTGTCTCAGAAGTGAGATACTTTTGAGAGCGGTAGAAAGATCCAAGGATTTTTTCAACGATCTTAGCCAAAGATTTGATGTAAGTCTTCTATTTGAGGTATGGCATAAAGGTCAGTTCCAGAAACGTATCAAAGCAAGAGGCTTCAACAGGATTCGTAGGCGATATTCTTAGAAAATTTATCTGATATGGATATCCATCAACATTGAAAGATGTTTGAGACGGTTAGTACCAAAGGAGGCCTGCACACTCCAGATTATATTTCCGCCCAACGTAAATAGGATGAAATCGGATGAAATTCGTTGCAAGGAGACATTTTTCGATCTTCAACACACGATCAACCAACACTGACTTGCCTGTAATGAAGTCGTATGTCAACCACACAGATACACTTGGCCAAGCACTGTCTACACCCAGTCAATAGGTACTCGTGATGGGTGCGTCCAAATAGCCGTCGTTCTTCGTCATCGCCTGCGGAGTGAAAGTCTATGAGCTTCACAGATATTCGTGCTGAGGAATTATTGGTGCCTTTTGTTTACATCCTCGTTCTCGTGGATTCTCGTCTGATAGTTTCACACGTGGTTCCAATTTACGCTCGTACACGAGCTGGCAGCAACCGGGTTTTCCAACAAGCTGAAACCCCAGTAGGTTTTTATTGAGGGGTGGAAAAACAGATTGCATCACCCTTTTTTCTTTAAATAGAGATAAATCCCTAAGTAACAACACTTAATTCATTTCATTAAGTATTTTGAATACTCTCATAATATTCTTCATATTCCAACTGACACTCATTCCATTTGATTAACCTTAATCCTCGAGTGTTTTTTTACCTTGATAAGTGGTGACTCATTATTAAAAAAAAAAATTTAAGTGCCAATTTTGACTCGTATCTTGTCTCTTCGGCTACATATCCTGGAACCGTCGGACACATATCCGAGGCTCGTAAAATCTGAAAATACTCATCGTTAGCCGACATATTTTTCCCTCAACTATGACAGGGCTTTGTTGGGCGCATGGTCTCATGGTTCGGTTACTGATACCAGAGAGGGCGGGGAGGGCATTTCAATAGAGTTTTGATCGCTATTGTCCAAAGTAATTGTGCTGTTCTTTCTACAACCGACATGTAATTTTCCTTTGAATTAAATCATCCTCGCATCTCTATAAGAGACTTTGTCTGTCGACCAGTCTGTTCGTCGGTCTGTCACGCTTAAGTTTGAAATATAATTTTCATCGCTAAACGTTCAGATTGAATGACCGCATCTTTTAAATATCCGTTCGTGTTCTCCTCTGAGCTTCTTTCTATTGAAACATTTGGTAAGTTTCGTGTTCTCACCAGAACGATCGGAAAATGACGATTGTAAAGAAAGTGTTAACCTTGGGAAAGGAGTGGCACCCTCCTCTACACTTCGGTGCAGTGGCTAATGAAAAGGAAGACTTCGGGTCTTCCTAGATTATGGTTGACCACTTTACGTTACTTTACTATAAACAAAAAGTGACATTACACATGCAAGCAATAGTCCTTCGAGGGGTCCGACACTAAACTGTCTCGAACACTCGAGCAAATATTTGTCTCATCTCGCTCACCATCCCGAAATACATATTTCCCAACCCTTACTACATTTTGTATTTTTTTTAATTTTGTTCTTCTGCCTACTTTACTTCCGAACCCTTTCAGTAACACTATTTAGCCTAACCCGGTCCTGTGTATGATCTTGAAATATAGCCAGTGGTGTGTCCCTAATTTGAGAACTTTGTTGAGATTGATGTCATTGCTTAGTTATTATTATTCTCCCAGGTCCACTCCGACCCAAATGTGGAAGAATCCCAGGATTCTATTCATGGGATAAATAGAATCTACCGTTTGCATACTATTTTCGAAATATTCCAACAAAGCAAATTAATCTACGAATATTTAAAGACAGTAAGAACTTTTTTACAGTAGTCAAGGGCGACTCAAAGACTCCAATTTCATTGACTGCTACACAAAGATGTAGGTAAAGGCACCATTTTTTGCTGGATTACTCCATTTACCCTTGATCTTTACTTTATAATGCTGAGTGTTCTGCAAGAAGGCGTAAAGTACCATTTTTGAGTATTTGGAATAACTCCATCGAAGATTGAACCCCAGTTCCCCGGCCTATTATACTAAAAGTTTGATTATACAAATATTTACCAAAATGAGTGAATTCGGCATTAAATGGTCCCAAATGAGTTGATATGCCATGAAACCAAAACAACGAAACGAAACCAAAAGCAAGATTTATCACGATTCTTAGCCGCATGTGCTAATAGAAAAGCCATGAAGTTAATGACCTAGTTTTATCGTCATTTCGTTGTAGTAGAAAACACGAAAGACAAACTGTGAAAGACGAAGATAAGCAATTACTTACCAAAACGCGTGCGTTGTCCGATTGTAAGTTCGCCATTTGCAAAGACTTCAATGCGCGTGCGCCAAAATGAGTATTTTATACAGTGAACTCATTGTAATGAGAGGGTAAGTAAGCGGGTGAATATGAATGGTGCCCTTTTTTTCCTTTGAATTTCTAAGAGTGAACGGGGACATTTCGACTGCAAGAAGACTTTATTCCAATGCGAGTACGACCAGTCAATTTGGGCAACCTTCTTTTTTTTACTTAGCGGCTGACAACTTTCTAAACGATTTTTTTCTTCGAGGGATATTGTTTCAAAAATGATTTTGTTCTAGACGGGAGATTTAAATGACTGTCGACATATTTATACTGACACGATAAGCCCCGTACGAGGAGGGTTAATTTCTCCTACTCGTAAACGATATTTTTATTTTGCTTTCTTTTATGAGGCTTCTTTTTTTTTTTTTCTCTCGTTACGAAACCCTGAAATTAACACCTCTTTCAACTTTCGGTCGTGTGACAGCTTTTAAAGCGTTTTGAAACAAAAGAAACCTTCTTGTCACTCGCATTTATAGCAATATATGCCCCATTAATTTTGCGAATGACTTGCTGTTTGTCATTTCGTAACCAAATATTGAACCAAATGCACTGATTATCACCAACGAATTCAACTAACAGTTCGTTAAATATATTGTTATGCTTAAAAAGTTGTAGAACTTCCCACTCTAACAGTGAGAGTAAAATGCCGATTTTAACCTTACACAATAGAAGAACAATAGTTTCTAATATACTAATAATGCGTATGTGATCGAAGCCATAAGGTTAACTAATTTGCATATTGCTTTGCAAAAGGACATCTCATTATTGTATATTTATTTTGATAGTTTTCATTATTCATTTTAAATACGAATATCTTTTATATTGTTGATAAAGGCTGGGAATGTTCCTCTGGTTCAATTTACTTCTGAGTCAACTTATTTGATTTAAAAACAGCTGTAATCCAATAAATGGTAAATTACCCCCTCTCCAAACAAAAAAAAACAACAACACACACACACACCGCAGTAAAGCAAGCAAGACAGTGAGATTCCCCCCCCCCCCTCAAAATAAATAACTAGGAGCAGGAGTTTCTTAGTTTCTTCAATTTTTCTCGGACACCGCCGGTGTAAACATGCGCAATGCAGCATGTTTAATTGGGTGCATATTTGCTATGCATGCAGACGACGGGCCTGAAATGGGGAATTGTTTAGTTAAGAGAAGAAATAAGCTGACGTCTTTGAAATAGTAATGTCTTCGTGGACACGAGATTCCATGTAGTAATTGTGTGTCATTTGAGTCTTAGAAAAATTAATGTTCCTCCAGATCCATAGATAAACAGTCTGTGATTTTCAAGTGGTCTTGTTTGGTGGCCTACCGCAAATTTCAGCGAATATCGATTCCAGCAAAGTGGACAAGGAAGTCAGTTGGGTTTCTATGGTCTCCGAAACAGATGCGCCTTTGGGCCTGGAGCTAATTTACTGTTTTTGATCGGTTGGAAGATACGTTTGGTTTTATTTGCAGACTTGTCGTTCAGTAGAAGAAAACAAGTATCATTGTGACTTCTTAAAATAAAACATCTTTACTTGTTTTAAATTCGAGTTGCTGTTTTGTTTGGAGCGAGAATCCTTTTATTATAGCATTGACAAATAACACATAAGTGTCGGAATCACACACCGAATTTAGACGAGCACAGCGAGCGAGAGATTTCGGTCGGTACAGTGGACGCACAAAGACACAGACTCACACATGGGCACGAGTTCAACTAGTACTATCTATAAATGTAACTCCAGAGAACTTACACGTGGTTAGGTGGAAACCTAACAAAATACATTAAGCGATAATTACTAAAGCAGAGTTGTGTCGCTTTGACTAGCTAGGGACAGAGAGACTTTCCTTCGGAAGAATTACAACATGGGAAGACGACAAGTTAGCCATTTCTTCTCCCTTACGCTGACTTACACACGTTTCCTAGGGAATATAACACATATACAGGATCTATTCTATTCCCAAACTTCTTCCTGATCTCAATTAATTATCTTCGAAATCATATTTTGAGATCATGTGTTGGCATCTACGTAGACGACACAACTGAAGAGCGGGTGGGTAAAGCTCATAGTATTGCATTCTTTTTTTTTGTTACTGTCCTTCATCTTTGTATATCTTCCATTTGCCTCGCCGGATCGATTGTAGAAAAGAGATAACAAAATGCAAGACGTTTATTGTTGTTTTTACCCTTATAAAACATTTCGTGATCCATGGTATTAACTTGCCATTCAGTTATACCTTCTTAATATGGAGGAGTAAGAGGGAGCTTACAAGAATACACAAGACGTCTCCTTTGTCTGAAG
Source organism: Sepiola atlantica (assembly GCA_963556195.1). NCBI lineage: Eukaryota > Metazoa > Mollusca > Cephalopoda > Sepiida > Sepiolidae > Sepiola > Sepiola atlantica. Next base: position 212,020,425 of record OY744515.1, on the reverse strand, counting down.
TCTATCTGGGAAAAGACGCTGTCCGTCTTTCTCACTTCTTGTTCGTGACATCATAGCCACACGAGGCTGCTTCTACCCGCATCCCTAAATACACAGTAATAGTATATGTTCATTTTATTGTAGCACGCGTACTTGACTGAGCTCCAATCTCTGGTGCTCTCTGTAAGACTTTTGTAGCGAGGACTCGTCTAGCTACTAACGCGGCAAAGAAATGTCCTTTCTTTATCTGTGTACCTAAAGCCAAACGCAATATTCATGAACAGGGGTGCTTTTCAATGACTCCCCTTCTGTAGAACGCCATACCACGGGACTGTTTCTTTGAATTTTACAGAATCGTCGTCTTAAAGTCCAATTTAAACAAATACTTGTCGAGACGTCCTGTTAAGTAGCCTAAACTTGTTCATTCCGTCCATCTTTTTTAATCCGCTCAAGATTTCGTCGTTTAGTTTACAAATTCATTAACCCTTATCCTCAAATGGCTTTTGGCCATAGTAAGTAGTAATGTATCACTATGAAAATATACATGGATGACTTAATGATTTTAGCTAGTCCCTAATTAAAGCAGATGTCTCCAAGTTTTATTACTATAATCTTGGCTCAATTTAGGGTTATCCAGTTATCTCTATCAAGGGTTAATCCACTGAGCAAATTTTCATGCGATTATTTCCAGCCATATCTCCAATCTATCGGACGTTGTTTCGCTTAGTCTTAGTTTATCTACTGTATAAAATATTTTCTGCGACTTGGTAATACTGGTGTCATTAATTTGTTCATATTTTTTTTCTGATTTGATCTCCCCGGGTTTAGCTGATAAAACACCAGCTATTCTATACAGGATTAACATACATCTGTAGGGGGAATAATAACACACCAGTATGGGAGTGTTAGAGAACCTGATTATATCTTGCCTGACTTTCAGATTGTCGAAAACAATATGTAAGTGTTATGTGGAACTCGGAGTTAAATTCAGATGTCCGGATGTACAAAGAATTACGCTGACTTTGAGGTGGATGAAGAGATAAACAAAAAAGAGGGTATAATGCGTGTCGAAAGGTGCCAGTGTTGCGTATCGTTGTGCCCCAACACTAGAGAAGGTAGTAGTGTTTCCGAATTTTATGTACACTGCGTAATACTCGCCTGGAATATATTGGGGCATTTATTATGAAAACCGAACATTTTGAAAGCGAAAATCTTTTTTTAGTTTTGTTGCTTACGAGACAATTGTGTATCCGGGTATTTTCAGCAATCAGTTTTGATGAATATAAAACATTCATGTAAATTGTCATACTGAATTTTGTTGATCATTTTCAAATTGCGCTCTGCCCACTGGTTTCCTGTTCAATGTACAGAGGGTTTTTATAAAATTAAAAATCCCTTCTCATTGGTAGTTTTAAGACAAAACAATCTGATGTTTATTTTTATAGCCAATGTTAAATCTGAAATTTGTAGAGATACAGACGGAGCTCTTGTTGAATCATTTAAACAAAACTTTTCTTTTTGTTAAATCTTTGTGTTTTTTAATAAACAAAGAAAAATACAGACTTTATTTAAATGATTCAGCATTACGGATAGCGTATCCGTATCTCTACACATTTCAAATCTATCTGCAGCATCGTGACAAAATATTATGAAGCATTTCGTGTTGTTTAAGTTCAGTTAAGTTTTTATTTTTTTACTGTTACACTTTTTATTAGATTAAACCCCATGTGAAAAATTAAAGGGAGATAAATCTGCAGAACGCGAAGCATAAGGTCTAACTCCTCTGTATCGAATCAATAGATTTCCAAACTGACGGATATATAGTGCATAATTATATGGCGCACAATCTTTAGACATCTTGTACATGAAAAATTAAAATGGTGTGCAAAGCAAAAGTTGAACATGATCATCATAATTCGATACAAAAATTATAATTCTATAAAATTAGTAACCTAATGTATGTACTCAGTCAGTAGTCTTCGTAAAAGAGTTGGTTATTGTGCTAGTAATAATCCGACAAATCATATTCAACTCTTCAGCATCCGAGTAGATTAGTGTCACGAAGAAAAAGTTAGACACAATTGTTCGTTTTTTATAAGAAAATATTAAATATTATACGGCATAAGCACGTTGACACACCGGTTCCCGTTAGATCACCGAAGTTAAGCGGCGCTGAGCTTGGACAGCGCTAAATAGGTGTCCATTTGGGAATACAAGATGCTGTATGTAGCCTGGAGAGGACATGGGATCCACCAGATTCTATCATGCCTACTAAAACGTTATGACAGATAAATATATCTGCATCACTCCCCTTGACATCCCTTGACGTTATGGTATATGGATGGATAGGTGGATATTCAACACTCTAAAAGGGGCACTCTGGATGGGACAAAAATGAAAATTGCGCCAGTCAATAAAGAAGGTTTCATCCTCGAACTGAGAACAGAAAAGATACTACACTTACGTCCTAGTCCGAAGGCCAAGAGTCTGTCCCACTGATGTACAGAATGGGACCAATTATGCTAAACTAAGAAATGATATTTCTTGGAAACCACTGGCACACACAAAATAATTTAATGCTTAATTCCCATTCTATAATTTAATGCAGAATTTCCATTCTATATGCTGAAATCTGTGTCTTGTTTAGTGTTTAAGGGTATTCTCGAATAAACCCTCCAAGATAAAGGGTTAATACCTGAATCAGAACGTCATCTAAAAAAGGCAACTTGATACTTGCCTACTTGTTTTTCTACTCTTTGAATTTCCCGTTTTTAGTTTAAGCTGTATGAAATCATTCTTGACGTTTCTATGTCAGTATGGGATCAATTGTTGTAAGCAAGAAACCGGAAAGACAATGCTTGGCTTATTCGATGGATCTTAAAAGCAGGATTGACTTACAACGGGTGGAGTAACGCACACATCAACACGCACATATGAACGCGCGTGTATATGCACAGAGATCCACACAGATGGACGCATAGACGCACACACGTTAAATAGCAATAGTACGAAACAAAAGAACACGATAAGAACACCATATACCGTTGATAATATGTGTGTGGTTTTAAGTGGTTTTAATGTTTGTCCGTGAGTGTAATGCACTTTTATATGAGTTTAAAGAGACGCACATTTTGTGACCTATTAATATTTACATGCATCGAATATCATTTCAATTTCCGGACGGAGCGAATGAAAATGAAGAAACCTATTCCCCTCCCTTTTTAACCCTTTATTTCTTGTCTCTTTTTAACCCTTTGTTTCCTCTTTCGCTCTCTTTCCATATTCTCTTTACAACGAAAAGGTAAATAAAACCAGAAAATATCTTAACACTGTAATTGTTTAAGACTTTTACCAACTGATTACCCTCTGGTCGTGTTGACAATTAAGACGCCAAACGTTATGTTCTGTGATCACGATAGGCAGCATGTCGTCGACTGATGTTTGTCTCGAGTCGGTTGCCGGACGTAAACAAGTTAACAGAAAAAAAAGGAATAAGCACGGTACTAACCTAACAGTCGATATTAGTTGTATGAAAGAAAAGACTTTCCTAAAACACTGTGTTCTTTAGTTAGAGTTTGCATTGAAAATTCTAATACGTTCTGTCGGAGTTTCAGTTTTCGGCATGATTATCTTGACACAAGACTCAAGTCCGAGAGGGCTCTGAGCGGAGATACTAATATATTTGGCTTTGGAAACGGACCCAGAATGGAGTCGAGGTCGATGCTGATGAAGACGAGTCAACTCCCCACTCCCAGCCAATCGCTAACCTGGGGATCTCCCTCCCAATCGACCCGATTGGTCAATTTAGTTATTCCCATTAGCTTTTTCTCATTTACACAGACAAAACTTAACTCGTTCAAATTCGATCGTCATTCGATCAACCTTTTTTCCATTTATATCTCAACTATGATTTTCTCCGTTCGTATATTTCTATTACTATTTTCTATTATTATAACAAAGCGCTGTTCCGTGCACAATGTCACAACATTAAT